>OZ005658.1:72124438-72616938 GCA_963930645.1 Salticus scenicus
TAGATATTAAGATATATAACATTAACATATTTTATCTGCTATAATTCTTTTACGATTTCTTCTAAATAATTCCATTAGAATATTATCATAATTTTTATTATAGTTATTTGTGATATAATGAAGAAGTTGTAAGTAATAATGGGTTAACTGATAATTTATAGTTGTAAAGTCATCTTATTTAAAAAAACATGTAATAATAAATATGTACTTTTCGTTTATAGATGCAAGTAGCTATCTCGAGGCATACCTGATAGACATATTCTGACTGCGAACAAAAAGCAGTAATTGGATTTTTTAGTAAACAAACATAAAATGTAATCATTGAAAAGCATTTACGCAAAAATGCTTATCTGTAAAATTTTGCGTCAAATCCAAATCAGTGTAATATAGTAATATTGACACTCTCAGGTAGTTAATTCTTATAAGTAAGTAAAAAAAAAAAAAAAGTGAAAATTTTGAAAAAAAAAAAAAATAAATAAAGTGATGTGGTGATAAAATAACTGGCCAAGAATAAATTTTTAACTTTTTAGAATTTGAAAATGTGAAATATTAACCACTACTATTATATTAAAATATTATACTATTTTGTGAACGCAGCTTGAGCTTACAAATAAATAGATATTAAGATATAACATTAACATATTTTATCTGCTATAATTCTTTTACGATTTCTTCTAAATAATTCCATTAGAATATTATCATAATTTTTATTATAGTTATATTGTGATCTAATGAAGAAGTTGTATGTGACAATTTGGTCTCATTCCAAGCATCAAAAATTAACTACACTGAGCAAAAAAATATACCGCCTTCCTCTAGAATGAATAAATGGTCATTTTCAAAATCCTTAAACTTGAAATATAGATTTCCGAGCTATGCGCATAAGGCATGCCAATAAACTGAATAGACGAAATGGTCGAGAATTTTAATCTACACATTTCTAGATGGTAAAATAATATTCTGAATATTCTGAATTTTTTGTATTACGAGAAATTCTCGCTTGATTTTCTACAATTGGGTCATAAACTAAGGTTATAGCTGCTGAAACCCGCCTCTTGTATTCACATTTATTTGGAGATATTTTCAAATAGGTTTGTCCTCGATATTTTTTTTTTTTTTTAATAAAATCACACAATCAGCTGTGGAAGGAAATCATATTTATTGAAATTTAATTTTTCCGACTGAGTGAAAATAATGCCTGGACCGGGACTCGAACCACGGATCTTTGACTTACAAGGTCAAGGCTCTACTCAGTTGGTAGAGCCTTGACCTTGTAAGTCAAAGATCCGTGGTTCGAGTCCCGGTCCAGGCATTATTTTCACTCAGTCGGAAAAATTAAATTTCAATAAATTGTCCTCGATAGTATAGGCAAATGCTCAAGAATTCTAATAGAGGTCTCTAGAATTCGCTTTCGAAGGGGACTAGAAATTTTTTTATGAGAAATTTATAAGGATGACATGGAACTATTTTTTTAGAGACAGAATTTAGATTCTAGATGTCAGTTATAGAACTTTTTCTCAATGTACTGGCGTGCCTTATGCCCATAGCTCGGAAATCTATATTTCTTGTTTAGGGATTTAGAAAAGGATCACCTATTCGTAATATATGAAAGCGGTATATATATATATATATATTACAGTGTGCATAAATGTTTGAAAAAGCGGAATTTTTGGATTTTTTTTTTTTTTTTTTTTTTTTTTTTTTTTTCCCAATTGAGTTGTAAAATCTATTAAAATTTAGCTTATTACTTTCCAAACAAGTTGTTTATACAAAATCACTAAGTGCATTTATTAAAAAAAATGGTGGGAGATAGAGGAGTGAATCTATTTTAATGAGGCTGAATAGATTTCTTAATTGTTACAGATAGCCATGAGCTATAGTATAGGTATCTATAGTCGCGAGACCCGTATGCTATAGCCCAACTATCCATTTTTTTTTTTTTTTTTTTTTTTTTTTTTTTTAAGAAAGACTTCATACCAGAAAGTTTTTATAAATGTTTTCAGTTTATTTCAATTCATCGAAAATACACTAGCAGATTCTTTTTTAAAAATACTGGTGGTAAATTTGATTTTAAAATTAGAAATGTTGGCAACTATGCTATACGTATAGGCTTGATTAAAAACCGGTATCTCGGTTCGTCTCCATCTATTCATTGCTTCCCCTTGAGGTTGAGTATTTTAAGCGCACGCTACTTTCATCGAGATTCCTTAATATCACTAGCTAACTAAGAGAATGTGAATGGTAAACAAATTTTTAGGGAGTGGCTTGGTAGAATAACACCTACACTATACGTTTGCAAACCTAGTAAACTAGAGAGATTTCAGGAGCTCTGAACTTCTAGTGTGACATAAAGTCGTAAAGTGATAGGTATCATAAGAAATGCTCTAAATGCACATACTTATAGGAGTTGGTGGGTGTTAGTTTTGAGTTCCGTAAATATTTAATTGCTTGTTCACGAACATAATGCACACAAGGACGCTAGAATTCACATTTGTTCTGATGTGTCCACTCTTCGGTGACCTAAAAAAGGTGTGTCTATGGATCTAGTGGGATTTTCGCGACACCCCAGGGGAGTGCAGATTTTGGTTACCTCTCCACTCAATTAAGTATAAATCCTGTTACGTATTGGCGGATTGAGCAGATCTATTTGGAAGGCCTTTCTGGCGCTCAGTCAACAGAGGTCATGATATAAGATGCTTGGTTACATCTGAAGAACCGTTTCATCCGTATTTGTCTATAAGAAACGGAAAAATTTCTTTAATCTCCCAAGGAAAATATCCCCAAAATGCCAAAAATTAATTATCCAGCAACTATGTGTGAATTCTATGTGCACTGTGCGATCATGTTCTATAATAAAGACTTCTACGGGTTCGGTGCATTATGATACGACTAGCAGACTCCTTTCTAACTGTTATTTAAGGAACGAACGTTTTTCATTTTTACTAGGTTTTTCTCCCCACACTGTAAAAAAAAATAACTATTACCAGCTGCAAGAAACTCTCTGTGATTGGAGAAAATAATTCTTTTCTCCAATCACAGAGAGTTTCTTGCAGCTGGTAATAGTTATTTTTTTACAGTGCAGTAGCACATAACGTTGTTTTAACGTTGTTCTAACTAATTTTTCACTGTTCAGACATATTTGCAACGCTATAACAACGTTATGTGCTACAAGGGCTCTAGTGTGTGTTTTAACAAGTCTCCATTTATATTCACTGATAAAACGTACAGTCGGCTGCAAAATTATTCGAGCACTAGCCAATAATTCCTATATTTAAAAAGTACACTTATGACTGTTTTGCTAAGTAAATCCTTATCGAATCATGTTCTTGGACTGATTAAGAACATGACTCGACAAGGATTTATTTAACAAAGCTGTATTAAGTGTACTTTTTTTTGGCAAGGATTATTGCTAGTGCTCGAATAATTTTGCAGCCGACTGTACTTCTTAAAAATAAACAGAATCTTCTCTTTTTTCAGAAGTTTAATTTCTTATAATAGATTCGAGCAGGAATCTCTTATTTTTAAATATTTTTTCTCAATTAACTGTTCATTTTAAATTTTACATCACTTTATATACAACTGAGGAATATTCTATAACAGAATATTTTAGAAACTGCATAACAATAACTGAATATTTAACATAAACATAATAAACATTCTAAATAAAAGAAAAACAAACACTTTAGATTAAATAAAAAATCATTTTCAAACACTTCCCCACGACGGGGATCAAACCCGTAATCTCTAGGTTCAAAGCCCGATGCTTTACCTTGGAGCTGCTGCATTCACAAACGACACACCTTTCGTTACAATATTACAAGAGTGAATATGAAATGAATAGTTAACTGAGGAAAAATGAAATCTTAAAAATGAGAAGTTCCTATTCTGAGCTCTTATAAGACATAAAACCTCTCAAAACTGAGAAAGTCCTGCTTATTTTGGAGAATATGCTGCTTATTTTTGAGAAAAATCTGCTTATTTTTTAGAAATGTGTTATAACTGTGTACATTATTCAAGGGATTTATAAAACAAATCAAAAGCATTTATGGTAACGCCTTTCATGAAATTAAATTATTAGTAATTATACTTATTTGTACTAATATTCCCATTTTTGAGAAAGCAACGGATCCCACATTTTTTGAGAAAAATCTTCTCAAGAATTATGAGGAAGCTTGTCTTCTTATTTTTAAGTAGTTCATTTTTAACAATGCTGAAGCTACTTTTAATGTAACAGGTGCGGCAGGGAAACGGACGATTTTGAAACCTCCACCAGCGATACAAATTCATTCATAGCGATATAAAATAATTACAACATGAATTTACAATGCTTGCAATTTCTGAGGAATGCCAAGTCGCAGGGCATGCTAGTGTGCAGAACGTCTGCGACTTTGGCTGAAGGCTTCTTCCACTCATCCAACATTCTCTGGTGTGCACACGTGTTTCGAACTTCCACCACTCTCTCTCATCACATTACCCGTTTCCTTAAAGTTCTGTACCCACAATTTGATAGCATGCGCCGACGGAACTGGGGCATGACGTGGAAGATTGCAATGAGAGGAAATACATGCTGCACGGCCACGTTGCTGTCGTTGTTTTTGTAAAACGTCTTCACAGCAAAAACGTGTTGTTCACCGGTTCACGACGCCATCTCAACTGAACAGCGATATCAGTTTCAATGGCAAAGCTTTGTTGTCATGGTGGCACCACTCTTGTTTTCTGATTCCTAACGTAACATACTATTTACAGGGCTTCAAAATCGCCTGTTTTACTCCCGCACCTGTTACATAGTATGCAAAGATACACGAGCATTTTGGAACAGTTTTTTTTATATATATAGGTTCCTGGAAACTCAAAGTGTCTGTATTTGTGGCGGTCTGGAACTATACATTGGTTTTGTTAAGTCACTTGCAGCAGGAACGAATGGATCCTCTTTAGTCTAGAACAGTTGGTGGTGAACGACAGCCAGTGACTGATTTAAGGCAGGGCATTCAGGGCACGTTCCCTGGGCCCTCACACTGAGAGGGCCTTCAAAAAGTTCCATCATACTTAAAAAAAAAAAAAAATGCTATAATTATTGTTGTTTTTTGTTTTTCTTCGTCAATGGATGGTGGTATTACTGCGCTCTTTTATAAACCGACAGTATGATCTTTCAAGGAAACTATCAGCTCATCGGAAAAAATTGCGATATTTTGCTAAAACGTAAATATAACTGCATACTACCAATACTGCATTCCAAACTCTTACTAAGGCTAACTCAATCTGAGGAACGCACCACAGCGCCGATACATGGGTGCAACGTACGTTGATTCGATAGACAAGTATCGGATTTAGTTTAGCTTTATTCTTACCAATTAAATGAAAAGTGAAGTGAAGAAAATTTTTAGACGCATGAATCGAAAATATGTGGTTTATTTTGTTTGATGTAACATTAAAGTACAAGGAAAAGAGGCCCATTGCACATGAGTGCCCTGGGGCTCCAAGTGAGTAAATCGGTCCCTGACGACAGCACCATTATTATTACCATAAAAATTCATCTTTCTAAAATAAATCACAGCAAATATACTAGTAAAAAATGTCTTTTAAAGATTGGAGATTTTCTATCTTATCTTACAATTAAATACCGTATATTAGTGTAGTAAAAAGCATTAAAATATTTTAAGTGCTTCTGGCATGTTATGTCATTCCTGTTTTGCAGTAAAATGTACTACAAAACTAGAGATGAATAATTTAGACTAAGAAATTGGCTGGTGACACTATAAATCGAAAATAAACATATAAATAAATAGATACAATGTTATTTCAAATAAAAATCATATAGTTCAGGTCTTTATTACGTATCAAAAGGTACGCATGAGTAAAGCATGAAAATAGCATTGCAAACAGATGAAAAATTGTTCGTAAACATTTTGATCTGAAACAGTTGTTTTGCGTATTTTTTTATTTATTGTGTTTAATTACAAAGTCATTATTTTTTTTTATTCTATATAGGAGTATTAAAATATTTTTATTTTATTTAAGTAAAGTTCATATGCAATTTAACCATTCAAGTACATCCCTAAAATCATTAGGTTTTGATTTTACAATAATTTCAAAATACCGATGCAAAATATCTGAAACTGCCACATTATTCAAATTATTGCGTTATTACATGTTAATACACAAATTTTAAAACATCATTCTAAAATTCTAACGGAGCAAAAGTCTTTTATTTTAAATACAGAATTTAAAATCCAGGAACCTGCAAACAATACGCATATTCAAATATTAGTTTCAAATCCATTTCCTAAAAGATTAAATGCAACAAAATATTCTGTAGCATTTTAACAAATTGGATTAAGTACTTAAGTGTTCTGTTTTAAAATAAAAGCGTCTAATTAATAGTTTGCGTAAGTTACTCTAGCTTATATGCTATCTAAAAATTCCTAGATATAATTTATCAAATATTAAAATGCAATTATATATAGTTTGAAATTATTTTTAACAATCTAGGTCAGCATATAATCAATTTATAATAGACACTTTCCCGTGTTTCGAACACATTATTAAACAACATATTTATTAATATAAAATAAAGTAATCGCAATATAGTGAACATACGATCTGAATAAACTATAATTCTTTTCATAAATATATGATTATTTTTGAGAAATTGAATTTGTTGCATTGAATTAAAATATATTCTAATTGATATTGGAAGAATAATTTATAAAGAATAAATTTCATTATAAACTTAAATATTTAGTTTGTGTTATTTCTAATATGGCTTTGTGAATTTTCATTCTGATTATGTATATTACTATATTCAGAATTCAGTATTTGCTTTTATAAATGTATACGACTAAATAAATTCGAATAGAATTCATTTTTATTTAAATTCAATATTTTGTGTTGTTGTATTTAAACATTATGGAAATTTTAAAAACAACTGTCTAATTTTATGAATCTCTAACTATGTTTATTATATATGTAAAATGTTTTTTTCAAATTCATTTACCCCTAACTAAGGCCCTTATATGATACGAGCTGGCGCACTGTCCGCCATTTTCTAGCCCATCTGGGAAAAAGTTGGCGGTAGAAAAAGCTACGTTACCTGATTAGCGTTGTTATCGCCTTTAAACTTCTACACAGATCATATGAGCTAGAATTTCTTATCACGAAACAAACAAATTGGCAATTTTAAGAACATCACCAACTTTCTCAAAACTGCAACCCTTCATGTTAAAAGAAATATAATTTTAAAGTTAACTTTAAAAAAATTAAAAAACAATAACTTAAAAAAAAAAAAAAAAAAAAAAAAAAAAACAGTACATTCATATTAAATTTGTCAAAGAACTTTGAAAATAAAATGAAATAAGTTGAAAATAAGGGAAATCTTGCGCTACAAAGTTGTGTTCCTGCTCCGGGTATCCACGGGTAACATCTGCAATTTGTAATTCACTTTTTCCTTCTCTCTGGATTAAAAGAAAATATAAACATGCCCTTTTCTGGAGTTATTCGTGCAATTTATCGCCGAAAATTCACCAATAATAAATCGTCAGCCGGTCTTGTGGGCTAGAAAATGGCGGATGCGTCAGCCTATCAATGTAGGAGTTCTACCCCAAACCGTGTAGGTGATTTCATCTAAAAGAACTAGGATGTTGTGTTCATCACAAAATTTTCTTCTATATTTTCTTATACAAACTGACGCTGTACGAATTATTTATTATCTTTTACCCATTACGAATGCAGACTATTTTAATCTTAGAAAGGTACACGAAATGACCAACGGAAGTGAATTTTTACCACGAAGATGACATCCTTCCCGTTCTCGGGGAAATTTGCTGCATAGCAAAGCCATTTATCTGCCGATATACATCCATATTGAATTAGCATTATGTCTTGTTATGTCCTTTTCACGTATCAAGTTTTGTTTGATTCTATGCAATATAACCTGAGATATAGCTTTCTTTTAAATTGTGGAAATCGTTGTATAGAAGCGACAACTGTTGAGATACTGCCACCAAAGTATGACAGGCACTAATTTGTGCTAACGTAAATCTACATATAAATTTATATACAGTTCTGTGCATTGGTTCCTGAGATATAGCCATCTTTGAAATTTTGGAAATAGCTGTAACAGTGCCTCCTGCTGAGCTATTGTCACAAAATATTGATTAGCAAGAATTCATGTCAAGGTGCATTTGCGTATAAATTTATTTGCAATTTTGTGCAGTAGTTCCTGAGATATCGCCTTCCCTGTAACTGCGGCAGTCGCTGTATAGCAGCGCCATCTGTTGAGTCATTAGCACCAAAATTTGATAGACAGTAATTTATGTCATTTTGCTGCTACATTTAAATTTATATGTAATTCTGAGCAGTAATTCCTGAGATACAGTTGGAACAAAATTTTTGTCTCACATACACACGAACAGACTTTTTCTAAAAATTGTCAAATCATGTTCTGGACCTCTCAAAATATGTAAATACAACGAAAATTAGACGTCAAAAACTTTTATGAATTCAATACTTTCTTCTTTAGAATATAGAAGAAATTAATAACTGAAAATTAATATCTCGAATGAAAAAAAATAATATTATGAAAAATGTAGAATAAATATAAAATAGCTAGAAACTACCGCCAAATTTTCTTCCATTCATAAATATATATGATAAAACAAGAAATATGCCTAATACATGGTAGTTTAAATAAATTAAATTTAATTTTTTTTTTGGTTTTTATATGTGTTAAACACCAATAGTAATTTAAAATATATAAGTGAAATTAAGTCTTAATATATATATATACATATATAAAGAAACAGCAATTAAAGAATTGTGAAAGGATTTATCATAAAAATAAGAATAAAATTTTAATTTGCATATAATTGCATATTAATAAACATTTATATTTTAATTAAATTAACTCATATTTAACATTTCTTACTGATCATTTATATAAGCTTGTTAGAAAGAAAAGAAAATGCATTAAACGAAAAAACTAGATTAAATATTATTTTCTTAAGCAACTTTCTCTCTCTCTCTCTATATATATATACACATATATGTATATTCTTAATAATTTCTAAGATTTCACTTTTATCGAGTTAATTGCCAGCGGTCCTACACTAAAAGCGTTAAAGTGTGACTGTATGTTATCAGAAATAAAATATTTATTTTATAAAATATTTATTTAATTCAAACGTTTCACTATATTTATACGTAATAGAATATTCCAAGGATTTGTTATCCGTTTTAAGAAAACTGTTAATCTATAAAATATATTAAAATAGGTTATCATTTATACTTTATCCTGAAAAATGTATTTCTTTAGATGGAAGCTCGTTTAGAGCTTTTTTCTTGTGTACGGCTGAGGGCCTTAAAGGGGGGAGGGCGAGTTCTACGAATGCAGCATTCAACAATAATCTGCTAACGAGTTAACACTCCATCATCCCTGATACTTCCTCTTACATTTAATTTCATGGCTTGATGAAATAACTCTCCTTGTTCTTCACTCACATCATCTAGATTTTCAGGGAAGTAACTTAGATAGAAGTTGAAAAAGGGGAGTTTTAAGATCAAATAATCCCATTTCTTGTCAAATTTTTACGATTTGGAAGTTTTTGAATATCTTTTCCTTAATCAATGTCCAAAAATTCACCAGAAAAACACACCACCTTGAAGAAAGATAATCGTCACAGACTTGTATTATACACATAATATATATATATATATATATATATATATATATATATATAGAGAGAGAGAGAGAGAGAGAGAGAGAGGGGGGGGAGAGAGAGAGAGAGGGGGAGAGAAAGAGGGGGAGAGGGAGAGAGAGAGAGAGAGAGAGAGAGATAACCAACAACAATTTTGTTAAAGATATTTGAAAAAAATAAATAAATAAAAATACAATACTTGCTTGAATATTATCCCTTAAATTCCGCATAACGAAAAGGGATGTGATTTAATAATAGAGGGAGAATGCAAAAAACGCATACTTTCCCACTAAAGGTAAAATATATTAACCGTTAATCATCATTTTCTAATTGGCATCTATAAGTGGGACTTTCTCTCTGCCTATTTGTACAAATGGTTGCTCACGTATGTGCATTATATCTATCTCAATATCCGTTGTACAAGGAAACTCACTGATTGATTATATATATACATTATATATATACATATATATATATATTTTCAGTCTTTTTCAAAGTATATATATTTGAGTTAAAATTGATAGTTTTCAATTTTTCCTTTTATTCATTTCCTATAATTTTTGTACGTCGAAACTATGTGGGTGAATTTTTGTTTACTATAAATATATTTATTTTTCTCTTTTTAAAATGTAAATGGCTATGCTGACTTTTAATTTAAAAAAAAAAAAAAAAAAAAAAAAAAAAAAAAAAAAAAAACTCGAAGCATTTTGTTGTTTCTACTTTCCATTTAAGTAAACCCCTGAAGTTGGTCCCTTTTATCTATTATTATTATTATTGTTGTACAAATTTATGTCTAGACGTTTTGTGTGCTTTCCTTTTTGATTTTTTGTCGGTATTCATTTTACATGTATTTATATATTTATACATATTTCATATATTTATACATATTTGTATATAGATAGATAGATAGCTACATTCCAAGGGGCTAACGAGACTGCGGCAGACCTAGAAAACGGTGGTTAAACCAAGAAGCCGGAACAGGCTCCCAACCTAATCCTTGAAGAAGCAGAAGATAAAAATATCTATATACGTATCTATGTATCTATCTATCTATCTATCTCTCTCTATATATATATACAAATATGTATAAATATATAAATTCCTATTTGTATATATATATAGAGAGATAGATATGTAGATACATTCCAAGGGCAAGCAAGACTACGGCAGACCTAAAAAACGTTAATTAGACCAAGAAGCTAGAACAGGCTCCCAGCCTAATCCTTGAAGAAGAAGTTAGATATGTAGAGATATACATGACTGGATGTTTTGCCTGCTTTCTCTTTTAATTTTTTTTTTCCTGTATTCATTTTACATACATTTATATATTTACGCATATTTTTATATTTATATGAATTTATATATTTATACAAATTTGTATTTGATATATATAGATATTTAGATATATATGTTTGGACTGTTACCTGCTTTACTTTTTAATTTTATGCCTGCATTCATTTTACACATATCTATATATTTATACATATTTATATACATTTAAACATATTTTTATGTTTATGCGAATTTATATATTTATACAAATATACGTAGATATGTGTGTATGTGTGCGTATTTTTTTTTTAAATATATAATAAGAAAAAGTTTCATTTTATATTAAATAAGAATGTTACAAATATAAAATTAGGAACTATAGCAATGAACTCAATTTGCCTTAGAAGTTTGCAGACACGGCCACTCAAACTGCCAGACGCAAAAAAAAAAAAAAAAAAAAAAAAAAAATCAAACGTACTACAGCAGTGATCTCAGTAAATATTTTAATAATAATAAAATATGTTATAGGAAGCAATTCTGAATAATTTCTATGTAATGCATTAAAAAAAAAAAAAAAAAAAAAAAAAAAAAAAAAAAACTATTCATTCGATGACGAATACAAATATATGTTTATTATATGAATATAAATCATTTTCTATTTAAAATGTCATAAAAATTTTGTTGAAAGTTGATTTTAATAAATTCAATTAAAATTGTCTTTAATTTAGTAGCTACCAATAAAACAATTATAATACCAATTATTTTTTTTATTCTGACCTTGAATAGTGTTTAGATGAATAATTTGTTGTTTAAAAACTATAAATTTAAAATCTTGACCATGCGCAAATATATCAACACCAAATACAAATGTAGCCAGCAAAATTTCGTTAAAAACATAATTTGCTTAATATAATTTTCTATTAAAATAACACCATTTTCAATAAGTTAAAGAAAAATAAATTAATCTTAAAGGATTAAAAAATATCACAGACTCAAATAAATTTTAAAATAGTCTACTTTCAAAATGACGTGAAATTTGTATTGATATACTGTGATAAGTTATTTAAGCACGTTTCCTAAAACCTTTTGCCCCAGGGAGATCTTTACCAACGATAGAGATTGATTATAGTTACTATGGTGATTTACATTACTTTGCAAAGTAAACCATCTCACACAGTGACACAAACATTTATATAAACAGTTAGACATGTATACATGGGATGATTAGAAAAGTGTTAATCCTTAAATTCATAACGATGTAGATCTGCATCGTATGTTTAAAACCTTATATATCTTTATGTAGCTACCTTTGAATAGTATATTTTTTTTAATTTATCAAAACTATTTTATTATTTCCAAACGCAACTAGAATCCTTTATGGTTTATTTCATTATCTGCGACAATTTTCATTGTTGGCTGGCTACCTGAGTACAACTTCATTTCGGCGTGGGTATTACGAATTACGATTATTTTTATAGAAAGTAATAAAAATATACAGGAAAAATTGTTTTCGGATAGAAACAGGTGTAACGAATAATATTTAAATTTTTTGCTTTATGAATATTGGTGTTTCCATTTATCCGTAATAATATATGTATATGAATTATAATATATAAATAGTGCTGTTTCGCCAAACATAAAATACACTCATACCTGAATTCATAGATAAGTTTATTCGAGATTTAATTAATTATATTCCATGAGTTACTACTGTAAAGATTACTGATAGAGTAAATATTAATTATTCTATTATCTTTCACCACTTATTATAATACATAAATAGTGCTGTTTCGCCAAACATAAAATACACTCATACCTGAAATCATAGATGAGTTTATCCAATATTTAATTAATTATATTCCATGAGTTACTACTGAAAAGATTACTGATAGAGTAAATATTAATTATTCTATTATTTTTCACCACTTAAGGAACTTAGATACTCATCGAAACGTGTTATCTCTGTAATCTCACTAGACACTTTTTCCTTGTATGCAGCTGAGCATTTACCATAAATTTCTAGGTTGCTTTACTTTCTTCTATATCCAATAGAAGAATGTATTGGATTCGTAAAAATTTTCGAATTTCGGTTTTCGATGGATTTACACGTCTTGAGAAGTACAGACACGATTTGATATTTTTTAGAAAATGTCTCTCTGCCTGTGTGTATGCCTGTGTATATGGAACAAACATTTTGTTCTAATAACAGCTGAAGAAGTATTGCTCAGAATTGCATATAAATTTATATGTAGTTCCATCTTGGCATAAATTAGTGCCTTTCAACGTTTGGTGCCGATTGCTCAACAAATGGCACTGTTCTACAGCGATTTCTGTAATTTCATGGAAGGCTATATCTCAGGAATTATTTCTCAGAATTGCATATAAATTTATATATAGTTGAACCTTGACATGAATTAGGCTTTACCAACATTTGGTGTCAATAGTACAAAAGGTAGTGATGCTATACAACGATTTCTGCAGTTTCTTGGAAGGCTATATCCCAGGAACTAATGCATTGAATTACATACAGATTTATATGTAGATTTACCTTGCATAAATTGGTATTTGTCAGCTTTTGATACCAATCGCTCGAGAGGAGACGCTGCTATACAGTGATTTCTGAAATTTAAGGGAAGGTTATATCTTAGGTTCTATTGTGCATAATTGAACAAAACTTAATATGAAAAATGGTCATTATGAGACATTATGCTGATTTAATTTGGGAGCGTATCGGCCCATTGATGGAGCTTATATACTGTGAATATCCCCGAGAACGGGAAGGATGTCATCTGCACCTTAAAAATCCACTTCCGTTCGACATTTGATGTAACAATATGATTAAACTAGTCTGCATTAGTAATGAAAAAAAAAAAAAAAAGGATAATGAGTTATTTTTACTACGTGAATTTGTATAGGAAAATATAGAATAAATTTTTGTGATGACCACAATATACTACATTTTTTTTTTGTTAAACAAAAATTATACTTCACCATGACATGATACAAGAAACATTTGTTTTGTTTAACGTAAGGAAAAGGAACATTGGTAGCACAGTTCAATTTGCTCCCTTCTGACAAAACGTGAGGAAGCAAAAATCAGGTTTCTATGTGTATCTAAATTCATTAAGTAAAACAATGTATGATAATTATTGTTTAGTCTTGCAGTAAGTTTTTCAGTAATAATATATAGATTATAATGAACTAAATCACAGATAATATTATCTATGAAATTGGGCAGAAATTTTGCAATCCTAATAGATAGACAGATTAATAGATGGCTGGATGTAGACATAGAAATAGATAGATAGATAGATAGAAGTAGCTAAAAACATATTAAAATAATACTTGACACTGCATAAATAACTTCATACAACTAAAATAACTTTCAGACACAAATATACACTCAAACTCGATTTTTTTAGGAAACTCTTTGCATCTATAATAATCTAAACAATATCGTTAATTGTGATTTCGCTTTACCCTCTTTATCTGATTGTTCCAAATTTTACATTCAATCTCCAGTTTCTTAATTTTTTTTACATTGTTTTCAGGACTACCTTTCTCAATTTCTATTGGCTAAACCGCCACATTCCTCCAAATTCTATTGGTTGGCTGGAATCTGATTCCTTTTTCATATATAAGCGAAATTAGAGATCTGCACGTGGGTCGAACTCAGGCTTAATATCTTTTTGCATCTTTAGACAGGACCGACTCGGGCTTATTTTTTTTGTATATATAGCTGGGCCTGGATTAATTTTTTTTCGGCGCATGTCCGTCCATTTTCTTTTTTTCTTTTTCTTTTCTTTTTTTTTTTTTTTTACCTTCATCATTAATTAATGATAACGTAAATGATAAAATGGTTTCTTTAGTGATTTATTTTTACGTAATTTATAGGCTAGTATGTCATACAAAATTTTGTTTTGTTAAAAAGTTTTTATAACCTTAACATGATTGTCTGACTGTTTCCGAAAATATTTTTAGTATGTCTTGAAATTCACATATGTTATTTAAAGTCATTATAGCAGGTTTTCTATTCAAAATAGCATATGTATGTCGTTAATATTTTGTGCACATGTACCAAAAAAAAAAAAAAAAAAAAAAAGAAGTATAAATAAATAAAATAATAATAATAATAATAACGATAATAATAATAATTGGTTACGTTACTCTACATGTGGTTTTAAGTTTTATGGTCTATGTAGTCTAGGAACTATGGAGGACACTTTTTAAGATTATTTCCATTACTTTCTAGGGCATTAAATGGAAATAAATTAAAACCATTTTTCAGGTCCGTAAAAACATCTTTTCCACAAAAAATGGTTAGATTAGCATTATTGTTCTATTTACAGGATCTCATAAAAGAATTCAGATACATTACGCGATATAAATGGAAATTAATGAAAGAAGATTTTTTGCAATACTAACCATTTTTAATACATTCCTATACTGTTTGATGACTACTAATATTTTCAGTTTGCCTTTCTGTGTGCCTATGGGCCATCTGCCGGTCTGTAGTAATCAATTTCTCTTTATATGTAATTATCTTCTAAAAGATCAGTAGTTTCTTTCTTTTCCTTTTTTTTTTTTTCTTTTTTTTTTTTTTTTTTTTTTTTAATGAATATACCATTGCTTCACTATATATAAAACTTCTCAAAACTGGATGTTAAAAATTTTACATGGGTATGCATGCAAGTTTTATTTTATCGGGCCAGACCAGGCCGGGTTAGGACTGATTTTATCATATTTTGTATGGGCTAGGCCTGGCAATGCAATACGAAACAATAAACGGTTCTATGAACTTTTACATTACTAGAACTAATACAATATTATTTTTTTAGAACTAATTCTATGAACTTTCTAGAACTAAATACTTGTAGAATAAGTTCTACAACTAATTCGGTTCTGGGCTGAAATAATTTATTTTGAAGCCGGCCCCGGAACCGTTAACTAAAACGGTTTCGGGCCGAGGCCTCAAAATTACGGCTCTTACAGACCTATATGAGTAATTCCTTTCATTTCTTTATGCACTGATTAAGGTACGTTAAAGGCTTCCGAAGCTGCCTGCTACTCCCTTACTCTCTTTGGTGTTCAAGCATTTGGAGATACTGTTTGTGTTTAGTTAGATAGATATATATTTCACATTTAAAGATTTCACATTTAAAAAATAAATAAAAATTGGATACTTTATTTCAAACTTTTTATTTAATTCATTTGAACATTTAAATATTACAGACAATCCCCCCCCCCCCAAAAAAAAAAAAAAAAAAAAAGAAAAAAAAAAAAGAAAGAAAGAAAGAAAATCGTAGAATTATTTCAATATTTAGAATATTGAAATAATATTAAGTAATTTTTTAACTAGTGAAAGTTTTGTACATAATTAATGTGCATGAAATTTTGCGTTATATGGTAAATTATAATTTTACAAAAGAAAAAGAATAATACAGTTTTTAAAACGGAATAACAGTATCTCACGTGCTTTTTCCTCTGGGAGATACTGTATCGACGACCAGGCAGTGATTATGATGATTTACTGTCAGTTTAACTTTTCAACAGAATATGAAAACTTGTAGAAAGTATGTGTACATACAGAAATATTTTTGAACTATATTAAAAAAATTATTTGAAATATCGCAGTACTTTGATAATATTTAATAATTCTATTAATCAGACATATTATAGTTTAATTATTTTATTGAATATTATATTTGAATATTAAATATTGAATGTAATGTTGTAAATTGTGTTAAATATTCAACATAATAATGCATAATGAATTTTTATATTGAATATAGAATAAAATATTGAATACTGAATTGTTATATTGAATATTGAATCTAATACTAAATATTATTAGTTAATTATTTTATTTTACTTATTTATTTTATAGAATATTTTATATGCATCAATAAAGTTCGAATGCTCATAATGTATTGCAATACAATAAACTAGTTCCTAATGGCAATTATCTCGTAACTACGGTTCATATTAGCTAGAGGTTCTGATTTCGAAAATGCTAAACAGGAGATACCTGGTTCGACCCCAGGTAAAGTTACTTGTTCTAGCCGTTCAGATTTTTCCGTGGTTTTTCTCTGAAACAAGCGTAACAACAGGCTAGGACTTTTTTTAAACACCTCCTAAATTTTACCAGATCTAAGAGAACTGTTTAGGAATTATAATGCTTTCTTCTATCCATATGGTAAACAAAGTATTATTTAAAGTCAAACTTTCAGCACTGATATTTTACTATAATTACAAATTTGGAGGTATCTCAAAACCCAGGTCTTTTGTATAAACAATTGTCTTTAACCAACAGCCAAGCACATCAACAACTCGTAAGGTGTATACTTCTTTATGATTTCTAGTAAATTATATTTTTTCTAAAACAGTTAAAGAGGAATAAAGTAAACATAATTAAAATATATTACTACTAATGTATCATTATTTATTATTAATATATCATATTTAATAATAATAATAATAATAATTAATAATATTATTAATAATATATCACAATCTAAAATGTGTATAAAAGGTATAATTCTCGAAAAACACACTGAAACGTTTATCAGTGTACTGTTGTTAGTTACTCGAGCATGATTTCCTAAAAGCTTTTGCCTTAGGAGATAATCCATCAACGTCAGACAGAGATTATGGCCATTATGATAATTCGCATTGCTTTTATATTTTTGGTAGTGTATAAATAGTTTATAGAAGAATGTGTACAATAAGCTAATTTTGTAATTTTATTATTATTATCATTATTATTATTATTATTATTATGTGAATATATCTGTACTGATAAGTATAAAGGATTTAAGTCCAAAAATGTCGATTTTGAGTTAAGTACATAGTCAGACCCAGAAGAAATTCTCTATCGATTGGTATAAAGGATTTAAATCCATGTCATTTAGTCTTTGAGAAAAAACATTGGTAAAAAAAGATTCAAGTCGGAAATTTAGCATTAATCTTTGTATAAAATATTTAATTCAATTTTTTCTCTTTATTAAATGAAGATTGACAATCACTGAACGGTATAAAGGGTATAAATCAACACAATCCCTTTTTTCTAATCGATTCTTCTGATTAGTTTTTAGTTAGTTTAACTTTATTTTTCGTCTCTTGAAAAATCAAGAATATGGACTTAAATTCTTTATACTTATCAGTACAGATATTATTATATTATTATTATTATATTATTATTATTATTATTTTTAATTATTAGATTTTTTAAAATTAGAAATATATAAATCTGTCAGCGTTTAATAATTAAAAATTTTTTATTGATTATTTTATGTTATACAGTAGTTAAATATTGCTATGGGTATTGATGATAAACTTAAAATGAAAAAAATAATTCTACTGATGAAATCTTTAATCGAAAATATTTCTCAAAACATTTTTTATACTAGAGCTTTTGGTTAGTGAAGGGTATAGCACACACATACATATATATATATATATATATATATATATATATATGCTATATTTTTCGAGAAAACTTTTACAGTAATATACACATATCTAAGAAATTTGTCAATAAATGACTTTTTTGATTCCCCTGAGAAAGAAATAATACTTGAAAAACGTTTCATTTGCAGATATTCTGTACAGAAATACAAAAAAAAAAAAAAAAAAAAATCTGTGATTGACAGAAAAGTCAGAAGAATCTAGAAAAGAAATTGTGACCCTAGTAAAAATAGTTCCATTTCATCCTTATAAATTCTAGTTTTCTTTGTTTACGAGTTCCAGAAACTGCTATTAGAATTCTAGAGCGCTTTCCTGTATTATCGTGATCAAACATATTTAAAAATCTCTGCAAATAAATTCCATTCGAATAGGCAAGTTTTAATTATAAGAGTTTTGGTTTATGACCGAATTGTAAGAAATCAACGAGAATTTCTCGCTATACAAAGGATTCATAATATTTCTATCCATCTAGAAATTTGTAGTCTAGAAATTTTCGATCATTTGTCTATTCAGTTTATTTTTTTACCTAATACACATAACTCGGAAATCTACATCTATAGTTTAGAGATAAAAAAAAAATAAGAGAATTTTTTTTCTTTTAGATAAAGAGGTAAATATTTTTTATCAGTTTGATATGCCTTTAAAGTACTTATATGCATTCTCACAAGGATAACATGTATATTCATTCAGTTCTAAAAGTTTCTTTAATCAACATTTAACAAAAAAAAAAATAAAAAAAATACATTTCTTTTTATTTTTTTAGACATAACGAATGCGTCACTTTTTATTAATTATTTAATTTTATTTATTTCTTTGTTTATTTATTTTTGACATATTACAATAGAGAAAACATACCGCAGTGAGAATTGCAGTATATTGTAGCTTCTATAATATGTAAAAATTTCTAAAAAAAAAAAAAAACTGTACTTTAAAAAAAAATGATTTTGTATATAGACAATTTCATACACTACAAACATTAAAATTTCTGATATATATGCATAAAATAAAGTTTATTACAGGTAAAAAAAAAAAAAAAATAACAAAAAAAAAAATGAACTTTTATTTCGAAGTTTTTTAATAATTCTGACGAATTGTTCCTCAGAAATTGTCACGTGACAAAAAAAAAAAAAAAATAATAATAATAATAAAATAAATTAATAAAATAAATTAATAAAATAAATTAAAGAGTTTTCTCAATTCGTAAACAATTTATAAAGTAATGTTTACTTTTTATTACATTTATTATTTTTCAGGTATAAAGCCCTAGCGTAGTCAATCGACCTTAAACCCTACAACCAACCAATCTATCATTTTTTAAAAGAAGAATAACGTATCAGAAAGTATCAAAACTATCTCAGAAACTAAAATAACTCCCAGAATATATTTCTTCCAAAACCTGCTCAGTCTTTAATGAATGCACTTCGGATCATCAATTTAGCATATTTCATAAAAACCTTTTGCCTATGGGAGATCAGATAATTCAGGTAATTCATCAATGTCAGAGAGTGATTAGGATTAATATGAGATTTACTTTGCAAGTTAAAATGGGGATTTTATTTAATGTCTTTTGAACCAATTACTGGATTGAACTAAAAAATACGGCGTTAGATAGATTTTGTCCTGTATAATAAGTGTACCAATTTTTGATAGAATCTAATAATCCAGACAGATATAATGACAAACTTCCACCTTTATATATTTAGATAAAAACGAAAAATATTTGCATGTTCATAAATAAGGTGTAATACTAATCCGTAATTTCTAATAATAATCACCAGTCTAGTTGCAATAAACTGAGCGGTGTTTAAGATATTTTCCACTTATTGAACATTCACTTTACTGTGATGATTATGCCATGTGTATCATTTCACTTTTTGGACTTGATATTTGGTATGTAGTGTTTACATTGTATGCAGTGTTTTTTCACTAAATTATAGTACAATAGATAGGAAAAATCTTATTGTTTTAATAATAAATACATATTGCATTATGGCAAAAAAAAAAAAAAAAAAAAAAAAAAAAGTCAATTCTAAGTTAAAAATGTATATGAAAAGTGTCACATCTCTGTCTTGCAAATTTTCACCTAAGAAACAGTTGTGGCAATTTTATTGTAGGCTAATCAAAGTTTTATCATAATGATTTTTCTTAAACAGTGAATTTGTACAGTTGTGTCACTTTTCTTGTCAGAATGCGATATACTTATTTAACCCCTTGAACTGCAATGACGAGTCCAGCTCGCCATGAACTTTCTTGAGCAATCTGATCAAGAAGAGCTGCATTCGTGATATGTGAAACAAATATTATTTTTAATAACAAATTATTTGAGCAACAAAACCATAAGTTTCTATATTAATAATCCCTACTCTTAAAACTAAGAAAATTAAATTGTCTGCATGAGCAGTGCTGATTGAAAATAAATTCAGTTTAAGGGGTTAATAATATCTATATTAGAATATTTCCTTGACTCATATTTAAAGCCTACAGTGATCATCTAGTTTCATTCTGGAATATCCTTTTTTTTTCTTATTTTCCTTATAAGATGTAAGTGGACATTTTCTTGAAATGAAGTTTTAAAACTGATCTGAAGCTATAATGTCTACGTATATGACTTCATATTTAATAATCACATACATAAGGCAATATTTATTCAGTTGAAATAAATATTTTGTTTCTGTAAAACTGAAAATGAAGTTTTTCAGATAAATATTTGTATGTATATACTAAATAACTATATTACTTGTGTAATAATGTATTTCTAATTAATGACTGTTCAAAGTCATCAAAAAATTAATAAATCAAATTATGCTGCCTAGTACTTAAAAAAAAAAAAAAAAAAATCAAAGCATTAAGGAAAAAGAGTAAATCTAAATTTGAATAATATGGAAAGAAAATTCTAATGCTTAGCATTAATAAAATTTCGCAAATTGGGGAGGAGGGGGGGGGGGGGAGATTCTAAGCAAAAATTCTTAATAAAAATTAAAGGTTATTTTTTGCAAAATAAATGCATTATAAGAATCAAACAGTCGAAAAATACAAACTTCTTCATGTTAAAACTTACCTAAAAACATTAAAATTTAATATTTAAATGGGTTCTTTACTTTTTATTGAGTTGGTTTTAAAACTACAGCAATAGTCAATTCAAAATTCACAACCCATATCTATTCCTTGAAAATTCCTAGGCTTGTAACAAGTAAATTGAAAGTGGCGAAACTTTTGTCTGTGTTTATATATTATCCTTAGTGTAAATAAAAACTATCACATCAGACTGTAAGTTTAGCTCTGTAGGTTAAAATACTTTCTTTTAAATTAAAAATGTGTCTACTTGTTCAGAATCATCTTATTACATAAAATGTACCATTTATTATGAATCTCACATCTGTTGTAAATCGAATTCCATATTCCAAACTCTTTTACTGAAAACGATTATTGTTCCCCGTTGATAAATATTAATCTTTCTTAACTCACCCATATTATAAAAGACGTTTACTTTTTATAAAGATTTAAAAATATAATCCACATTTGATGAATCGATATGATACAAGTAGTAACTCATTTTATCACGGATAAACATATGAAAGCTAAGTTATAAAGCATATTATATATAATATGAATTTTTCTGTTTCACATGTAACAACCAATCTTTCAATGCCGGCTTCGGTTTATCATTTTTAAGGGAAAAGAATAAAAAGCCATTCCTTTAAGATAGCTGCAGTTCTTATACCCACATGTTGCATGTAGCACAATTACATAAAATATTAAATTAGGATAACAAAATAAAATAAACCATAGTGACCGAGCGAGGCTCCATGAATCTTTATCTTCATGCTTTTACTGATTCATGCTCCACGAATTAGGGGCGTCCAAACAGCAGAAAACATAGTGACCGCTGCTCTATGAATTTTCGTGCTTTTACTGATTCATGCTCCACGAATTAGGGGCGTCCAGTGATGTTTTTTTTTTTTTTTTTTTTTTCGCTTTAATGCTCGCGAAGCGAGCAAACAGCAGAAAACATAGTGACCGCGGCTGCATGAATTTCCATGCTTTTACTGATTCATGCTCCACGAATTAGGGGCGTCCGTTATTTTTTTGTTTTAATGCTCGCGAAGCGAGCAAACAGCAGAAAACATAGCGACCGCGGCTCCATGAATTTTCATGCTTTTACTGATTCATGCTCCACGAATTAGGGGCGTCCAGTGATGTTTTTTTTTTGTTTGTTTTAATGCTCGCGAAGCGAGCAAACAGCAGAAAACATAGTGACCGCGGCTCCATGAATTTTCATGCTTTTACTGATTCATGCTCCACAAATTAGGGGCGTCCAGTGATGTTTTTTTTTTGGTTTTAATGCTCGTGAAGCGAGCAATCAGCAGAAAACATAGTGACCGCTGCTCCATGAATTTTCATGCTTTTACTGATTCATGCTCCACGAATTAGGGTCGTCCAGTGATGTTTTTTTTGGTTTTAATGCTCGCGAAGCGAGCAATCAGCAGAAAACATAGTGACCGCTGCTCCATGAATTTTCATGCTTTTACTGATTCATGCTCCACGAATTAGGGGCGTCCAGTGATGTTTTTTTCGGTTTTAATGCTCGCGAAGCGAGCAAACAGTAGAAAACGTAGTGAAACATAAAAAAATGTTTCATAATAATGAAAAGTATTGTTTCATGACATTTTGATTCGATTTACAACATTGTGAAACGATTCGCAGTACCAACTCACAAACCGAATCAAAACACCATCATACCATGTGATCAAAACATCGGCAACGGCAATAAGCAATGGGTGCCGTATATTAAAGCTGTTCCATTATTATTACATTTTATGGTGTTTGTTCAGAGTTTTGTAATTATCATTTAAAAAAGCCATTTCTGAGGTGCTTTCTTATTCTCTTAAAAAGGCTTTAACAAAACAGAATTTAAAGAGAAGTAGTAACATTCTTTTTCAAAAAGCCATGCATGTAGTTTTACATTTTAAAAGATTTTCTCATTAAGGCAATCTAAGTACACATTAACATAAACATACAGGAGAAAAGACATACGGGTGAAAAGTATGTTCTACGGTTTCTCCAAAAAGCAAAGATAGAACATACATTTACGCATCTATACAAAATGGAAAAGCCGTACGTGTGTGAATTATGTTCTAAAGGCTTTTCTCAAAAGTGCGATCTGAACAAGCATGTACGCACCCATACAAAAGAAAAGCCATACGTGTGTGAAATATGTTTAAAAGGAAACTCTGAACAGTCATCTACGCACCCATACAAAAGAAAAGCCATACGTGTGTGAATTATGTTCTAAAGGATTTTCCCAAAAGGAAACTCTGAACAGTCATCTACGCACCCATACAAAAGAAAAGCCATACGTGTGTGAAATATGTTTTAAAGGATTATCCCAAAACTGTAATCTGAACAAACATCTACGCATCCATTCAAAAGAAAAGCCATATGTGTGTGATGTCTGTTCTAAAGGATTTTCCCGAAAGGGTCATCTAGGGATACACCTACGCATTCATACAAAAGAAAAGCCATATGTGTGCGAATTATATTCTAAAGGATATTCCCAAAACGAAAGTCTGAACAAACATCTACGCATCCATACAGAAGATAAGCCATACGTGTGTGAAATATGTTTTAAAGGATTTTGTGAAATAGGAAGTCTAGGGAGACATCTACGCACCCATACTAAAGAAAAGTCGTACATGTGTGAAGTATGTTCTAAAAGATTTTCTGAAAAGGGAAATCTGTGGAGTCATCTACGCACCCATACAAAAGAGAAGACATACGTGTGTTAACTATGTTTTAATGGGTTTTCCCAAAAGGAACATTTAAGTAGTCATCTACGCACCCACACAGGGGAAGAGCCATACATGTTTCAAGCATATTCTTATGAAGTATGAGACTTTTTTCTGTTTCTGGTGTGCGTTTGTTACGTAAGATAATCTAATTAAACGTGATTGAATAATAATACATGATCATTTGTTCTTATTTTATAGATTAAATATATATATATATATTGTAATTAATTTTGTGTGAAGTATTTTCTAAAGTATTTTTCCAAAATGGAAATCTGACAAGAAATCTACGCACCCATGCAAAAGAAAAGTCATACGTGTGTGAAGTTTGTTCTAAAAGATTTTCTAAAAAGGGAAATCTGAAGAGACATCTACGCACATCTACAGGGGAACAGGCATACATAATTTAATCATTTTCTTAACAGGCTTAAGATATTTTACTTTTTTTCTGTTTCTGGTGTGCATTTGTTATGTAAGATAATCTAATAAAACTAATAATAATATAATAATACATGATAGTTGTTCTTATTTTAGAGATTAAAAAACGTTTATTATTATAATTTATTTTGTTGTAAAAATTCTATTGTTTCATTTTATGTAAATTATTTAGCGGAATTTCATTTGCATAATTTATTAGCCAAATGTATTGAACTACTTGTACAAAAACCCCGAACAAGTATCGTGAAAACTCAAAAAATTGTACGAGATAGAATGAATTGAATTTTAATTGTTCCCAACTTAGCTTAGAGTTTAGCTTCTTTTTCGAGAGAAACTGAATAACAATTCCTTTTAACGCGTACAGTTTTTTGGGGTTTTTATGTAAGTAGCTCAATACGCTTGACTATTAAATTGAGCAAATAATACTTGTACAAAAACCACGAACAAGTATCGTGAAAACTCAAAAAATTGTACGAGATAGAATGAATTGAATTTTAACTGTTCCCAACTTAGCTTAGAGTTTAGCTTCTTTTTCGAGAGAAACTGAATAACAGTTCCTTTTAACGCAGTTTTTTGGGGGTTTTATATAAGGTTGAGTTCACGATACACAGCTTGGGCTTGGGTACGCACATCCCCCGGAAATGACGTCATAACTTTAACCTGGGTAATCGTTTTCGTGAACGCTTTTACCCACTCCTCATTTCCCCATTGTTGTTGTTGACGCTAGCAGGGCTAGCGACATGAATAGTAAAATGTTTGATGAGGTTTAATAATTTTAGTGTCATTTGATATTCTGTTTTTCTTTTTTTTAAGGTAGTAATTTTCAGGTATTTTACCTTTTGAGTCACAATCGCCCATGTATGCTAATTTAGTTTTATATAATATAACCGTTTTAAAGATAATAGTTTCCAGTAAAATGAAATACTAAATAATTTATAGCATTTATTGTATGAAATTATAAAAATTGTTACAAAATATGAATAATGATGCCCATTAATAATAATGTAAATCATCATTTAAGAACTGTGTGTAGTGATGGGAGGGAGGCGAGTTACTTTGGAACAATATTTCACAACAGCTATGTTGAAGAAATCTAAAATTAATCTAAAAGAAATTGGTGATTTATGCTTTATGTTTTCATACCTTGTTTCTACCATATTCATAGCATAAAATTTTGCAAATTAAACTAGAGTATAATTATATCTTATAATGCAAACTTGATCATCCATTTAAAAAAAATTTCTTCTTCAACAGGATTCTCATTCGATTTCAAAAATAAAATTCCAGGTTACAAAATTTGGTTTATGACAAGAAAAAAAGTGGCTTGCAACATAAAAGATAAGGCACTTTTTTAAATTGCAGGTTCAAAAATCATTTTCCAGAATTATATCAATATTTCCCCAGGTTTCTGAGCAATATTTGAAATTTTCCCTAACTTTTTTCACTAGCTTCAAATTCTTCCTGACCCATGGAAACCCTGTTTAAATTCTAAAAAAATAATTAAATGTACTGTGAAGTCATGCTAGTAGAACTGCAATTAAGAAGTTTACGTTAATACAAAAAAGGAAAAAAGATGTATAAATTTTAACATGAATCAAAAAATGTGATTTCTCATTTTTCTGCTTAAACACTTTACAATACAAAATACTAATTTAATATACAGTTAAAAATTATTTACAATGCTTCTCACAACATCTTGTATTTCAACGAGTAAGTCTGAAGTGTGTCTTGATAAAATACAATTTTTTTTAATAAAAATTTTATTTAAAAATTATAACCAATCACAAATAAAAGAAAAAGAATAAAACTTAGGCTGGGATTGCGGTGCCTCGCTCAACACTATCTTACGCACAAACTCTGTCTTAAGATGTAAACAAAACGCAAGTCGTATTGCAGTGCCTCACTATCTTACGACGACCTCAGAGCTATCTTAAGTCGAATCGTAACTGGATGCGCGCGCAATCACAACATAGCTCGCTCTACGTCTCCCATTGGCTGGCTGGCTTTCTCTTACGAGGACACGCGGAGGACTTACGCTTGAGGCACCGCAATACCAAGTTAAGATCGTTCTTAACCACGCCCATGTACGAAAGTTCTTAAGATTTAAGATCAGACTTGAGAACGAGGCACCGCAATCCCAGCCTTAGTCACAGAATATAATGCTGTAATCACCAATATGCACATGATATGTACACTTTGATTACATAAAAAAATAATAGGATAAAATAATTAAAACACTCAATACTCAATAAATACAAAACATTGAAATTGAATCAACACCTTAAAATGAACTTTCAACAACTGTTTTAGGTCGAAAAAACATGACCAATGCTTTGGCCTACAATCTGCAGCAAAATTATTGAAGCATCAGCAATAATTCCTATCAAAAGATGAGCGCCCAGTACTGTTTTGTTAAGTAAATATTTGTTGAGTCATGGTCTTAGTGTTATGCTGTTTATAATAAAAATTAGCAATCAGACTGAAAAAAAAAATATATATATAAAATATGTGGTTGTGTTATCTTTCGACCTGGAATAATTGTAAGTTCCTGCTTTTTATGTTTATTCAAAGTTTTATACTTATTACTTTTAAACACCAATTCTATGGTGCTTTTCTACAATACTGGACACTCTTACTTTCAGTGTTACTTTAAAAGATTTATTTTTAGATTTCATTACAATTACTTTTGTTTTGTTGAATAAAGCATATTTACACATTGAAATAATGCTTTTAATTTTCAAATATATTGTCAAATAATCACACTTTTACTGAATTTATATTATAAATTGAAATTATCTAGTTCAATAAATGGATTTGTTTATTGCGTCACGCTATCCGAAACTGTAAGTAAAAATTTTTTAAATGTTACTTTGTATCATAGTACTAAATGAAAATGTGTGCAAAGAGATTGTGTGATGCAAAGAAAATATTTACATAATTTTTATTTACAGTTTTGGATAGCATGACGCAATAGACAAATCAATTTATTGAGCTAGATAATTTCAATTCATAATATAAATTCAGTAGAAGTGTGATTATTTGACAGTATATTTGAAAATTAAAAGCATTATTTCAAAGTCACATTATTCATATTGAGAGTTAATCACAGTAACTGTTTTATATTTGATGTAATCACTGTTATTTTGTATCACATTTAAACTGTCATTCATTTCTACCATATATGTAACCATAACTGTAAGTTTTCTTTGTATATATGTTTTGGCAACATTTTTTGTTTGTTGTCGCTTCTTGGGTACGCTGACGCTCTAGCGTGATGTACGTGAGTGCAATTTCTGCACGTTTTTCATTATTAAACTTCATCTTATATCCATGAACATCGGACTCTGATTGATTTAATTTAACAGCAGAGCGTGGTTCGATGCTCTAAAAGAAGTTTAACAAGCCAATGAAGTATATATTTTGATTAGTTTTCGTAGTGTGTTTGTCACGTGTGAAATGGCAAGTGAAGATTCAAAATATAGTGTTGAACCGTTCAACGGCAAGAACTTCTCGCTATGGAGTCGACGTGTTGAAGCTGTGTTTGCAGCGAAAGAGCTGGATTTGTATTTAGAAAAGGAATGTGATAGAACCAAAGAAGCGGAAGTACGTGCCGCGAAAAAGGCTTATTCCTTATTGCTGACTCTATTAGATGATTCGGTTTTGGCTGCTCTGGCCAATGAAAAGTCAGCTTGTGAAATATGGAAAACTTTAAAAACAAAATATGCTAAAACGAGTGCTGTTAGTCAGATTTTGGCTAGAAAGAGATTAGCAACTATGAAGAAACGATCTGATTGCAGTATGCAGCAACATATTGATGAAATGCTAGGAACTGTAAATGACTTAAGAATGTCCGGTGCGGCTGTGCAGGATATGGATGTGGTGATATATCTTATGATGTCTCTTCCACCTGAATATGATGTAGTTAAAGCTACAATTGAAAATCAACCGAGCGAGAACCTGACGTTGAACTTTGTTACCCAAAGACTCTTAAGTGCAGAAGCCCTGAAAGGCGATAAAAGTAGTGAACAGATACGTAATTGTGGATCGAGTGACAACGCAGCTTTTCGTGTGAATAAATCTAATTTAACTTGCTATCGTTGCAAATTTAAAGGTCATGTAGCAAAGAACTGCAAAAGTAAAGTAACTTGTTTTAATTGTGGCCGTTCTGGGCATTACAAAAGGGACTGTAGAGTAAAATCAAAGATGGATCATAAAGAAACAGCTGCAGCAGTGACTTTTATGATGGGTGAATCTGACGACAATCTGTTTCTGTTGGACTCTGGAGCTACAGCACATATGTGCAGTAAAAGTGAGTGGTTTGATGATTTGAAAAGTTTTTCTGGTTCAGTGGCCTGTGCATCCAAAAATGACACTTTAAAAATAGAAGGAATTGGAAAAATTTCAGGAATTTTGCATGGAAAGAAAATTATTCTGACTGATGTACTTTATGTGCCTGATTTAAATGGTGAACTAATATCAGTAAAGAACATTCAAAAGCCAGTTTACAGTATTATATTTAAAGATGATAAAGCGTTAGTGCAAAAGGGTAAACAGAGCTTTGTAATGGCTCAGCTTAATGATAAAGGGCACTATGTTAGTGAATTTAAGCCCATTAAAGCTGTAGCTAGTGTCGCTAACCATTCTTCAGATCTTTGGCATAGACGCATGGGACACTCATCAAATAAAGTTTTAGAGCAAATGGGCCTTCCTACTTCAGATAATTTCTGTGAAGAATGTGTCATGGCTAAGCAATCAAATGAACCTGCTGGAAAGGGTCCCAGAAGTCGAGAAACCTCAGCTATGAGAATGGTTCATACCGACATATGTGGCCCTATTTCACCACCTACACCTTCTGGTGAAAAATATTTTGTAACAATCATTGATTATCACTCAAGATTCTGTGAGGTACATTTACTGAAAGCATAAAAATGACATAGTTCCAGTATTTAAGCTATTCTTAAAGCAAAATCCTAATTTGTATAAAATCAGATGTGACAATGCGGGAGAGTATGTCTCTGGAGAATTAGCCAAGTGTTGCAAGGAAACTGGTATACTGCTAGATCCTGCTCCACCATACTCAGCTTGTTTAAACGGTGTTGCTGAAAGAGCCAATCGATACTTGTTGGAGAAAGCTCGTGCATTGGTGTATGAAGCACAGTTACCCAAAAGTTTCTGGGGCTTTGCTGTACAGACTGCAGCCTATCTTAAAAGTACAATTCCCTGCCAAAGTATTAATAATTGCATGCCATTTGAGCTGAAGTATGGAAAACCTCCTGACTTAAATTTAATAAAGGTATTTGGATGTGATGCATACATGAGAATTTCAGACAACCTGAGGAAGAAGTTGGATCTCAAATCAAGAAAAATGATTTTTGTTGGCTACTCAAGCATGGGTTACCGTTTGTTGGACCCTGAAACAAATAGAGTTACAAATTCTCGCAATGTTAAGTTTAACGAGGAAAAGAAAAGAATTTCTATATCTGATACAAGTCAAGAAAATGTTCCATTAGACATTAATTCTCAACCTGAAGTTTTGCTTGAATCGAATGATGCTGAATCTAATAATCCTGAAGAAAATGAAACCAGAAGTTCAGGAAGAAGCACAAAGCCACCTGCTAGACTAAATGACTACTACCTATACAGTGCACTTGTAGCAAATCCTGATCCAATTATGTTTGAAGATGTAGAGAAATTACCAGTTAATGAGCAGAATTTATGGCGAAATGCTATGAATCAAGAAATGAAATCTTTGAATCAAAACAAAGTGTGGGAACTTGTGGAGTTACCAGAAAATGAGAAAACAATATCCTGCAAATGGGTGTTTAGAATTAAACAAAATGGTGTCTATAAGGCAAGACTGGTTGCAAGAGGCTTTGAACAGAAAGCAGGTGTTGATTTCTTTGAAACTTATGCTCCTGTTATTAGTACATCCTCTCCATCATCATCCATAAAGAACTAAAAATGTTTGCACTTGATGTTAAAACTGCTTTCCTAAATGGTGAACTTAATGAAAATATCTTTATGGAACAACCCATGGGATATAGTGATAACAGTGGTAGAGTGTGCAAACTTTTAAAAAGTCTATATGGACTGAAACAAGCACCAAGACAGTGGTTCGAGAAATTTACAGACTTCATAATTCATTTGAAATTTCAACAACTCAATAGTGAGCCATGTGTATTTGTAAAAAGGTCAGATCACAGTGAAATGATAGTTGTTTTGTACGTCGATGATTTGCTGATTTCTGGTTCTGACATATCAGAAGTTAAAGTGGTAATTCAGCTTCTTCAGCAAAAATTTGAGATGTCAAGATCTGAAATTGCCAGTGAATTTTTGGGCATATGTTTTGAACAATCCAGTAACAATCTTTGTTTAAGTCAAAAATCTTATGTGTTGAAAATTTTAGAAAAATTTAAGATGGCTGATTGTAAGCCCTGTGATACACCTCTTGTACCAAAAGCAACTGCATCAAACTTTGACAATGGTGAACATTTTGAAGGTCCCTATCGTGAACTTGTTGGTATTTTATTATATTTAGCAATGACAACTAGACCAGATATTTTGTACTCTGTAAACTGTTTTGGTCAATTGCAAGAGCAACCTACAGTTGCTGCTTGGACTGGTCTGAAAACAGTGCTACGTTATCTCAAAGGGACTCTTGAGCTAAAATTATTTTTTCCTAAGTGTAGTAGTGATGATATTGTCATTTCTCTGTATGTTGATGCTGATTGGGGGGCTGATTTACGTGATCGAAAATCAATTTCAGGTTATATTTTAATGCTAAATAGTTGTCCAATAATTTGGAATGTTAAGAAGCAGACATCCATAGCTCTGTCTTCTACTGAAGCAGAGATTTTAGCCTTAGCTAAAGCTATTCAAATTTTAGTGATTGTTTATAACTTAACAAAAGAAATTTTGGGATGTAAAGAAATAAAATGATAATTTTTGAAGATAATCAATCTACCATAAAAGCTGTCTGTAATGAAAATCATTGTGCTAGATTAAAGCACCTAGACATTAAGCTAAAGTATATCAGGGAAATTATAAAATTAAATTCTATTAGTGTTGAATACATAGCTACTGAAGATCAGCTGGCAGACTTATTTACAAAAAGCTTACCAAAACCTAGATTATGTAAACTAATTAATCATTGTGGTCTAATATGTGATTAAGGGTGGGTATTGAGAGTTAATCACAGTAACTGTTTTATATTTGATGTAATCACTGTTATTTTGTATCACATTTAAACTGTCATTCATTTCTACCATATATGTAACCATAACTGTAAGTTTTCTTTATATATATGTTTTGGCAACATTTTTTGTTTGTTGTCGCTTCTTGGGTACGCTGACGCTCTAGCGTGATGTACGTGAGTGCAATTTCTGCACGTTTTTCATTATTAAACTTCATCTTATATCCATGAACATCGGACTCTGATTGATTTAATTTAACAATTCAACAAAACAAAAGTAATTGTAATGAAGTCTAAAAGTAAATCTTTTAAAGTAACACTGAGGCGTCACAGAAATTGTATCATTTCCTTTAAAACTCATATTTTGAATTCACGAGGTGCAGATGAAAAAGTATCAGGAAGTAAATTCTATATGTTTTTTTCGTGCTGAAGTTGAAAATATTATGTATACACTGTGATGTAAATAGAAGAAAAAAAAAACAAATGATGAAATAAGAAAATCTATGTAATATATTTCAATTAATAGCAAAGTGTCACTCAAATTTGATATCATTACTTTTAAGACCCATATTTCCAATTCATATCGAAATAAAATGCTGCGTCACAAACTTTTAACCCGTTAAGGGTTTTTGTTCTGATAAAGTAAAGACATCAGTGTTCATCACCCCAGTGGCAGAAACATGGCGACATAGTCGCGGACACAGAAAAACAGCTTGCAGACAGTTTTTGCCTGCACTAATAAAAATAAAATTGCCTGCAACTTTCGGACAGTCTTTGTCCACAGTCATAAAAAATTGTCTGCAATTTACGGGCATTTTTCGCCCACGACCATGCATTACCGATGTATGACGTCTTAGACGCTCTCTGGTAGTGTAAGCCATTTTCACCCCTGATTACACGCTAATTTTGCAAACAGATTATGAAACTTTAAAAGCCTGTCACTAGCTACAAAACTTTCTGCCACTGGGTTTATCACCTTCACAAAAGACATATTAAAATAACTGTTAATTAACATGTTATAACATCTATGAATTTAGTTTCTCCGGTTTTAAGGAATCCTATGCAGGTGGATTCAAATTCATAGATGTTATTAAACGTTTAACATGTCTTTTGTGAGGGTGACGAACACTGGTGTCTTAACCTTACAACCCCTTGACGAAATTTGAAAGCAAAGTAGTTTGGACGTTTCTCATCAAGATCTTTAATTACACAATTGTGATAGCTATTTTAATCCATCACCAAAATGACAATAAAAGTTTAAAAGCTGCCAGTAGACCTGCATCGGGTCGGGTTTGTTGAATTTTTTTTCTTGTAGCTCGGGTTTAGTTTTCAACGAGTCAGGTCGACTTGAGAATATCATTCAAAATTTTTTTTTACAATTATAAACATAATTTTGTAGACATAATTAAGAACTGATTTAAACATATTATATATACTAAATATGTGTCGGAGATTCGTATTTGTATCCGCATGATCCAAAATCTGCACAAGGAAGAAAAAAATATCCGCACTTGTTTTTGTTTCTTGAAAGAATCTAATACATACTTTTTGTAGAAATTGTATGGAAATTGAAGTATTATAAATATTTTTTGACTATTGTTAATATTTAAATAAAAGAAATGCAGTATAACCTCGCTTTTACGTTCCGGAAATTGAAAAGGTTCTTCAATTCAATTTTTTTTTTTTTAGATACTTTTATTTTCAATGAACTTCAACCCTCGCTTTTATGTAAACAAAATTATGATTTTTCCTCCATTTATACTTATAAATACAGCAAATATAGAGAGATATTTGTGGTGGTTTAATTATTAAAAAAAAAAAAAAGAAAAAGAAAAATGTAAAATAAGCACATTTAGGAAACGGATTCCATAAAATCAGATAACATTCTTTATTATCTTCTCTAGAAAAAATAAACAATGCACTGAAATTGACACTGGAAGAAGCTTATTTGCTGATCGTGTGAATTGAAAGTGATCGTAGGAAAGCAGATATTTAATTGAGAATCATATTCATGCTACTGCTACCAAATTATTGTAGTAAAATAAATATTCAGATCGAACGAAAGCAATAAATGAAGATACATATTTTGTTTTTCTTTCTTTCTTTCTGAAGCCCAGTCAGTAGAGTGCCGAGCTCGTAATTGGAAGATTGGGGTTCGGTACTCGAGCTGGTCAAAGACCGTAGTGAACACTAATGATGGCTGGTGCACATAAAATCTGTCGTGGCCGCAATTTCCTCCACGTTCCCATAAAAAATTATACCTCTGGGGGGTCACGAAAGTGGGAGAGCCATCCCTTCCGTGGAGGATGAAAAATTGTGATGAGATGTCTCTGGACCACCTCTAGGGATGAGACCCAGACCGTCGCCAATTGTGTAGCACTAGTGAAACGTAACACAACCAACTTTATTTATTTTCTTTTTTTTTAGAATATAAGCTTTAAACAAACAGTAAACTACTAACATCTAACTTGAAGCATAATTTTGAACTCTTGAAATTTACAACTTGCATAAATGGTTAAAAATTATTATTAATCCGTTTTTCAGAATTTTTAATTTTTAACTTAATACGTACAATTAGTAATAACATTTTAAATTCTTTTTAAAATAATTTACCAACGCGTGACAGTAAAAATTTACCTTTTTTTATAATTTTAAAAATATTTACATGATTTTTAGATGAATTAGTAATGTTAATTCAGTTTTCGGGTTTTGGGTCAGGTACGGGGTGCAAAAAAACTTTATTGCGGGTTCGGGTCAATGAAAAAAATTTATCGGGTTATGGATTAATGAAAATAGTTTTGTCGGGTTCTAGCCGTCAGGGAGCTCCTATGCTAAAGCTATACCACAGAAATTTTAAGCAATGAATATACACTACCTGTCACACTGCACAAGGGTCCTAGGCCTGAGAGGGTGGGCATTACATGTAGGTCTTTTTAAGGGATCCTAGTCCGTATTTATGCAAGTTTTGGAGAAAACCATTAAAACTTAGAATGACCAGGCCAACCTGGGTTCGAACCCGGTACCTCATGTCTGCCAGCTTTGAGTTCAGGATAATTTTAACTATTCATATTTACATTATTCATCCATATACATAAATATATATTTCCTAATTGTTAACTATTATTAGTTTATTCGAATTTTAAAAGCATTTTAGCAATGATTTTGTTTTTCTTATTATATTAACATACTTGAACAAATACTTCTACAAAAACACTTCTAAGCGGAGAGATTCTTCTCTCTGGTAGACAAGAAGTGACACGTTCAATTCCAGATAACGCTGACACTCATTGCCCTTGCCGAGCTCATACATATATCTTAACTGAGTTCATTAATCAAGTTTAATCACCACCTTCTTTAAAAATAGTGACCAATTCCAAAAAAAGAAAACTATTCTTCCAATTGAACCAGAAGGACTTGTTTTTTAATGTATATTCAAGGAGGAAAAAAATCAAATTTTGATGTGTAAATTATTTATTCTTAATATCTTAAGAATAGATTAGAGGATAATTTAGTTATTTTTAACGAATTTTAAAAGTATTTATCAGTTTGGTTTTGGTCAGTTTGTACATGTTTTCATATCCATATATATGTATTTTTAGAATTCCATTAAACATATATGTTAGTCAGTTTTCAGAGAAATCGTAAGATGATTTCTGTTAAAATTAATATGTAGCATAAATTAAATTAGTTTGTATAGAAGGACTCACAAGCCAGACCACCTTTATTACAATATCTCTAATTCTAATTATGATGCAGGCTTTCGAATTCCGATACTCCACTCACATTTTGTATTAAGGATATTTAACACTATTTAGCCCGCAGATGCAAGTTTCAGAGAAAAATCAGACACAATTTTTTTATAACAATGCTTATATTACCTTTATATCTCAGCTTCTAATTAAGATAATTTCAAAGGTAAAATATCAATTTAAAAGTCATTGTAATTGAAATGTAATATATTTCAAATCTTTGTCGCCAGAGGACGGAGTAGAAACTTAACTACAAATGATTAATTTTCGACGGACCTTTTTTTTTAATATTATTTAATTGAAACAAAATAAAATATGTACATATATACAATAAAAACATACTTGAAAGAAATTTGGATTTCGACGTAAATTTGATTAATTATCCACATTTTTGATGGTTATATTTCTAGTAATGGAGTTTGTAATAGTAATTATATAACGCATCAACTCAAGTCATGGTGCTATCAGCACTCGTATCGTTCTCTTTCAGCGAGCACATTTTTTCTTATCCTCTGACAGGTCATCCGCGACGGGGTGGCGCGCATGCGTCAACAGACGGTTTGACATTTTAATAATTCAATATCTCAAATTCCGATTATGAGTGAATTACTTACAAACAGGGAGAAGATTGGGAGACTGTAGGCCCAACCAGGTTGCGGATTTGCCACAATCACAATTTTCAAAGGTCCTTTACATGGTGAGCAAACAGGCTGTTTCAAATCATGAAACGTAAAGCGACGCCTTAGTTGCCACAGAGCGAAAATTTGCTACAGTTAAAATTTTCAAAGCTATTTGCAGTATGAGTGAGGAAGCTGTTGTAAGTTCTAAAATGGAGATAAGACACCTTCAAGCGGGACATTGATGCGGGACACGATGAGCGAACAGGCTGTTTCAGATATTAAATTGGGAAAAGGGTGCCACAGGCGCTACTGAGCAGGAATTTATTGAGATTAAATTTTTTAATAAAGCTATTTTCACTGTATATCAATAAGCTGTTGTAGGACCTAAAATGGGGAAAAGGTGCCACTGAGCACCTGAGCACCTGAGTCGTAAAGTCGGATGATTTTTCAAGGATCGTGAACCAGCTGGTTGCCGAAGGCGGCTAGTTCATAATAAGATAATTTAAAAAAATTACACATCAAAATCAAAATTTCTTAAGTCTTATTATGATTAAGTTATAAAGAAATTTTTTTAATTAAATAATTCTTCTTTAAATATTCTAAAATTCTGTTTATCTGCCCTTTACAACAAAAAATTGGATTTTAATAATTATTTAATGTTGCTTTATTAAATTTTTCATAGTCAATAAATTCTCATAAAATATTTTTAATTATTGCCCCTCTACGTTACTTAACAGTGTTGCACAACAGTTTTCAGACTTTTTTAAAAATTTAAATTTATTTTTTACATTCCCCGAGTCTCACAATTTTCTTTATTTTAACAAACAACTTTTTACTTTCTTCTATATTCAATAGAAGAAAGTATTGGATTCGTAAAAATTTTCAACTTTGGGTTTTTGATGGATTTACATGTTTTGAGAGCTGTAGAACATGATTTGACCCTTTTTAGAAAATGTCTGTCTGTGTGTGTGACAGAATTTTGTGGTGACTGTATCTCAGGTACTACTGCACAGAATTTCATACAAATTGGTATGTAGTTATACATGGACATAAATTAGTGCCTATCAAGTTTTGGTAAAAATTGAAAAAAAAAAAAAAAAGTGTATGTAGGAGCTTCGCTTCCTCTCCTGGCGGGGAAAGTCCCCCTTCGAGGAGAGTAAATTTTCATGATGGGTATCTTTCAAAAGAGCTCGCCAATACCTATAAAACGAATGGTTGAACCATCGATCTGCGATAATTTAAAATAAAGTTATAATTTTTTTATTTTTAACCAAAAAAATTTTTTTAATGTAATATTGAGAATAAATTCGACATTTTTTTGATATTTTGTGTTACACTTCTTTTCTAATATGGAAATCGTCTGCATTATCATGGAAGATAATTTTTGTAAATAATAATTTTAATAAATTATTTTTACTGAGTGAATTTGTATATGAAAATATAGAAGAAAGTCATGTGGTGGCCACAACATACTAGTTTTTCTTGCTTTTGTATAGATAATTTTTTATTATGTTTTAATAAGATAATTATAATTTTTTTCCATGGGAGATTTTTTTTTCCTACAGAGTAGTTTGAGAACCTCCAATATTTCTGAAAATTCTTTGTTCATGTTCGTACCTAATATTTGTTTTATACTTATGTTTATTATAAGTTAGATAAAAGTGGAATTTTAAATAAGGACTTAGAAAAGACACACTTGGGTTTTTTCAAGTGGGTTTTATTGGGTCTGATAAAATCAAGCCAACCCTGCCTTCTTTCTACTAAAGTGAAAATGACTTTCTTTATCGAGAGGTTACCATACAATTAAGCATAAATATGCTAAGAAACAACTTTGACATTTAGTGATTTAGTCTATAACAAAACAACGTAAAATATTACTCAATGCTGCAAAGCTTTAAAATTACCTTCAAAAAGTGACATGTGATATGCCGATTTATTTTAAAATATAAAGAGATATCATTTACAATCATTGCAGTATTGAATAATAACAAGCACATTGAATACAGTTCCACTTAACACAAATAAATTTAATGAAATATGTTCAGGAAAAATATAATTGCTGACATCAAATGACTTATCAGCATTTCTTTGTATTTGACTTAAATATATATTAATAATACTATTTATCAAAATATAGTGAAAATTGTAAACATTTATAAGTATGTTTCAACTTTACAAAATCTTTTAGATTAGTACAAACAATGGAACAGAAGAAAACTAAAACTGCTAAGATTGAGTAATTAACCCTGATTAAAATCAAATGAATTTAATAGCATAAAAATGAAAAAATATCAATCAATCTAAACCATTTGTAATAGAGTCAGCGAATGAAACTATTTGATATGCAAAACCCTCCTAAATGTAGAATGAAAGGCAATGGCAGACTTAATGTTATCATACGGCTATTATTAAAAGTATTAGTACTTATCATAAGTGATATTTAGAGGATTCTTAATACATTACAAGGTAAATAAAATATCCGAAATGAGAAATCTCTAAAATATAACAATAATTCAACATGAAGTTCAAGGATAGCAATTATTTCAAAAACCCTGAATACAGAGGTAGCTCCTGAAAAGTTTCATACCTATATCATCAAAATAATTTGTGAAAATGTATAAAAAAAAAACATAAATATTGATTTGAAATAATAACTCAAACTGCTCATCATTATTTAACGCACAGTTCATATAAATGAAATCTAGATTATAAAAAAAATATTTTCTTTTTAAAACAAGTGACTAAATATAGATTAATCACTGTAAAAGTGTATATTATGAAAATATTCCTATATTTAAAATTTTGTGAAATAAATTTTTCTACGTCTGTCGAAATTCACATGTGTTGCTGAAATTTTCAAGGGATAAAATTGGTAAGAAAAAATAACTTAATATAAGTGAAGTATAACATTCTAATACAACGAATAAAAATCGTAATTCTCATCAGATATTACGATGTTGACAAACAACATGCACTTTACCCATCACGTGACCATTTTCCCCACAAATTTTTTCTGGGTTAAGTGTGCAAAGCCCGGGCTTCCCCTTTACCAGCTGTGAACGCCTTGTGCACGCATGGGTAACCCGCAAATGATCACGTGATGCCGTCTGTGAACGGTGTGGGTTAACATGGGCAAGCCCGTGCTCGCCCAGGCTGTGTATCGTGAACTCAACCTAAATAAATAAAATACCAAAATTTTTCAAACCAGATAGAGATACATCATAATAACTAACAACCCTACGCTTATTAAATGAATGAGGTTACCATAATAAACTTTTTTCTTTACTTTACATATTTTCTTCTTTTCCACTATACACTTTCACTGGCTAGCACCATAGATATAACGGCTAGCACAGAAATGCGTGAACCAGTTAAAGACCCCGTGATCTGTCAATCCAACCCGATGTTGATTTTGTTCTTATTATTACATTTTATGGTGTTTGTTCAGAGTTTTGTAATAATCATTTAAAAAAGCCATTTCTGAGGTGCTTTCTTATTCTCTTAAAAAGGCTTTAACAAAACAGAATTTAAAGAGACGTAGTAAAATTCATTTTCAAAAAGCCATGCATGTAGACCATGTAGTTCTACATTCTAAAAGATTTTCTCATTAAGGTAACCTAAGTACACATTAACATAAACACACAGGAGAAAAGACATACGGGTGAAGAGTATGTTCTAAAGTTTTTCCAAAAAGCAAAGATAGAACACACATTTACGCATCTATACAAAATGGAAAAGCCGTACGTGTGCGAAATATGTTCTAAAGGCTTTTCCCAAAAGGGAAGTCTGAACAAACATCTACGCACCCATACAAAAGAAAAGCCATACGTGTGTGAAACATGTTTTAAAGGATTTTCTCAAAACTGTAATCTGAATAAACATGTACGCATCCATACAAAAGAAAAGCCGTACGTGTGTGAAATATGTTATAAGGGATTTTCACAAAAGGAAACTCTGAAAAATCATCTACGCATCCATACAAAAGATAAGTCATACGTGTGAGAAATATGTTTTAAAGGATTTTGTGAAATGGGAAGTCTAAGGAGACATCTATGCACCAATACGAAAGAAAAGCCATACATGTGTGATCTATGTTGTAAAGGATTTTCCTGAAAGTTTCATCTAGCGAGACACCTACGCACCCATACTAAAGAAAAGTCGTACGTGTGTGAAGTATGTTCTAAAAGATTTTCTGAAAAGGGAAATCTGAGGAATGATCTACGCACCCATACAAAAGAGAACACTACGTGTGTGAAGTACGTTTTAATGGGTTTTCCCAAAGGGTCCCGGACAAAAGCCCCACCGGACAAAATCCCCACGGACAAAATCCCCCCGGACGAAATCCCCGCCGGACAAAAGCCCCACCGGACAAAATCCCCACCGGACAAAATCCCCGCCGGACAAAAGCCCCACCGGACAAAATCTCCACCGGACAAAAGCCCCGCCGGACAAAAGCCCCACCGGACAAAATCCCCACTAAAGCTCAAATATACAGGGGGGGGAGGGGGGGGGCTAAAGAGGACCACAATAAGTATAGCAAGATAAAAGAAAAAAAAATATATTTTTTAAAGATATTAAAGAAACTTTGTTTAATTATCATTAGAATTTTAAGTAATATATACTGAGAGTTACATATATCTGATAGGGAGGGGTTTAGGATTAAAAAATGTAGTTTTTTAAAGCAAATTTCCACAAATTACGGAAGGCTGGAGGGGCATATGAGTTTTTTTTTTTTTTCCTACAAATTTCAACGAAATGTTTTCACTGTAATATGTATATTATGTTAAGTATAGCTGTACAAAATAGGTAATATTTTAAAATATAGTATGTATGATTTATTTAGTTCATAAAAATGTGATTTCAATTCAATAATTATAAAATAATATTTTTTCCTCTTAATAATAGTATAAGAATCTTCACTTTTCAAAATTTTTTCTTATATTTTCTTTTTATGGTCTTGCAGAGGATTTGGAAAAAAATGGGCTCATGTAATACTTGTTTAAATCTCTCTACCCGTCATAAGCGGTGGTGGCCTCTGTTGCTTCTTCTTATTATTTAGTTTTATTTATACAGGGTGTTTCAAAGTCTGGATATACCAAAATACATTGAAAGGTAAACAGTTTCGCAAATACATTGATTTCAAAAGTTTCGTCCATTCAAATGATCTATCAGACACGGTATTATAGGCCCAAGCAAAACACAAATTTATTTTTTTTCAGACGAAAATCATTTACAGAATTTTTGAAGCTTTGTTTAATTATCCATTAGAATTTTGAATAGTATAATTAGAATTACATATATCAGAATGGAACCAAAGAAGGGGAAAGGGGGGGGGGGGGTAGGAGACAGAGAAGAAAAAATGCAGTTTTTATATCAAATTTCTACAGATTATAAAAAGTAGAAAATCCCCTTTTTAAAAAAAAACAAATTTTAGTGAAATTTTCTTTAATTATCACTCACTCTAATATGCATATATATATTAAATATAGATGTAGTTATGTTCATTTCTGTTTTTTTCTTTCCTTTTCTTGAAAAGGATTTCGGAAAGGTTGGACGCCCAACAAAGTGGTTTAATCCGTTCCACCCATCTTAAACCTTGGCGGTCTCTGCTCCTTCTTGTTACTTCTGTTTTATTTTTTTGTATTTTGCCCTTGTTTGACATAGTTTTCCTTCTTTTTATTCATATTATATATATATATTATTCTTTCAGAGTTACATGCATATTTGGGGAGGAGGGTAGGGGACAGACTGAAAAGAAAAGCTTTGAAAACTTCTACAGATTACCATGTAACTTTGTACACACTTACACTTTAAAGAAAGATAGTGAAGGTTGTCGACACCTTGGGGTGGGGGGGGGGAGTAAAAAAAAAAAAAAAAAGTTGATTTCTTTTCGTTACGTGCTACATCCGAACAGTGCTATTTGCGAACACATCTTACACCTGGTAGCTCATTCCTTCCCCATTTGAAGATAAGGGGGGTATCGTCACAGAGAGCACGTCCCCGTTCCCTAATCGATCAAGAGATCTACTTTAATTAAATAAATTAAATTAATATTTTAATCGATTCCCTAATCGATTAATTGCTTTTTTTAAAAGCTGTCAGTAAGAAAAAATATTAAGTCGGACTGTGAAAGTCTGTCATTGTCATTTTTATTTATTAGGTCGTTGCAAAAGTTCGTGCGGACGCGGATCATTTTATTGCCTCCAAAGACGGGAGCTTCTATCGCCGTGGTATACGTTTGTTACCTGAAAAGTGGTACAAAGAAAGTAATGGAGAGTATTTTGATTAAAAAATGTCATTTGATTTGATGTATTTTTATGAAATGAAGCAAAAAAAAAAAAAAAAAACGCACGAATTTATACAAAGACCTAATAAATATGCCCCCTCTTTTGTTGAAGGTAAACTGATGGCGGGAGTAAGCGAATAGCTTTTAGGCAATCTCTAAATTTTTTATGATCTTTTAAATTTCTGCTAAAATTTAGCCATCATTACTACTTGTTGTATGTGTAGATGAATGTATATGGATGCTTTTAATTTCTGTCAAAATACTTTGTGTGGTGTATATATATATATATATATATATAAGATTATGTGAAAGATTATGCACAAAAAATTAAAAAATAAAATACATATTAAAAACATCTTTATTTATTAAAAGTGAAAATTTTTAATGTTTAAATTAATTTGTTTAATAGAACTATTTGAGCTTTTAAATGGAAAACCTATTTTAAAAAAAATTAATATATATATTTTTTTTCTATGAATGATTAAAAAGTAAAATAAAATAAAATAAATAAATAAATAAAAATAAGTTTTAAAAAATTAACTAAAAATTTTAGAAAACTAATTTAACTACTATACATATTACATATACATATAATAAATTAGTCGATATTATTTAATACTATTGTTTTGGGTTTTAATATTAATTTAAAAAAAAACTGTTTTAAAATACTTTTAATAATAAAATATTTTATATATATATATATATATATATATATATATGAATGATTATTAGGAAAACCTAGTTATAAAAATATTTAATGAAATATTATAAGTAAAAAACTAATTTATTAATTAAAAATAAAATTTTTAAGATTTCAATTAAGTGAGATTGTTTAATACTGTTGTTTGGACTTTCAGTTAAAAAGTTTATTTAAACATCCGAGCGGTAATCGATGCTAGTAGAATGGAAGTGTTAAGTTCGATCCCAAGTCGCGTTCGTCGACCAAGCCGTTGAGAGTTTCCCGTGGTTTTCTTCGAAACTTTCGCAAGTATAGTAACCCTTCTCAAGTTATCAACCGGCTTTAACACTACCACAATCACCGCGATTTTTTTTTTTTTAATATAAAACGATTTTTTTACTATAAATCATTATATATATATACATAATTTATAGCAATATATTTTAATTAAAAATTAATTTAATTATTAAAAATATATATTTTTTTTTAATAATTCAATTAGTTCAGACCTCTTAATACTATTGTTTGGTCGTTTAAATAAAAATACTATTTCAAAATGTTCTTAAGCATCAAAAGATTTTTTACTATCATTCATCATAGAAATAAGAAGCTAATTAAAATTATTTAATTTAAAAGACCTAATTGAAAAACTAATTTAATTATTAAAAATATACATTTCAATTACAAAAAAAAAAAAAAAAAAAAAAAAGAGATTGCTTGAATAATAAAGTTTCAGATTGTAATTATGAATCTTATTGTAAAATATTTTTAATAAAAAAGATTTAAAAGAAAAAAGAATGCTTATATATATTTCTTCTTTTTTTTTTTTTTTTTTTTTTCTTTTTAAGGTTAAAGTTCATTTAATAAAATATTTTAATTGATAATACGTAATTTAATTATTAAAAATAGATTTTTTTTAATTATTGAATTATTTAAGATAATTCAATATTGTATTATATATAATATTACTGTTTGGATTTAATAGAAAAAAAAAATTCATATAAAAATGTTTTCTACTAATAATTATCAAAAAAGAAACTAATTAAAATAATTTTTATATTCTATGCGAGGTACATATTTAAAGCACAATTTGGTACCTTTATACTAAGGTGACCATATTTTCAAACACTGATTTGAGGACAAATTACCGTTTGTCCCCAAATCGAAGTAAATTTCGAGGACATTGAAAACTCTATTTGGGGACTTTTTCGAGGACACGATAGACCAATATCTATATGCATTATTAATAAAAAGAACTCTGATTTATACATTACAAAATGCTTTGAATCACTTTTTTCTATGAAAAATTGCTGAGCCTAAGGTAAGTTTATGCAAATTAAACTATCCCAGCATTATTAAAATAATCAAGTCTATAGAGCCCATTTACACTTTATTATGATGATAGGAGAAAACACAAAATAGCACCATTTCATTTTAATCTTCAGAATCCCCACTCCCTGAAATGCAGAAATTATTCCCGATTATATAACTACAAGAAATAATTTCATTAAGCAAATTTTATTTTTCACTAAACATAAATCGGGCAAGATAGAATTTATATACTGATTAGTAGTGCATGATTCTTACTCTGCTCATGAAGTATGAGGGTCTTTATTTTAAAGTTCCGTTGATTTTCAAGATAATCCAATTATTAGACTGCGATTAGACTGCAATTTTGATTGGATTGGAAAAGATGGGTTTTACGTCTCATTAGCAGGGTTTAAACTGCCATTAGTTTTTTTAGCATTTTGCTAAAAGGTATCATATTTTGCTAAAACATGTCGGTCAGAATTTCGCTAAAAAGCTAAAACTGGAAAGCTGTATAAAATATCTCTATATAATAAATAACTCAGATTTTTTTTTTTTTTTTTTTTTTTTTTTTTTGTAATATTTGCAGGCAAAAACTACGAAAGGACAAATTTCTGGGAATCATTATTTACATAGTAATTTGGATTTATTTTTAATTTTCAATGATTGAATTTAAATGCAAAAATATTTAAAAGTATGTCAGAATTCAGAATTTGCTTCATAGAAGCATTCTTAGCACTAATATTTCACGATTATCTACCACTACACTTTACTTAATTTTTAAATTGCTTTTTTATTTTACACATATGATATGAACACCACTTTTTTCTATTGTTAAAATCAAAACATAGTTTCCCTGATTCATATTTTTAAAGTCACAAATATGGATGCTTGGTTAAAATCATCAATGAACAAAAGGAATAGAAAACAAAACTGAGGATAACAAAGCTAAGTAAAAGAAATCAATGGTATCCAAAGAATTGATTAACTTTCGAAAAAGCTAAAATAGTGCTTGCCTATTTTTGCTAAAATGCTAAAGTAATTTTTTTGCCAGGTTAAACCCTGCTCATTAGTGCTGTACAATGGGCAATTGGTGACAGTCTAGCACTTACGCCCAGAGGTAGTCCGGAGACATGCCATCACAATTTTGATCCTCCACGGAATGGATTGTGATTTTGAAAGAAATACACGCAAATATTTAAATTTGGGGACATTTAGCGTCCCCGAGTAGTCAAAGAATTTTTGGGGACAAAAAATAGAAAAGGCCAAAATTCGAGGACAGTCCTCGAATTTCGAGGACGTATGGTCACCTTACTTTATACTGATGTAACAAAATTAATATACATATATTTGATGTATACAAAATAATTTTTCCTGTAAAATAAGGGCCCGCTAGCACTCGAGAGGTTTTGTCCTGTAAACTGGTAGATGGAAGATTACGAGTTCGATCACAGGTCGCTCTCGTCGACCGAGCCGTTCGGTGTTTTCCGTGGTTTTCACCAAAACTTGTGTAAATGCTCGCTAGGACCCCTTAGAAAGACCCCACGGAAGGCACTCCCCTTAAGGTCTAAGTCCTTAGCGCAATCTTTCGCCTTTACTCCCAATACCAATAGCAATATCTGTGAAATAAAATATGATTAGCGTAATTGATTGACTAACAGGGTGTCAGAAAGTATTTCTGATTCACTGTGAAGTATATAAATGGGAAAACTACTTAATATTAATTTTCAGTGTTGTACGAATTTTTTTTAGTACATCTTATGGTGTGCATGTACAGTTTACACGATATATATTCGACATAAAAAGTAATCTGTTTAATGCTTTCTCTTATATATACATATGTATATATGTGGTATGAATGCGTTTTCATACATGCATAAATATACACGTTTCACACACCATGAAAGCCGAAAATTATTTCAGCAAATTTTGTCTGTGTGTGTATGTGTGTGTGTCAGAGTGTCTGTACGCGTACAACGCTATTTTCATTATTATAAAATATTCTCATTCGATTTGTAGACCCCCAAACCAGTTATATTCCTATTTTGAACGATCTAACTCAATTTCTATTTTTTTGCCCCTTCGTCCCCCCCCCCCCCCACACACACACATTCGCCCTTTCTAATAATTTTAGACTTTCGAAAATATTCTCATCCTGTTTGTAGGTTCCGAAAACCTATATGCCCCAATTTTAAACGGTCTAACGGTATTTTTACTTTTTTGCCCCTTCGCCGTCCCTTCCCACTCCTCTTAATAATTTTACACTCTCGAAAATATTCTCATTCGATCTGTAGACCCCCAAAACCTTTATGTACCTATTTGGAACGAGCTAACTCCAATTCTATTTTTTACAACTTCGCCCCCCCCCTTTCCGATCTTCCTAATAAATTTAGACTTTCGAAAATATCCTCATCTATTTATAGGCCCCCAAAATCTACACGTACCAATTTTAAACGATCTCACGCTAATTTAAATTTTGTTTGTCCCCCCCCCCCCCCTTTTGAGCCGACTAATAATTTTGCACTTTCGAAAATAACCTCATTTCATTTGTAGACCACAAAAACATAGTAAAATTAAGAATAACAGAAGATTAAATGTCACCGAAATCCACGTTAACCAAAAGAATTGTGGTCCCCTTTAGCCCCCCCCCATGTATATTTGAGCTTTAGTGGGGTTTTTGTCCGGTGGGGATTTTGTCCGATGGGGCTTTTGTCCGGCGGGGTTTTTGTCCGGTGGGGATTTTGTCCGGTGGGGTTTTTGTCCGGTGGGGATTTTGTCCGGTGGGGATTTTGTCCGGTGGGGATTTTGTCCGGTGGGGATTTTGTCCGGGGGGCTTTTGTCCGTGGGGATTTTGTCCGGTGGGGCTTTTGTCCGTATCCCTTTCCCAAAAGGGACATTTAAGGAGTCATCTACGCACCCATACAGAGGAAGAGCCATACATGTTTGAAGCATGTTCTTATCAAGGATGAGACTTTTTTCTGTTTGTGGTGTGCGTTTGTTACGTAAGATAATCTAATTACACGTGATTGAATAATAATACATGATCATTTGTTCTTATTTTATAGATTAAAAAATATATATATGTTGTAATTCATTTTGTGTGAAGTATTTTCTAAACTATTTTCCCAAAATGGAAATCTGACAAGAAATCTACGCACCCAAGCAAAAGAAATGTCATACGTGTGTGAAGTTTGTTATAAAAGATTTTCTAAAAAGGGAAATCTGAAGAGACATCTACGCACCTCTACAGGGGAACAGGCATACATAATTTAATCATTTTCTTAACAGGATTAGACATTTTACTTTTTTTCTGTTTCTGGTGTGCATTTGTGATGTAAGATAATCTAATAAAACTAATAGTAATATAATAATACATGATAGTTGTTCTTATTTTATAGATTAAAAAACGTTTATTATTGTAATTCATTTTGTTTTAAAAATTCTAGTGTTTCATTTTATGTAAATTATTTAGCGAAATTTCATTTGCATAATTTATTAGCCAAATGTATTGAGCTACTTGTACAAAAACCCCGAACAAGTATCATGAAAACTCAAAAAATTGTACGAGATAGAATGAATTGAATTTTAACTGTTCCCAAAAATGAGAAAATCATAAAGGGGTTTTCTCAATATTTATTTTCAATCATCGAAAACTGTATTACCATTCACTGAATCAAAAAAGAAAAATCTGAGTAAAACTCCTTAGCTTAGAGTTTAGCTTCTTTTTCGAGAGAAACTGAATAACAGTTCCTTTTAACGCGTACAGTTTTTTGGGGTTTTTATATGAGTAGCTCAATACGCTTGGCTATTAAATTTAGCAAATAAAATTTCACTAAATCATATGCATGCACAGTTAAAAAATATTTAGTAAAATTTCTCATATTCCATTAGGTGCTGAATATTTTTTTATTCTGATTTACACAATGTTAAAAACACCAAAATAAAAAAACTTTAAGTGCAGGCTACAGTTTCGGTAGCGTAAAGCGTACCGACATGAGTGTAGAATGTATATTAAGTGCTCATAAATATAGGTAGGGTAGCAAATTATAAAGAACGTGTTCAGTAGAGCTCCCGAGATGGATCGATGCGACCGGGCGATGATGTCACTGATCCTGGATCGGGCCACGAATCTACTGAACGATTTGGAACAATTCTGACGAGATTGGAGCAGTGCCATCTACCTAATTGACCCGTATTACCAAGTTATTTATTGTATTTCTGTTGTTTATTTTGTCTGGACTTTTAATACGTAATTCCATAAAATGCTAAACTATATTACGTTTTTTCTTTAAAAAAAGAAAGAAAGCTATTTTATGTAATAACAATTTTCCTTCTTTCATATTAATGTAGACTTTTGTATTCTGCTAACATAAAATAAGAAGCTATTAATTGATTGTACTGAGAAATTACTTTGGTTATGATTTTTCTAAATTCACGCATAAACATTTTTATTCATGAAAATGGCAAGAATGTTGCGTTACATTTATTTTTAAAGGAGCAGAGTGGATTTATCTTAAATGAGCACTTCTTGATATAAGAAAACACTTTCTTTCTCTTCGATTATTATAATGAACAGAAATGTACAACAAATACGATTTTGAAAAAAAAAAAAAAAAAAAAAAATTAAATAATATGAAATATGCTGTTTAGTTAATATAATGGATTTATATAAAAAATAATCTTAGTTTCTTCTTCGATTTATGAATCAATATAAAGAGCTTTTTATATTATTGCCGACTGAATATTAAAATAAACTAACAATGTAAACACTGCTTAATTTTATAGCTACTTTTTTACGGTCTGCTTTGTTTATTAAATTTCATAATTGATATCTTAAACTTATTTACCAAAATTAAAATATGTGGAAGGATTTTAATTTATTTACTTATAGTTAACTTATTGTTTTAAAGGTAAAAAATACAATCGTTTACAAACTTTTCTATTTGTAAACAAAAAACAATCGCATGAATAAAAAGGTTTGTCTGAGAAAAAAAAAAAAAAAGAATTAATTCTTCCCAGCTTATTTTTATATATTAAATTAACAAATATGATAGCGTCCGAATTAAAAAAAAAAAAAAAAGGATTTTTGTATTAATTAAAATTGTGTACATTTTTGTTTCAATTTTATGTTTGAATGTTACGTTCAGTAATAAAAGACATTAAGTATCGAAAATCGTTATTACATAAAAAATCTTTTTTACAAAATAAATAAAGTAAAAATAATATAGTTTAGCATTTTATGGAATTACTTACCTTATTTTCTATACCACAAACAATGCACATAAATAGGTACATCAGTATTCATCATCAGCTAATTAAACAAATGAACAATTTTTGTCAAAAACAGATGTTCATTGTTCATGTGTATGCTGCGTAGTGTCAGTCACTGCCCGATTTTTATCCTATTGCGCATTGGATAAATCACGTGACCCAATGGATCAAGAAATTTCTCTGGGTTTTCTAATCCACGACCGGTCGAGATCGGTCCATTCCACTGAACAATTTAACTCTGTATCGGTTAGAGATGTGAGCGGGGAAAAAACCCGGGTTTAAACCAGGGAATAAACCCGGTTTTTTGGAAAGGGAATTTTGAAAGTTTCCAAAACAAGGGAATTTTGAGTTTTCAAAAGTTACAAATTTATCTTTTTTTTTTTTTTTTTTTTCTGAGATTAGATATGCTCTAAGGAATTTCAAAATGTTATCTCACATTTAGATGGTTTTTTATGACCTTTCAATTTTAAAATAGTGCTTTTAACGTCTATAAATTAAAAAAGTGCAAGTTTCAAATTTCATTAATTAACGGACTTATTTTCTGTTATTGCAGTATATTTATATCTTAGTTCTGACTGTATACACACTGAGTTCAATATAACAATTCTTCTTCTTCTTTTTTTTTTTTTTTTTTTTTAATTGCAATTGGAGTTTATCATGTTTCAGTTGTACATCTTTAACATTTTATTTCAAAAATAAAACAAAAATGCTTCAAAATTTTCTATGCATTTACTAAAACAATCAATAATATTACAATGGAAAATATTATTTCAATTAAAATTTCAACAATATTAATATGCAAAAAATAAAGAAAGAAAGAAATAACAGCCAAATTATTAATTATTAGCTATTGAATATTTTATGCATTGATTTGAGGCATTAAAAAATTATTGCTCTCATTCTTAACAACCGAAGAACTCATGTTCGATTTTGTTGTCCATGCTCTTTAACTGATTATTACGAAATTTCATGAACTGATGTGAAATTTTGTTCGATGACTTATAATAAAATTTAATAATTTTAAAGTATTCTAACCATAATTTAATTTCATTGTAATTTTTTTATAACATATTTTATTATGGTATTCATTAAAAAAAAAAGAAAAAGAAAAAAGTTCTAAAGTTATTTAAATAGGCAGACAAAACTTCATCATTTATTATTGTCAATAAAGTAAATGTTTAATTTTTTGCAATTTTTTTGTAAAATAATCACATAATTTTATATATCACTTTTATTTAAGCAAATAGAATAAAAATGATATTGAAACAAGTTGTTTATACTTTTAAAAAAAGTGAAATTAAATCTAAACACTGAATATTAGTTTCTTCCTATCAAAGTTTCCAAAGTTCCAAAAATTCCCGGTTTAAACCCGAAAATTCCCATGTTTATTCCCCTGTAGCAAAATACCCGGGTTTTTTACATCTCTAGTATCGGTCGACACCACTGAACGCTTTAGCTCGGAATCAAACGACCGGTCGTGGATCGGGCGCTCTACTGAACACGCTCAAAGTCAGAGTAGAAACATACACTGCTCGATATTGAAAATGCAACGCCAAGAAGGAATGATAATAACGGAATGAAATTTGCTGGACACATACATTATAGTAGGAAGAACAATTTATTAAAATTTCAGGAAATTTGGAGTAATATGTACTGAGAAAACAGTACATAAAGCAGCGACCTCTGTGAGCAATAACAGCACATATCTGCCTAGGCGTTGAATCGAACAGCGATTGGATGACATGTACGGGTAGAGCACTTCATGAAGTTTTAGCACAATGCCACAATTCATCGACCGAAGTTACTGGTGAGTGGTGGGGGGGGGCAGTCGCTTTTTAACAATTAAACAGTCATTTCCATTGGTGCAAGATCAGGAGAACGCGCTGGAAAGAGTAACAGTCGAACACATTCGGCATCAATGAAGGTCCAGAGAATATGGACAACTTGCGGTCGTGCATTGTCCTGCTTAAATGCTGCGCTTCGGAAGCCTTGAACATAGGGAAGAGCTATGGGCCTTAACTCGTCAGAAATGTAATGGCTGGTATTCAGAGTGGCGGGAATGAAAACAAGAGGTGACCGGGACGTGTATCCAATGGTACAACATACCATCAATCCAGGTAATGACTCAGTATGCGGTTACCAAAATTCTGATTACCCTCAAAACTGCATCACTGATATGGGCGCCATTAATGTGTGATCAACGATGAACCTGAACGCAGGAATGGCGGGAAGTCACTGTTCAGACAAATCACAATCCTGTTTACAGCATCAAGATTGCCTTATCCGTATTTAACGGCATTATGAATAATGCACATTGCCAGCTGGGATTCGACATCATCATACTGTCCATCTTTTGCAATGATATCATGGGTTCCCATTGGATACACGACTCGATTACTTCATGTTCGTATTGCTGGCACTCTGAACAGCGGCCATTAAATTTCTGATGAGTTAAGGCCCGCCCTTTTGCCCTGTATTCGAGGCCTCCGTAGCGCAAAATTTAAGCAAGATAATGCATGACCCCAAGTTGTTTGTATTGTCCGGACCTTCTTTGATACAGAATGTGTTCGACTCTTGCTCTAGCCAGCGCGTTCTCCTGATCTCGCACCAATGAAAATGACTGTTTAATCACTGAAAAGCGACTGACCCCCACCACTCACCAGTAACTTCGATCGATGAATTGTGGCATCGTGTTAAAGCTTCAAGAAATGCTCTACCCGTACATGTCATCCAATCGCTGTTCGATTCAATGCCTAGGCAGATATATGCTGTTAGTGCTCACAGAGGTCGTTGCTTTATGTACTTTTTTCTCAATACATATTACTCCAAATTTCCTGAAATTTTAATCAATTGATCTTCCTACTATAATGTATGTGTCCAACAAATTTCATTCCGTTATTATCATTCCTTCTTGGTGTTGCATTTTCAATGTCGAGCAGTGTATGTTTCTACTCTGAATTTGAGCGTGTTCAGTAGAGCGCCCGATCCACGACCGGTCGATTGATTCCGAGCTAAAGCGTTCAGTGGTGTCGACCGATACAGAGTTAAATTGTTCAGTGGAATGGACCGATCTCGACCGGTCGTGGATTAGAAAGCCCGGAGAAATTTCTTGATCCATTGGGTCACGTGATTGAACCAATTATAACACAAGAACTCTACAACGAAAATAGGGATACATCGAATACGGAATTTGGGACATAAAAACAAACACCTTCTCACACAGCTTCCAGCTTTTCCTTGGCATAACTCTGGCTGTAGCCAGATACATAACATTCAGGAAACTTGACATATATAAATGGGACACAGTATATTGCGATCAGAATAAAATTAAATTAAACACCTAATGAAATATGAGAAATTTTACTAAATATTTTTTTAACTGCGCATGCGAAAGATTTAGTGAAATTTCATTTGTATAACTTAATAGCCAAACGCATTGAGCTACTTATATAAAAAAAAAAACCAAACAAATATCGTGTAAACCCAAAAAACTGTACGCGTTAAATGAAATGTTATTCAGTTTCTCTCCAAAAAGGTAAACTCTAAGGGGTCTTACTCACATTTTTTTTTTTTTTTGATTCAATGAATGGTAATACAGTTTTTGATGTTTAGAAAAACTCCTTATCATTTTTTTTTTTTTTTTTAATTTTTGGGAACAGTTAAAATTCAGTTCCATCTCTCTTGTACAACTTTTTGAGTTTACACGATACTTGTTCGGGGTTTTTCTTTAAGTAGCTCAGTACATTTGGCTAATAAATTATGTAAATGAAATTCCGCTAAATCTTGCACATGCGCAATTAATTTTTTTTAGTAAAAATGCTCATATTTGATTAGACATTTATTATTCTTTCAATATGATTGTAGCATGCTGTGTCCTATTTTATATGTCAAGTTTCCTGAAAATGACTTTGCGCCTTACGTGCTACAGCTAAAAAGTGATTTTTTTTTTTTTTTCAATTTTGTAAAGAATCCGTTATAACTTCCTGATTACATGCGGTAGAGGCATAAAAGTTTACACATATAATAATAATAAGTCCCCTAATCACATGCTACAGTCAGATCACATTTCAAGCATTATTTTTAAAAAGCGATGTTAAATACTTTAATTTTTCTTTACATTTTTTTGGTCCCTCTTTCACTTTCGGAGCAAAACTTTTACTAAATATATGAGGTATGAAGGTTGCCTTTTAAAATTCTACAAAAAATAAGAAGAAAAAGATTTTTTTGTGAACAAACTGTTTTATTGCTTTTTAAAATATTCTCCTATAAGATTTATACCCTTTTCCATCCGTTCAAACCAATTCTTGAAACAGTTTTTACGCTTTGAAGTTTATATCTCAGAAACATGGTTTTGGAAGGCATCAACATCTGCTTGAGGTGATGAAAATCGTTGCCCTACATTTTCTGTTTGACATAAGGGAACAAGAAAAAGTCGTTAGGCGACAAATCAGGAGAATATGGGCAAGGAGACATTAATTTGATATTTTTATACTTCAAATAATCAATTGTTTCACGTGTTGTGTGGGAGCAGGCGTTGTCGTGATGAATAATGATGCGGCGATTTTTGTTGTTTTTTCCTGATTTCGTTGATGCGTTTTGGCAAAAAAATTTCTGTATACCATTTTGCGTTAACAGTTTTTCGAATCTCTAAAGGAATGGTTGCGATATGTCCTGTATGGCCGATGAAACCAGCAATAATTTTCTTGGAATTGCTTCGTGAACGAACATTTTTCGCAGGATTCAGTTCATCCAGAAATATCCAAACAGTGAACTGTTGTTTAATTTCCGTCTCATCCAAACATATCCAAGTTTCTATACCTGTAACGATGTGTGTGTGTTGTATATGAGTTTTGCTGTTCCCAATTTGAATTTTTTTAGCATTTCCTTACACCAATTTACACGAGCCTTTTTTTGAGCTTCTGTCAAATTGTACGGAATCCATCTGGAACAATATTTTTAACAACTAAATGTTCGTGCAAAATCGAATCTATTGCCGACTGTGGTATGCCAACGGATGCTTCTATCTCACGATACGTGACATTCCGATCTTCTTCAACAATCTTGCGCACACCATCGATATTGTTTGGAATCGCTAGCGATTTTGGTCGTCCTTCACGAGATTCACTACTGTCGGACGCACGACCACGACGAAATTCTGCAAACCAATTGTAGAAGTCTTATCTTATGGTGCTTCATTATTAAAAGTTTCACGAAGCGATACTATGCATTCTTGTAAAGTGAGGCTTTTCTTAAAATCATAAAAAATCATCCAACGAAAACCTTCACGAGTTACTTCCCTTTTTAACTGGCATTTATTAGCTTCACCTATATGTGTGTTTGTAATCGCTCTGGGAGCAATCAAAAAAATCTATATTGTGAAAAAGACTTTCCCTACGTGAACGCTGTGGCTGTGAGGTAAAGCTCCGTGCCACGAACGAAAATGTGTAACGTTCGATCCCAGTCAGGGGAGATTTTTTAAAAATGGTTTTTGTTTAATTCAAAATTATTTATTTCTCATTCCTTCATTATGTTATTTTAATTGAAGATTTAAATGTATGTAAATGTTATGGTGTGTCACGCACACGATTTTCTCTTACCCTGCATTTTAATACTAAGATAGATATTTTGTGCTTTTTTGTTCACATTTCTATAAAAGCGTATTCTTTAATTTTTTAAAAGTATCGTTTTATTTTCACTCACTTGCTTCTTTTAAATACTGACTGTAAAAAAAAAAAGCAGACGACTTCTAAGATGCCACTAATTCCAAGATAAAAAACTGTGAATTTTACAAATATCTATGAAAGCAAATTTTAGTAGCGCCTTCTGTTATTCGTTTGTAAAAACATAAAAGTCAACCCTCGTATAATATATTCTTCACACTCCTGAAGTATCAAGATAATTTGTTTAGTATTTTTTGAGATGTTTCGAAAAACGTCTAAAATCGAAAGTGTCCGCCCATACAGCACATAATGTTTCAGTTATGTTGCAAAAAGCTTGCAATCTTTCAAAAACGTAACATATTTAAGTATGCTCCCTGATACCTTTCTGAAACATTCGCCCTTTTTGATTTTCTATCTGTTAAGTGATTGTAACGTTTCTGTTACATATCTGATTTTCTGTTACGATCGCGGACATTTCTACGTTTTTGAAACTAATCGGAAAGCAATCTGAGAGTTTTTAAACGTTTCGGAAACATTGTGTGTTGTTAGGGCGTTCATTTATGGAAAGGTAGTGTATGTAAAAGTTAAGAATATGGAGATTTTATGTAATTTTTTCCGACAGTCCGAGAGAGAGGGTACAGCAAAATCGCAATTAATGATATTTTTAAGATTTCTATAGATATGGAAAGCTTCTACAAAATCGAATTCATGTAAGTATTTAGGCTGACAGATTATTTTAAATGAATTAAACTTTAAATTGTGTTTCTTTTCCCAACAATGCTTAGCTGTGGCCGATTTTTCAGTTCTTGTTTCTGAATATAACCCATGTCTTCTTTAAGGCAGAACAGGATTTTATGGGACCGATATATGATTATCCACATTGAAAAGTAATACGTAAATATACCCTTAGAGTTATGTGTTTCAATAAGGTATTTTAAACTCAAAATTGCTAAATTACTTATGAATCAAAAAATTATTTTAAAATTATATTGTTAAGGAACTTTAGCTATGGCAAAATAAGATTTAGGGGGAAAAAAAGGCAAAATAATGCTGATTGTGGAAGAGGACTTGGACTTTGAAGTACGAGAAGTATGGGATTTTGTAATTTAAAAAGAGCTTTATCATTAATGGAAGGGTTTTAACTTCTGTCAATAGTAACTGCTTTACGATATTTAATTTCAGAGTGGAGGGATTCAGTATCCGAAAAAATGTTAAAGGCACGATTGGCAAAAGTAATAAAATGCTGCCATTTTCTGGGTAGGTGGAAAGCATGACCGAGCATGTGGAGGTAATGAAACAGCAAACTTTTTTACGATAATCGGTAATGCAAAAACCTTTTTTAGTGCGAGAGACTAGTGCATCAAGAAAAGGGAGTGAACTATTCTTTTCAATTTCGTATTTAAATTGGATATTATTTTCAAATGAATTTATAATCATTGAAACATTATGAATACTGTGTCGATCATCCACATAACACTGCGTCGATCATTCACATAACGGGTCCAAAATGGACAAGATAATTTTTCAAAGAGTAAAATTTCGAAAAAATATATGTAAGTATGAGCGAGAATAGGTGAGAGGGGAGATCCCATAGTCCTTGTGGCAGAATTTAGGCGACACGGTGACATTGTTCAGAAAAGAAATTGTCCGTTGCAGAAATATTTCCTTATAAAAGTTAAAGATATTCTTAGATTTCAATAGGGAACGGAAACGTCTTATGTCTCATATTTAAGAAATATTCCACAGTGTATCAGTAATATTGATATCTTTATAATTAAAGGTACATATTTTGCGTAAATTACGAAAATAGTTATTATTAAATAACATTGTCTTGCGGAAAATGTTTATACAGAGAAGATTTGTTGCAGAAAGCATAAAAATATTCGGCCACAGGGCCCTTGGCGAAACCTTCAGATTGTTGGTAAAATTTAGCTTGAAAAATAAAAGTAGTTTGAGATAAACAAGTGTGAGTAAAAAAAAATTAATTCTTGTATTTTAAAGGTTGTGTAATAAAATTCTTTTAATCTCATTTCTAGGCAGAATAGGGTGTCATTAATCAGGACATTAGTGGAAAAGTGATTTCACATCAAAAGAATCCACAGCGAAGTTTATGTCATGGAAATTTCTAATGACTTTTGCAAAGGTGGGGGAGGTTTTCACAGTATGGGTGTTGGCAGAAAGTAGAGGGGGAAAATACTTCTGAGAAATTTGGCTAAACGGTAAGAAGCAGTACCGATATTAAAAACGAAAGGGCGAAATAGGATAATGAGTTTATGAACTTTGGGGAGGGCATACGACCTAGCACAAATGGATATAGATGGAATGAGGGAAGCTTTGGTGGATACCAACACCAGAGGGTAACACTTGACAGAAGATTTAATTTTAGTTAATGGACAATTTCAAATACTCATTTTCTTTTTTTCATTTCCCTATAGAATACAAATATGTCCCCATAGAATATAAACATTTTCCCATATAATAAAAATATAAACATAATAATGTTGTATTTTTGCCTACAGTGGTCACATGACAAGGTTTTTATGATGTGACACGGATGAAATCCATACTTGTGTAAATGCTTCGCGAGAAAGATGTGTATACGGGCCATCATTAATTAACACTCCATTGCTGTCCTCAAAAAACTTATGACATTGGTGTCATTATATCTGTGAGATACATGATAAATTATATAATATGTCCATTTTTTAAATTAGTATTTTTGAGAAAACTGATAAATATAACTAAAAATAAACATTCTAACTATTTAATTCCCTTTTTATTGCTTGCTACAAAATAGCAAGTAAAAACTTGAAAAAAATTAGAAAAAAAGTTGCAGTTAGAAGAAAAAGGTCGGTGTGTATCTCATAGACATGAGGACAGCAACGGAGTGCTAAGTTGGTGACACTTTCAACATAACGAGTTTTATCCAGATTAACAATTTGCCCTCCCTTATCAGCTTTCGTAACGGTGATATTGTCATTAGATTTTATGTCTTTCCAGGCACTTTTTTCGGAATCTGGTTATTTTTTATACATTATAATTCATTATTCCATTTTATATCATAATTCATCATCATTTTTCATGTATATATTTACAATTCTCATATTATTTATATTTGTTATTAATGTCGATGGAGAACATGTTAAGTACTCTGATTTTTTGTACTTAAATCATTAAAAGTGCAGCTTTGTACGGTGTAGAGCTGTTTCGGCCGGCAGGTAAGTTAATTAATTTGTTGTAACATCTTCATGCGATTAATTTAACTGAAAAATTTTAGAATAAGTAACATTCAATTTGTGAAAGAAACGCCCACTGGCGGAGTTACAGACTTTCAAATGACATGAATCTACGTTAGCATGAATCTACGTAAGAGAGTAATGAATAATATAAAACAATATTTCGTACAAAATATATTACGAAAATATACACCTGGCATGTATATACACCTGGCACGTTCTACGTTTTTGATCGCCAAATACAAAAAACGCGAAGGATGACAGAGTTTTGAAATTTAATTTTTTTTTTCAATTTGACAGCAAAATAACTCAATCAAACACAAGCATACGATAACTAATACATATCTACACCCAAATACGGGGATTAAAATCGGGAAATAATTTTCCTCGATTTTTAATAATTTTTTACAAAAATCCAATGGCCGATTAACATAGAAAATCTTTTTCTTGCATCCACGGAAGGTCAGCGAAGTAAACATTCGCATTTCGCGATCTGTGACGTCAACCGAATAACGCAGCGTTTTCAGATCACGTGGTTTTGTTTTGGTTTACAGCGATTTTAAAACGTTAGTTAAAATATAAATTTTATTAATTGTACAATTTTTTTTTGGATTTTTGGGATTTACAAGCTTGAATTTATCTATTACAATTAAAAGAAAGTGTTTTCCTCCCGAGTGCAACTTCCCCTTAGAGGAATACCATTGGGATGCTATTCAAAATTCTAAACGCCATTATCTCCCCAAAATTCACTTCTTCTTCTTCTACTTCTTTTTTTTTTTTTACTCTTGTTCCATTCCTCTTTTTATTTTTCCTTCCGAACGTCTAACACATTATATTTCTTTTCGTCTGATGAAAACATATCCAAGTGATCTTCTAACCATATATGTTTAGATTCATCAACACATATTTTTTCTTAGAAAAGCTGAAACCTTTCTTTTTATTATTTATTTATTTTTGTAATTTCATTGTTGGTTGGCTTCACCAATAGATAAGGATCTTTTTAGATATTCCTGCTCTTTTCTTTGAATTTGTTGTCGACAGGGTGATCTACAGCATCACTGGATCATCATTCCCCTTCTCTCTTTTTAGAAACATCTGTTCTGTACGTGGAGGCGGCACAAGCCTCTTATTTCTCCCTTCTTATTGTTGGAGGCAAGATTGCGAATAGAATGTTAGGTTTATTGCTTTATGGTTTAATGCGCTTAAAGGTGTCAATTTTCCCGTAGACATAAAAAATAACGGAGGGAAGAAAAGTTTTATCATAAAAGCCATCTCTTTTATTTACAAAATCTGAAATGGTTCTTTAGGTCGGTAAATGGCTATTTTGAGGCACATTTACATGATATGGGAATTAGGCTAGTTCCCATAATAATATGCATATAAAAATAAAAGCCGATGACGAAAGAAAAACTCTTGGACCTGCGGAGACACATGACAATTTAGCAGTTATCACGTTCTTCACTTCTTTTCTTTTGAATGAAGCAAGTGTTTTTTTTTTTTTTTTTTTTTTTTTTTTTTTTACCATGCTTTTATTATTGTCTTCGATTCTTGTTTCATTGTTTGTTTGTTTGTCCGATACAAATCTTGCAATCGATTTTTAACTAACTTCCCTACTAGCTAGATATTTGAAACTTTCACATTAGCTCAGAAGCCTATAACAACACAATACTTCGAAGTTCGATTTTCGAATTTTTTAATAGTTTTCTTTCAATTAATTAAAATATGAAAATAATATAGCTTATCCTAATAGCTTTAAAAAAGCCGTTTAAATATTAGCTATAATTTAATTGTTGCCAAAAAAAGTTTATAAGTTCATTCTTTTTCGATATAAAAATAAATATATTTAATTAAACGTGAATGTTAAAAAGAGGTAAAAAGTTAAATTATGCATCTCAGAAAAATTGACGTCATTGTCTCTTTAAAAATGTTATACGCATTGATAAAGTGCTAATGTAGCCATAATTCAACAGAAAATTTAAAAACATGGTACATAAACATTTTTTTATCTTATAATTATTTATATTTAGGGAGTAAAAAAAATAAAAATAAATAAATGACTTTCTGTTTGAGGAAAAATTTGCAAATTTAAGAACATTTGATGTCCTCAAATAATTTTGAAATTACTGGGGTCATGGCATGAGTCGAAAATCGAGGACGTTTGGTCACCTTAATTTAGTCGATTTTCAACCGAACAAATTATGTGGACTTCATTTCTTCATAATTTCTATTTGGGTAGATGAGAGGAGGGTATTATGAAATCCCATTTACATTTCTTAAAATAACTTTACTTGTTTTTAATAAAAATCCCCAAAATCATGATGAGTACATAGTGTAATTATTTGTAATGAATTGTCACTTAAAAAAAAAGAAAAAAAAATATTTTGTTGTTATAAAAAGTTTACAAAAAAGTTACAAATGGAGGTTAATATGAAATCGTCGGGTAATATGGAATAGGTGGTTTAAACTGTTCAAACGATAGAAAAACTCATTAGATTTAAAGTGATGGACAAAATATTTGCAGCTAAAAAAAGACCAACGTATAACAAAATAGAATTCTTTGAGCATACATTATGCTTAACATCAATGTTTAAGCCTCATGTGTACTAATAAGTTTAAATGTTTGAAAACGTACCTGCAAAAACTCTTGAAAATCACAAAACATATTTTGTCCTATAGAGAATGGGTACGACAACAACAAGCGGTTGCTACTTACTGTATTGCTTCTAGGGAAACCTTCTTGAGTAATTCATGGTATTTTGAAGAGATAACAGCACCAATCAGAGCCAATGCCTTGGTATTCCATATTTCCCGTATATTCCATAATACCCTCCTCTCCTCCACTTATTTCACAGCTTTGAGACCTATAGTTAGAATGACTTTTATCTCGATTGTTCCATATTTAATAACTTCTAACTTTCGCGCAGGAGTAGACAGATTTATGTAAACAATAAATAAATAAAATATCAAGCATTTTTCAAACGAGATAGTGATACGTCATAATAACTAACAACCCTACGCTTGTTCAAATGAATGAGGTTACCATAATCAACTTTTTTTTTCTTTACATTTTCTTTTTCCTCCATTGTAGTACACTTTTCATTGGCTAGCAGAGAACCTAACCAAAACACAGCGAAGCACAATCCGCGTTTGTAATGATCGATAGATGGCGCTTTCTCAACTGCAGTTGTTAGCAAATATTGCCACGTGTAATAATTGCCACGTGTATTTATTACTGTGCTTTCTTGTTGTTCTATCATTGTTTCAGCGTGAAAGCTATCAGTGGTGTGATAATTTCACCTTAGCCCACCAGAGGGCGAGCATTTCATTACAATCGCGGATAGCCTACTGCGTGGACCAGTTAAGGACACCGGTGATCTGGGAATCCGGAACAGCCGGCAGTGTAATCATGGCCAATAACCCCGACCCGATGTACCAGAAAATAAACACACATTCCTTTTGTTCCTCTTATTATTACATTTTATGGTGTTTATTTAGAGTTTTGTAATTATTACTTAAAAAACCCATTTCTGTGGTGCTTTCTTATTCTCTTAAAAAGACTTTAACAAAACAGTAATTTAAAGAGACGTAGTAACATTCATTTTCAAAAAGCCATGCATGTATTTTTACACAAAAAATTTTTACAACGATAAGAAGGCCAGCTGCAGCTAAAGCATAAATAATGCCCCCTGGCGGAGTTTATAGTGTGCCTGTACAAGAAGCTAACTTACAGGCTGAGCTAGCGAATAGCGAGAAGCATGCAAAGAATTTCGAGAAGAGATTCGTGTATATGCGCATGCGTTGTAGTGACATGTGAACACAGGACGCCGTATTTGAATTGTAAACAAGTTCGTTGTTCGTCGACAGATTCTGCTGTCTTCTGCGGTCGTGCAGGATTTTGAATTTTTTACGCTTTAATCATTAATTATATTTCATCATCAACTTTTCAACCTCATTCGGTATTTATCATTAATCATTTTTAACCATTATTAATCATAGTTAATACTTTAATTATTATTATTATTATTTTTTTTTTTTTTAAGATCATTATGTGTTCCGTTGCGTAGAATTTAGAGCAGTAACTATTTATGTATTAATATTTAATTCCGGAAAACTTTAAAAATATTTTCTAATTAATTGTAAATAAGTGTATCAAAAAATTAAAATATACATTTAAATATTGAAGCAGTTATTTTAATGATAAGTTATAATAAAAATAATAATAGTTTTATTAAATGTTATCAAATAATAATAATTGTAATAATGCTATTCATTTACTGACACATTTTTTTTTTAACTATCTGTAATTTACATATTTTATTTATAAAATGAAATTAAAAATAAAAAAAACTTAAAAATATGAAATAACAATAATTTTATCAGTACATATTGATATACGTGTAAATGTCTGAAACAAATAATGATTTATAATACATTTCCTAAATATTCTACCTATTTAAAATATTTTTAAATAGAAATACAAATATAATACATAATATATATATAGCCAACAAAAAAAAAAAAAAAAGAAAAAAAGAAAAAGAAAAGAAAAGAAAAGAAAAAAAGAAGAAAAGAAAAAAGGCTTTTTAATGTACAATAAATAAAGCTAAGAGCTATAATCATTGGGAAAGTAATGCAAAGAACTTATACTATACCCCGTTTCACCTTAAGTTGGCAGTAGAAGGAAGGCTACAGCGACCTAATCACACCTGTTGTCATGGTGACAGGATTACTATAGAGCAGATAAGGTTGCTAGTCTCCTTATATTATTAAAATCTGTGCGCGTCTCTCTGTCTGTCTTTCTGTCTGTCTGTGAGAAATGCCTTGTCATCGCTAAAGCTCCGGCGCTAATGGTCGCATCGCCTCGAAACCAGTGTCGACAGACGCAGAATTTCTTCATCTCGACATCGCAATAATTCGCTAAGCGATGCGACCCTAATTAGCGGAGATATTAATTAAAATGTCGACCCATGTCTACCGAAAAATGACCCAGAATTCATGATTAAATGCTTAAAAAGCGACATTTTTACGGAAAAAGTGGAAAATAAATTAGAAATATCAGTCGTATTGTTACAAACAAGATACCATTGGAAAAGGATTTTTTTTCTCAATCCGATGGTTTAAACGGCTTATCGATCGGACAATTAGATTTTTTAAAATTAACTAAAGTATGAAAAAAAGGTGGCAACAAATCACAAGAGTTTTATTAATTTCGCAATTTATTAATTTAATTGCAAATTAAATTTTATTCTAATACGCGTATTTCAAATTCTAACTATGATTAAATTATTTTTAATACATCATTCGAAAGATATTTTAAAGTACTTTTACATTATAGAAAGTGGGATTCAAGATTTCGCTTCATTTACACGTTTTAAGGTCTCCTGAATCGGTTTTCTTTTGTATCTCAGCTATTAATAAATATAATTTTATAAGTAATACATACATCATTAGAAAGATTTGTTGATTTGGAAACGAACTGTAGATTACAGAAATTTCTACCGCCAGATGGCACTGCAATATTTTCAAATTTCAATATTTCAATTTCTAATTATGATTAAATTATTTTTAATATATCACTCGAAAGATATTTTAAAGTTCTTTTATATTATCGAAAGTTTTCAGCAGATTTACACGTTTTGAGGTCTCCTGATTAGGTTTTCTTTTGCATCTCAGCTAATTGAGTTAGACCGTTCAAAGTTGGTATATGTAGGTTAATTAGTAGGGGCTGAAAGTGTGGGGAAGATATGGGTGTGCACCGCGCGCGAATCACCTAACTTGTGCGCACGCAGCGCGCACGGGACAGCGCTGCCGAAGGCAGTGGGGACCCGGTCCGAATTTTTAACCGATCAGAAATGACTATTTTCATTTTCTTTTCTTAAGGATAAAAATTTGATTTCAGAAGGAATATGTGCGCGTAGTGCGCGTATACCTTAGCACGTGCGCGCGCATGGGTCTGCGCTGGGGTTATAAGGTTTTCTATTGGGGTTATTAGGTTTTCTTTCTATTAGGTTTTCTTTTGCATATGTGCGCGTAGTGCGCGTATACCTTAGCACGTGCGCGCGCATGGGTCTGCGCTGGGGTTATTAGGTTTTCTTTTGGGGTTATTAGGTTTTGTTTCTATAAGGTTTTCTTTTGCATTTCAGCTAATTGAGTTAGACCGTTCAAAGTTGGTATACGTAGGTTAATTAGGAGGGGCTGAAAGTGTGGGGAAGATATGGGCGTGCACCGCGCGCGTATCACCTAACTTGTGTGCACTCAGCGCGCACGGGCCAGCGCTGCCGAAGGCAGTGGGGAACCGATCCGAATTTTTAACCAATCAGAAATGACTATTTTCATTTTCTTTTCTTAAGGATAAAAATTTGATTTCCGAATAAATATGTGCGCGTAGTGCGCGTATAACTTAGCACGTGCGCGCGCATGGGTCTGCGCTGCCGAAGGCAGTGGGGACACTGTGTGAGTTTTTACCCGATCAGAAACGATTTTTTTAGGGGGCACGAAGGGTCAGGGAAGGAATACGCGCGCGCAGCAAGCACGGGAATGCGCTGCCGTAGGCAGTGAGGACCCAGTCCGACTTTGTACCCGACAGAAATGATTTTTTTCATTTTCTTTTCTTAAGAATAAAAATTTGATTCGAGAAGGAATATGTGCGCGCAGCGCACGTATACCTTCACACGTGCGCGCGTAGCGCGCATGGGTCTGCGCTACCGAAGGCAGTGGGGACCCGGTGTGAGTTTTTATCCGATCAGAAATTATTATTTTTTTTTGCGGGGGGCACGAAGGGTCAGGGAAGGAATGCGCGCGCGCAGCGCGTGTATCCCTGAACTTGTGCGCGCGTAGCGCGCACGGGGCGGATCGGACAATTAGATTTTTCGATCGGACAAATAGATTTTTTAAACGACACTTATCGATCGGACAACATCTTATCGATCGACAACATCGATCGGACATCTTATCGGTAAAACGACACTTATCGATCGGACAATTAGATTTTTTAAAATTAACTAAAGTATGAAAAAAAGGTGGCAACAAATCACAAGAGTTTTATTAATTTCGCAATTTATTAATTTAATTGCAAATTAAATTTTATTCTAATACGCGTATTTCAAATTCTAACTATGATTAAATTATTTTTAATACATCATTCGAAAGATATTTTAAAGTACTTTTACATTATAGAAAGTGGGATTCAAGATTTCGCTTCATTTACACGTTTTAAGGTCTCCTGAATCGGTTTTCTTTTGTATCTCAGCTATTAATAAATATAATTTTATAAGTAATACATACATCATTAGAAAGATTTGTTGATTTGGAAACGAACTGTAGATTACAGAAATTTCTACCGCCAGATGGCACTGCAATATTTTCAAATTTCAATATTTCAATTTCTAATTATGATTAAATTATTTTTAATATATCACTCGAAAGATATTTTAAAGTTCTTTTATATTATCGAAAGTTTTCAGCAGATTTACACGTTTTGAGGTCTCCTGATTAGGTTTTCTTTTGCATCTCAGCTAATTGAGTTAGACCGTTCAAAGTTGGTATATGTAGGTTAATTAGTAGGGGCTGAAAGTGTGGGGAAGATATGGGTGTGCACCGCGCGCGAATCACCTAACTTGTGCGCACGCAGCGCGCACGGGACAGCGCTGCCGAAGGCAGTGGGGACCCGGTCCGAATTTTTAACCGATCAGAAATGACTATTTTCATTTTCTTTTCTTAAGGATAAAAATTTGATTTCAGAAGGAATATGTGCGCGTAGTGCGCGTATACCTTAGCACGTGCGCGCGCATGGGTCTGCGCTGGGGTTATTAGGTTTTCTTTTGGGGTTATTAGGTTTTCTTTCTATTAGGTTTTCTTTTGCATATGTGCGCGTAGTGCGCGTATACCTTAGCACGTGCGCGCGCATGGGTCTGCGCTGGGGTTATTAGGTTTTCTTTTGGGGTTATTAGGTTTTGTTTCTATAAGGTTTTCTTTTGCATTTCAGCTAATTGAGTTAGACCGTTTAAAGTTGGTATACGTAGGTTAATTAGGAGGGGCTGAAAGTGTGGGGAAGATATGGGCGTGCACCGCGCGCGTATCTGTTGTAAAATTTGTACCCTTTCCGTGTTGATTCTCAAATTTAAATTTAAATTCATTTACTACTTAAATAAAATTTAAATTCACGTTATAACCTTTAAAATTTAAGTTATTAATTAAATGAATTATAGCGTTTATTGCTATTTTCTCTTTTGATGCTGCCATTTGAGTTAAAGATAAATTAAAATTAAAAAGCTTAGTGATAATTACTTTTAGTTAAAAATTATATTCCTTATTAATATATTTATGTTTAAGTCTTTTGAAATAACTTTAATTACTTACCTCATATTTAAAAGCATATTTTATTAAAATTAACTTAAAGAAAAATATGTTTAAATCCTTTTACGGATTGTTATTTTCGCTACTTAGCGAGGAGATGTAATATTTTTTCAACTGCAGAGTCTCTTTGCTTAGCCCATAGATGGCGGCTGACTCGCAGCGTCGTGTTGCTATAGTTATGGGAGGCGTTCCTATTCTACAGCATCTAGTAGCTGTTACTTGAATCCGTTTCGTGACTATAAAAAGGAGGTAGGAAATATGTAATCAGTCTCTTAAGCTCTGAAGCCCTTAATCTTTTAAGCTTTTATGTTTTTTTCAGTTTAGCTCAAAGTCATGAGCTGGTATTTCGATATAATTATAAACTGTTTAGTTTTATTATGATTGTAAATTACGTTTTTGTGACTTGTTCGTTTAGTGAAAAGTAGCTTTCTATTTGAACTCAGTATGGCAGTATTTTTTAAGGGTATTTAACCTCTCGTCAGCAACCTTTCTAAAATTGTTTCAGCTGATTTAATGTTATTCATCATTTTGTTTCAACTTTAATAAACTGCTTTAATTGAACTTTTGTCTTCAATGAATGCAACATATATTTATCTTCTTTATAGCTTTTTAGAGCTGAGCAACTATCATTTCACTGCACTGCTAACTCTGCTAATTTGATATATGTGGAAATTGTTTTTTTCACAGTAAGCGGTTATGGGCCATTTGGCTCGTTGTCAGCTCATAGCATTAAAATTTTGATAATAGTTTTTGTGGCATTCTAAGTGTTTGAAGATAAGAAATTGAAATGGCAGTAAGTTTAAACCCCACGATTGAAAAATTACGGATGAATAATTATACTACGTGGGTCAAGGACATTAAATTTATTTTAATTGAAAGAAACTGCTGGAATATAATATGTAAAAAAGAAAAACTGCCTGTTGAAGATGCTGAGGCCGGAATAACTTCAAAACAAGTGGAGGATTTTAAATCTCGTAGTCGAGTTGCATTATCAACAATATATTTGAATACATCGCCTGAAGTCAGAAGCATTATTGAAAATTGTGATTGTGCTATTGATGCCTGGGAGACTTTGAAGAAGACCTTTATATCAGACTCTAGAGCTCATCATATGGGACTGTTTACAGAGTTCATTAATTGTAGAATGTCTGAGAATGAAACGGTGAATTCTTTTGTAACCCGGTTATCAAGAATACTGGACCAGCTGCGTGAAATTGGTCATGCTATGGAGGACGTGTACTGCTGTTTCCAGCTCTTGCAACACCTACCATCCAAGTTTGAATCTGCAGTGCAATATTTGTTGCGTTGGAAGAACGACCAGTTCAAGTTCCAGAATATTGTGTCCGAGTTAACAGCGGAGGAATCGCGTCTACAGCTTCGTGAGGGTGATATTAAGAAAGATGCCAATAACAGTGTTCAGATACAGAACATCCAGCAAAAAGGTAAAAAGCCTTTAACTTGTTTTAAGTGTGGCCGTATTGGCCACTTTAAGAAAAACTGTTTTTTGAATAGTAATGTTAAATTTAAACCTAGAAATTTAAAGTATAACTCCAACGGTCGTGACAAATGTAAATCTCCCCCCCTCCTACTACATAGCTCAAGCTAACTTTAGTAATTTAAGTGATGATGACAGCTTTATTTTTGATACTGCTGCTTCAAATCATTTTCTAAGAAATTTAGATCTTTTTGAGCATTATACTCCTGTGGAGGGAGAGGAGCTTTTTGTCGCGATCGATGGTATTAGTTTTCCTATTACTGCTAAAGGAACTGTTAAGTTGGATTTTGGTAAAAATGTATTGTATTTAAAAGATGTGTTATATTCGCCAAGGTTACGGAAAAATTTAATATCAGGTCCTAAATTAGATGTGAACGGTGCCACATACACTGGCGGTAAGGGCCAAGTGTCGGTGTTCGGTAGAGATAAAAGACATATTTTTACTGCTAAAATTAAAGACGGTGTTTACTATTTATATCCTAATGTTTCTAAAGTTAAAAAGGGGAGTAAAGTGAATGGGGGGGCACCCAGAAAATCCTTCAGCTTCTCTTGCAAAAGTTAATGAAATTGGGTATTGGCATGCTCGTTTTGGGCATGTAAGTCCTGATACTATTGTAAATACTAGCAAGAAGAACGGGGTGAGGGGCCTTCCTAAACTTAAGTTTAAGAAATTTTTTTGTGAACCTTGTAGGATTAGTAAACAAAACCGTGTGTCTTTTAAATCATCCGATGTTCATGGCGTTAAATCACCGTTGGAGAAAGTATTTATGGACGTCTGGGGCCCGATTAAGGTAACTGGTAAAAATGGGGAAAGGTTCTTTTTGTCCATTATTGATGGATTTTCTAAAAGGGTTGCTGTTTATCCTTTAAAGGATAAGTCTCAGGTTTTTGGTGTGTTCGAGAGGCACATTGCACGGGCTGAACGTAGTTTGAATAAAAAATTAAAAGCTATTCGTACGGATAATGGTTCCGAATTTGTAAATGACAATTTCAAACCATTTTGTAGTAAAAATGGAGTTGTTCATGAGTTAACTAACACGTTCACACCTGAGCAAAATGGGTTAAGTGAGCGGTTTAATCAAACTTCTTTAAATTGTGTTAGAGCTATTATCACGGATAGTGGTTTGCCTTTTTCTTTCTGGCCCGATGCAATGTTGTATTTCGCGTACACTTGGAACCGTTTAATCCATAGGGGACAAACTAAGACTCCTTTTGAGTTATATACTGGGTTTAAACCATCCGTAAGACACCTGAAGCCGTTTGGATTAATTTCGTATGTTGGGATCCCAAAACAGCATAGAGACCATAAGCTTGAACCTAAGGCTAAAAAGGGAGTACTAATAGGTTATTCATTAAAGACTAAGGGGTATAAAATTTGGTTGGAGGATGAGGATAAAATAGTTGAAACTATAAACGTAACGTTCTCTGATCAGCTATTTAGTAAATGCAGTGGAGCGGTGATGGGCACCTCACTGGAGGAGTTGGACTTACTTCCGGAAAGTCCAGTTGATTGTCAAGTTTCCGATCCTGTTGACATTGTTTTCGGAGGTGAGCCCGATGATTCTAGTGACGAGCCCGTCGATGAAACTCCTGTAGATAAATCTTCTCTTAAACCTCTTTCTTCAATTACTTGGAATAGAAAACCCGTACCCAGAAAAATGAGTGACAGAGTTGACATCTTCTATTACCCGGACAACACTAAAACTAGATTGAGATCAATGAACGATGTCAAGCAATATTGTGATAAAAATAATTTAATTTTTGACTCTAATTTTTTTGATTTCTCTAGTAGTAATAAGTTCGAGGGGGTAGTTGATCAGCAAAACTCGAATAACCCAACTTCAAGTTTAACTCATAAAAAATCATGACTAGTTATCCCTATACCTAAAACATATAATCAGGCCGTTAAATCTTCAGAATGTGTTGAATGGAAAAATGCCATGGATGATGAGATAAATAATATGAAAACTCGTAAAGTTTGGCATCTGGTTAATTTACCGGAGGGGAAAAAAGTTTTGGGAAATAGATGGGTATACGCCGTTAAAAGAGATGAGCTAGGAAACGTTGCCCGCTTTAAAGCGAGGCTCGTGGCCCAGGGCTTTCATCAGATAAAGGGGGACACTTATGACGAGACGTTTTCACCCGTCGTTAATTTCTCAGTAATACGTTTCTTTTTTTCATTATTGGTCTCATGTTATAAATGGCATAATGTTCAATGCGATATAAAATGTGCTTATCTTTATGCACCTTTAAAAGAAGAAATTTATATGTCTCAGCCAAAAGGATATGTTGTAAAGGGGGGGGAAAATCTTGTTTGTAAACTAGACAAAGCGTTATATGGCCTTCATCAAAGTGGTCGGCTCTGGTATTATGAGTTAAATAAAGTACTATTAGATTTAGGGTTTAATAAATTTAACTGGTGTAATTGTTCATATTATTTTGAAAATTATATTGTTTTATTAGTTTATGTAGATGATTTAGTTTTGTTTGGTAAAAATCAATTTCAAATAGACAAAATTCTTAATTTATTAAAATGTAAATTTGATATAAAAATTTTAGGTAAAACCAAGAAATTACTTGGTGTAGAATTTAATTATGAAAATGATTCAGTACAAATTTTTCAGGAATTATATATTAATGAAGTGTATGACAGGTTTAAGTCGTTTAACATCCCTTTCTGCTCATTACCTATTGTAAAAGGCATTAAGTATTCGAAAAAAGATTGTCCTACTAATCAAAATGAAATTGATGAAATGTCTAAATTTCCATATCGGAATATCTTAGGATGTTTATCTTTCATTGCAAACAGGACACGACCTGATATTGCCTACGCAGTTAATATATTCAGTCAATTTCAAAATTCACCGGGGTTTAATCATTGGAATGGGTTAATTAAATTACTTGGGTATGTTTCGTGTACTCGAGATTTGAAATTAAATTTGAATTGTTTTAATCCATGTTTAACTGCTTTCTCTGACGCTGATTTCGCGATGAATAGAGATGACTTCGTATCAATGGGGGGACAAATTTTATTTTTGGATAATAGCCCTATTTCTTGGAAAACTTTTAAGCAAAAAAGTGTTTGCCTTTCAACCATGGAAAGTGAATTTGTATCCATGTGTGACGGGGTTAAAGAATTAATGTGGTTTGATAATATATTACGAGATTGTATTGATTTTAAATTAATTGCTATTTCATATGAACCACCAATACTTTTTGCTGATAACCAAGCAGCTATTAATTTTACGAGGTCTCCTATAGAGAATAACAAATCTAAACATATTAATGTAAAATTATTTTTCATCCGTGAATGGCTATTTGAGGAACGGTTTGATTTAAAATATGTAAATACTAAAAATAACTTTGCCGATCCCTTCACAAAGCCCCTTACTAAAGGTGATATGTCTAAGTTTGTAAATAAGGTATTTATTAAGTAAATGTATATAGAGTAAATTTAAAATATTTTTGAACGTATAATATATATTTGTTTTTTTGAAACTGAAAAATGTTTTTTAGAGGGATATGTATGCATTTTCTTGGTGGGTTTTTCCTACGTTTTCCATTGTGTAGTGATGTATGGTTTAGTTTAACTTTTGTATGAGAGAAATTCGTAGCGCTACGTGTAATTGGTTATGTGTATGTTATGTAAATGTTTCATATATTTGTGAATATCATCGTTTTCTTATTTTGACAATGGGGGAATGGGGGAAAAAAAGGTTTCCTTGAAGTGCTGTGCATATTTGCTCTGTATTAATATCTTGTTCTTTCTTTTAGTAGATATGTATAGAATATTGATAGTGCTACTTTTTTTTTGATTGTGAGTTGGACTTGTGGACTCTTGATCTTATGATTTACGAGATTGACAAACCTTGTAGCTTTGTGTGAAGTATATTCTGTAGAAGACATATGTGAATCTCTCATCAAGTCACTAAATATTCAAGGAATTTTTTTTTATTTCTTTTCTAATAAAGTTTATATTGTAATTGCTGACGTTTGTGTTTGTCGAATCAACACGGTGGGGGGCCTTGTTGTAAAATTTGTACCCTTTCCGTGTTGATTCTCAAATTTAAATTTAAATTCATTTACTACTTAAATAAAATTTAAATTCACGTTATAACCTTTAAAATTTAAGTTATTAATTAAATGAATTATAGCGTTTATTGCTATTTTCTCTTTTGATGCTGCCATTTGAGTTAAAGATAAATTAAAATTAAAAAGCTTAGTGATAATTACTTTTAGTTAAAAATTATATTCCTTATTAATATATTTATGTTTAAGTCTTTTGAAATAACTTTAATTACTTACCTCATATTTAAAAGCATATTTTATTAAAATTAACTTAAAGAAAAATATGTTTAAATCCTTTTACGGATTGTTATTTTCGCTACTTAGCGAGGAGATGTAATATTTTTTCAACTGCAGAGTCTCTTTGCTTAGCCCATAGATGGCGGCTGACTCGCAGCGTCGTGTTGCTATAGTTATGGGAGGCGTTCCTATTCTACAGCATCTAGTAGCTGTTACTTGAATCCGTTTCGTGACTATAAAAAGGAGGTAGGAAATATGTAATCAGTCTCTTAAGCTCTGAAGCCCTTAATCTTTTAAGCTTTTATGTTTTTTTCAGTTTAGCTCAAAGTCATGAGCTGGTATTTCGATATAATTATAAACTGTTTAGTTTTATTATGATTGTAAATTACGTTTTTGTGACTTGTTCGTTTAGTGAAAAGTAGCTTTCTATTTGAACTCAGTATGGCAGTATTTTTTAAGGGTATTTAACCTCTCGTCAGCAACCTTTCTAAAATTGTTTCAGCTGATTTAATGTTATTCATCATTTTGTTTCAACTTTAATAAACTGCTTTAATTGAACTTTTGTCTTCAATGAATGCAACATATATTTATCTTCTTTATAGCTTTTTAGAGCTGAGCAACTATCATTTCACTGCACTGCTAACTCTGCTAATTTGATATATGTGGAAATTGTTTTTTTCACAGTAGTATCACCTAACTTGTGCGCACTCAGCGCGCACGGGCCAGCGCTGCCGAAGGCAGTGGGGAACCGATCCGAATTTTTAACCAATCAGAAATGACTATTTTCATTTTCTTTTCTTAAGGATAAAAATTTGATTTCCGAATAAATATGTGCGCGTAGTGCGCGTATAACTTAGCACGTGCGCGCGCATGGGTCTGCGCTGCCGAAGGCAGTGGGGACACTGTGTGAGTTTTTACCCGATCAGAAACGATTTTTTTAGGGGGCACGAAGGGTCAGGGAAGGAATACGCGCGCGCAGCAAGCACGGGAATGCGCTGCCGTAGGCAGTGAGGACCCAGTCCGACTTTGTACCCGACAGAAATGATTTTTTTCATTTTCTTTTCTTAAGAATAAAAATTTGATTCGAGAAGGAATATGTGCGCGCAGCGCACGTATACCTTTGTTGTAAAATTTATACCCTTTCCGTGTTGATTCTCAAATTTAAATTTAAATTCATTTACTACTTAAATATAATTTAAATTCACGTTATAACCTTTAAAATTTAAGTTATTAATTAAATGAATTATAGCGTTTAGTGCTATTTTCTCTTTTGATGCTGCCATTTGAGTTAAAGATATATTAAAATTAAAAAGCTTAATGATAATTACTTTTAGTTAAAAATTATATTCCTTATTGATATATTTATGTTTAAGTCTTTTGAAATAACTTTAATTACTTACCTCATATTTAAAAGCATATTTTATTAAAATTAACTTAAAGAAAAATATGTTTAAATCCTTTTACGGATTGTTCTTTTCGCTACCTAGCGAGGAGATGTAATATTTTTTCAACTGCAGAGTCTCTTTGCTAAGCCCATAGATGGCGGCTGACTCGCAGCGTCGTGTTGCTATAGTTATGGGAGGCGTTCCTATTCTACAGCATCTAGTAGATGTTACTTTGAATCCGTTTCGTGACTATAAAAAGGAGGTAGGAAATATGTAATCAGGCTCTTAAGCTCTGAAGCCCTTAATCTTTTAAGCTTTTATGTTTTTTCAGTTTAGCTCAAAGTCATGAGCTGGTATTTCGATATAATTATAAACTGTTTAGTTTTATTATGATTGTAAATTACGTTTTTGTGACTTGTTCGTTTAGTGAAAAGTAGCTTTCTATTTGAACTCAGTATGGCAGTATTTTTAAGGGTATTTAACCTCTCGTCAGCAACCTTTCTAAAATTGTTTCAGCTGATTTAATGTTATTCATCATTTTGTTTCAACTTTAATAAACTGTTTTAATCGAACTTTTGTCTTCAATGAATGCCACATATATTTATCTTCTTTATAGCTTTTTAGAGCTGAGCAACTATCATTTCACTGCACTGCTAACTCTGCTAACTTGATATATGTGGAAATTGTTTTTTTCACAATAAGCGGTTATGGGCGATTTGGCTCGTTGTCAGCTCATAGCATTAAAATTTTGATAATAGTTTTTATGGCATTCTAAGTGTTTGAAGATAAAGAAATTGAAATGGCAGTAAGTTTAAACCCCACGATTGAAAAATTACGGATGAATAATTATACTACGTGGGTCAAGGACATTAAATTTATTTTAATTGAAAGAAACTGCTGGAATATAATATGTAAGAACGAAATACTGCCTGTTGAAGATGCTGAGGCCGGAATAACTTCAAAACAAGTGGAGGATTTTAAATCTCGTAGTCGAGTTGCATTATCAACAATATATTTGAATACATCGCCTGAAGTCAGAAGCATTATTGAAAATTGTGATTGTGCTATTGACGCCTGGGAGATTTTGAAGAAGACCTTCATATCAGACTCAAGAGCTCATCATATGGGACTGTTTACAGAGTTCATTAATTGTAGAATGTCTGAGAATGAAACGGTGAATTCTTTTGTAACCCGGTTATCAAGAATACTGGACCAGCTGCGTGAAATTGGTCATGCTATGGAGGATGTGTACTGCTGTTTCCAGCTCTTGCAACACCTACCATCCAAGTTTGAATCTGCAGTGCAATATTTGTTGCGTTGGAAGAACGACCAGTTCAAGTTCCAGAATATTGTGTCCGAGTTAACAGCGGAGGAATCGCGTCTACAGCTTCGTGAGGGTGATATTAAGAAAGATGCCAATAACAGTGTTCAGATACAGAACATCCAGCAAAAAGGTAAAAAGCCTTTAACTTGTTTTAAGTGTGGCCGTATTGGCCACTTTAAGAAAAACTGTTTTTTGAATAGTAATGTTAAATTTAAACCTAGAAATTTAAAGTATAACTCCAACGGTCGTGACAAATGTAAATCTCCCCCCTCCTACTACATAGCTCAAGCTAACTTTAGTAATTTAAGTGATGATGACAGCTTTATTTTTGATACTGCTGCTTCAAATCATTTTCTAAGAAATTTAGATCTTTTTGAGCATTATACTCCTGTGGAGGGAGAGGAGCTTTTTGTCGCGATCGATGGTATTAGTTTTCCTATTACTGCTAAAGGAACTGTTAAGTTGAGTTTTGGTAAAAATGTATTGTATTTAAAAGATGTGTTATATTCGCCAAGGTTACGGAAAAATTTAATATCAGGTCCTAAATTAGATGTGAACGGTGCCACATACACTGGCGGTAAGGGTCGAGTGTCGGTGTTCGGTAAAGATAAAAGACATATTTTTACTGCTAAAATTAAAGACGGTGTTTACTATTTATATCCTAATGTTTCTAAAGTTAAAAAGGGGAGTAAAGTGAATGGGGGGCACCCAGAAAATCCTTCAGCTTCTCTTGCAAAAGTTAATGAAATGGGGTATTGGCATGCTCGTTTTGGGCATGTAAGTCCTGATACTATAGTAAATACTAGCAAGAAGAACGGGGTAAGGGGCCTTCCTAAACTTAAGTTTAAGAAATTTTTTTGTGAACCTTGTAGGATTAGTAAACAAAACCGTGTGTCTTTTAAATCATCCGATGTTCATGGCGTTAAATCACCGTTAGAGAAAGTATTTATGGACGTCTGGGGCCCAATTAAAGTAACTGGTAAAAATGGGGAAAGGTTCTTTTTGTCCATTATTGATGGATTTTCTAAAAGGGTTGCTGTTTATCCTTTAAAGGATAAGTCTCAGGTTTTTGGTGTATTCGAGAGGCACATTGCACGGGCTGAACGTAGTTTGAATAAAAAATTGAAAGCTATTCGTACGGATAATGGTTCCGAATTTGTAAATGACAATTTCAAATCATTTTGTAGTAAAAATGGAGTTGTTCATGAGTTAACTAACACGTTCACACCTGAGCAAAATGGGTTAAGTGAGCGGTTTAATCAAACTTCTTTAAATTGTGTTAGAGCTATTATCACGGATAGTGGTTTGCCTTTTTCTTTCTGGCCCGATGCAATGTTGTATTTCGCGTACACTTGGAACCGTTTAATCCATAGGGGACAAACTAAGACTCCTTTTGAGTTATATACTGGGTTTAAACCATCCGTAAGACACCTGAAGCCGTTTGGATTAATTTCGTATGTTGGGATCCCAAAACAGCATAGAGACCATAAGCTTGAACCTAAGGCTAAAAAGGGAGTACTAATAGGTTATTCATTAAAGACTAAGGGGTATAAAATTTGGTTGGAGGATGAGGATAAAATAGTTGAAACTATAAACGTAACGTTCTCTGATCAGCTATTTAGTAAATGCAGTGGAGCGGTGATGGGCACCTCACTGGAGGAATTGGACTTACTTCCGGAAAGTCCAGTTGATTGTCAAGTTTCCGATCCTGTTGACATTGTTTTCGGAGGTGAGCCCGATGATTCTAGTGACGAGCCCGTCGATGAAACTCCTGTAGATAAATCTTCTCTTAAACCTCTTTTTTCAATTACTTGGAATAGAAAACCCGTACCCAGAAAAATGAGTGACAGAGTTGACATCTTCTATTACCCGGACAACACTAAAACTAGATTGAGATCAATGAACGATGTCAAGCAATATTGTGATAAAAATAATTTAATTTTTGACTCTAATTTTTTTGATTTCTCTAGTAGTAATAAGTTCGAGGGGGTAGTTGATCAGCAAAACTCGAATAACCCAACTTCAAGTTTAACTCATAAAAAATCATGACTAGTTATCCCTATACCTAAAACATATAATCAGGCCGTTAAATCTTCAGAATGTATTGAATGGAAAAATGCCATGGATGATGAGATAAATAATATGAAAACTCGTAAAGTTTGGCATCTGGTTAATTTACCGGAGGGGAAAAAAGTTTTGGGAAATAGATGGGTATACGCCGTTAAAAGAGATGAGCTAGGAAACGTTGCCCGCTTTAAAGCGAGGCTCGTGGCCCAGGGCTTTCATCAGATAAAGGGGGACACTTATGACGAGACGTTTTCACCCGTCGTTAATTTCTCAGTAATACGTTTCTTTTTTTCATTATTGGTCTCATGTTATAAATGGCATAATGTTCAATGCGATATAAAATGTGCTTATCTTTATGCACCTTTAAAAGAAGAAATTTATATGTCTCAGCCAAAAGGATATGTTGTAAAGGGGGGGGAAAATCTTGTTTGTAAACTAGACAAAGCGTTATATGGCCTTCACCAAAGTGGCCGGCTCTGGTATTATGAGTTAAATAAAGTACTATTAGATTTAGGGTTTAATAAATTTAACTGGTGTAATTGTTCATATTATTTTGAAAATTATATTGTTTTATTAGTTTATGTAGATGATTTAGTTTTGTTTGGTAAAAATCAATTTCAAATAGACAAAATTCTTAATTTATTAAAATGTAAATTTGATATAAAAATTTTAGGTAAAACCAAGAAATTACTTGGTGTAGAATTTAATTATGAAAATGATTCAGTACAAATTTTTCAGGAATTATATATTAATGAAGTGTATGACAGGTTTAAGTCGTTTAACATCCCTTTCTGCTCATTACCTATTGTAAAAGGCATTAAGTATTCGAAAAAAGATTGTCCTACTAATCAAAATGAAATTGATGAAATGTCTAAATTTCCATATCGGAATATCTTAGGATGTTTATCTTTCATTGCAAATAGGACACGACCTGATATTGCCTACGCAGTTAATATATTCAGTCAATTTCAAAATTCACCGGGGTTTAATCATTGGAATGGGTTAATTAAATTACTTGGGTATGTTTCGTGTACTCGAGATTTGAAATTAAATTTGAATTGTTTTAATCCATGTTTAACTGCTTTCTCTGACGCTGATTTCGCGATGAATAGAGATGACTTCGTATCAATGGGGGGACAAATTTTATTTTTGGATAATAGCCCTATTTCTTGGAAAACCTTTAAGCAAAAAAGTGTTTGTCTTTCAACCATGGAAAGTGAATTTGTATCCATGTGTGACGGGGTTAAAGAATTAATGTGGTTTGATAATATATTACGAGATTGTATTGATTTTAAATTAATTGCTATTTCATATGAACCACCAATACTTTTTGCTGATAACCAAGCAGCTATTAATTTTACGAGGTCTCCTATAGAGAATAACAAATCTAAACATATTAATGTGAAATTATTTTTCATCCGTGAATGGCTATTTGAGGAACGGTTTGATTTAAAATATGTAAATACTAAAAATAACTTTGCCGATCCCTTCACAAAGCCCCTTACTAAAGGTGATATGTCTAAATTTGTAAATAAAGTATTTATTAAGTAAATGTATATAGAATAAATTTAAATTTTTTTGAACGTATAATATATATTTAAAATTTTTTGAAATTGAAAAATGTTTTTTAGAGGGATATGTATGCATTTTCTTGGTGGATTTTTCCTACGTTTTCCATTGTGTAGTGATGTATGGTTTAGTTTAACTTTTGTATGAGAGAAATTCGTAGCGCTACGTGTAATTGGTTATGTGTATGTTATATAAATGTTTCATATATTTGTGAATATCATCGTTTTCTTATTTTGACAATGGGGAATGGGGGAAAAAAAAGGTTTCCTTGAAATGCTGTGCATATTTGCTCTGTATTAATATCTTGTTCTTTCTTTTAGTAGATGTGTATAGTATATTGATAGTGCTACTGTTTTTTGAAAGTGTGAGTTGGACTTGTGGACTCTTGATCTTATGATTTACGAGATTGACAAACCTTGTAGCTTTGTGTGAAGTATATTCTGTAGAAGACATATGTGAATCTCTCAAGTCACTAAATATTCAAGGAATTTTTTTTATTTCTTTTCTGATAAAGTTTATATTGTAATTGCTGACGTTTGTGTTTGTCGAATCAACACGGTGGGGGGCCTTGTTGTAAAATTTATACCCTTTCCGTGTTGATTCTCAAATTTAAATTTAAATTCATTTACTACTTAAATATAATTTAAATTCACGTTATAACCTTTAAAATTTAAGTTATTAATTAAATGAATTATAGCGTTTAGTGCTATTTTCTCTTTTGATGCTGCCATTTGAGTTAAAGATATATTAAAATTAAAAAGCTTAATGATAATTACTTTTAGTTAAAAATTATATTCCTTATTGATATATTTATGTTTAAGTCTTTTGAAATAACTTTAATTACTTACCTCATATTTAAAAGCATATTTTATTAAAATTAACTTAAAGAAAAATATGTTTAAATCCTTTTACGGATTGTTCTTTTCGCTACCTAGCGAGGAGATGTAATATTTTTTCAACTGCAGAGTCTCTTTGCTAAGCCCATAGATGGCGGCTGACTCGCAGCGTCGTGTTGCTATAGTTATGGGAGGCGTTCCTATTCTACAGCATCTAGTAGATGTTACTTTGAATCCGTTTCGTGACTATAAAAAGGAGGTAGGAAATATGTAATCAGGCTCTTAAGCTCTGAAGCCCTTAATCTTTTAAGCTTTTATGTTTTTTCAGTTTAGCTCAAAGTCATGAGCTGGTATTTCGATATAATTATAAACTGTTTAGTTTTATTATGATTGTAAATTACGTTTTTGTGACTTGTTCGTTTAGTGAAAAGTAGCTTTCTATTTGAACTCAGTATGGCAGTATTTTTAAGGGTATTTAACCTCTCGTCAGCAACCTTTCTAAAATTGTTTCAGCTGATTTAATGTTATTCATCATTTTGTTTCAACTTTAATAAACTGTTTTAATCGAACTTTTGTCTTCAATGAATGCCACATATATTTATCTTCTTTATAGCTTTTTAGAGCTGAGCAACTATCATTTCACTGCACTGCTAACTCTGCTAACTTGATATATGTGGAAATTGTTTTTTTCACAATAACCTTCACACGTGCGCGCGTAGCGCGCATGGGTCTGCGCTACAGAAGGCAGTGGGGACCCGGTGTGAGTTTTTATCCGATCAGAAATTATTATTTTTTTTTGCGGGGGGCACGAAGGGTCAGGGAAGGAATGCGCGCGCGCAGCGCGTGTATCCCTGAACTTGTGCGCGCGCAGCCCGCACGGGGCGGCGCTGCCGAAGGCAGTGGGGAACCGGGGCTACTTTTTACCCGATCAGAAATGATTTTTTTTTTAAATTTCTTTTCTTAAGACTAAAAGTTACAGTTAGTGATTCATTTGAAAATACTGACCCGCTAGCGGGTGAAGCCCGCTAGTAAACAATAAAAGCTGTAATCTTGGCGAAAAAAAAAAAAAAAAAAAAAAAAAAAAACACTTTGCTTAAAAATAAATATTTTGCTTAATAATGAATATTTCATATGAATTTTAGCGAAATTGAGTAAAGGAAACAATTTTAGATGAAATTTTGAGATAGATAAATATATTTAATCATAAAAAGAGAAAAAAAAATGTTACATTTATTATTATTATTATTAATTTTTAACTTTATAAGCTGGAGTCAATACAAGTTTTAATTTTTGGGTCCCTTTAATCAAAATATTTTTATGAAAATTTTATTTATTTTGTAAAAAACACAATATTATTGAAAAAAAAAAAAAATGAAATATCGAGCAAAAACGTTCCATTTTTTACCATCATTATATGTAATATTTAATAGGTTCGCTGAGCTAAATTAAGACATTAATTAAAATAATACTGAAAACAGGGAAACATTTTATAAAAGGATTATTTTTATAAAATAGAACCTTTTGAAGGGGCTCATTTTATGAATTTGAATTCTGTGAAGTGTCCTCTTTTTACGAATAAATTTTGGGAAGTCCCTTTTTTACGAATTTGATTTTTGTGAAAATACCCTTTTTACAATGTAGAATTTTGTGAAGGGGCAACAAAAGCGAATCAGATTTTGCCTGGATGGACCCCTGTAAAGTTACACACACACTAAAAGGATATATATATATATGTTTCGTTCAAGGATAAATGAAAGGAAGAATAAATAAATAAGTAAATATTTAGATAAATTCTTAAAATTTCAGAATACTGGGAGGATTATTTCTTCTACCCTCATTTGATTTTGTTAAGAAATGTAATAAGTTAAAATATTATAAACATCGTATAGTGCAAAAAACTCACAACAATAGTTTGAGTCGAAATAAAACACGACCCTTCATCAGGCGAGCAAAGGAGGCACGAATGCTGCAAACAAAGTATGTTTTATTTCGACGCGAAACAATTGTTACGAGTACTGTAACATTTTATGGTACTTTTTAAAAGTTATACAAAAAAAGGGGGGGGGGATAATAAAAATTTATAAATGAAATTATTAAATGGTTAATTAGTAGAATAGAATTATTTGATATTTTGAAACTTTCTTTTAATATAATTTTTCAATTTTAAACTTCTAAATAGAAAATGCTTTTCTAAGGTAGTTGAATAAATTATATTTATTAATTGTCTACTGACTTAAATAGGTTTCTAAAACTTTATTTTATTATTATTATAATTATAGAATATAACTGAATACCCATGTGAAGTTATAAATTTTGCAATAAAAGTAAGTCAGGAATCGCAAATTTGTTTCTAAAACTGATAAATTTTTGCTAATTATGAGCTTTAAAAACAAAATAAATAAGAGTAAACTAATTTAAAATTATAAAAATGGACCACAGAACAAGCATTTAAAAGTAATAAGTACAAAACTTTGAATAAACATCACAAAATGCAAGAACTTGCAATAATTGTTTCTGATCGAAATAAAACACGACCCTTCATCAGGCGAGCAAAGGAGGCACGAATGCTGCAAACAAAGTATGTTTTATTTCGACGCGAAACAATTGTTACGAGTACTGTACATTTTATGGTACTTTTTAAAAGTTATAAAAAAAAAAAAAAAAAGGGGGGGGGATAATAACAATTTAAAAATGAAATTATTAAATGGTTAATTAGTAGAATAGAATTATTTGATATTTTGAAACTTTCTTTAAATATAATTTTTCAATTTTAAACTTCTAAATAGAAAATGCCTTTTTAAGGTAGTTAAATAAATTATATTTATTATTTGTCTACTGACTTAAATAGGTTTCTAAAACTTTGTTTTATTATTATTATAATTATAGAATATACCTGAATACCCATGTGAAGCTATAAATTTTGCAATAAAAGTAAGTCAGGAATCGCAAATTTGTTTTTAAAACTGATAACTTTTTGCTAATTATGCGCTTGAAAAACAAAATAAAATAAGAGTAAACTAATTTAAAATTATAAAAATGGACCACAAAACAAGCATTTAAAAGTAATAAGTACAAAACTTTGAATAAACATCACAAAATGCAAGAACTTGCAATAATTGTTTCTGGTCGAAAGAAAACACGACCCTTCGTCAGGCAAAAAATTAAGTACGGGTGCTACTTGTTCGCCTGAATAAGGATCGTGTTTTCTTTCGACCCGAAACAATTGTTGCAAGTTATTGCATTTTATGGTTTTTGTTCAAAGTTTTGTACTTATTTCAATTTAAGATTTCATCAAAAATATATATTTTTATAAAAAAAGAAAAGGAAAAAAGAAAAAAAAAAGAACTTATAAAACTTATTTAAAATTAGATTAAAAATGATTTATATTGAATATAAATATTATTTTACATTTCTTCAGTATTTGATGATTCGGAATCACTTTCACTGTCACTGTGCAAAGAAATGATAACTTTTTGATTTTCACATATTTCTTCAACTAGACCATCAATTTCCCACATTTCATTCTCTTTTTTTGTCACATGATTTATGCAGTTTATCCAATTTTCTGTGGTTACGTTACTTATGCCTTGAATAACTAATTCTTTCGCATCGTTTAATTTAAAAGTTTTATTTTTGTTTGCAACGTATCCTTTAACTTGGCTCCAAATCATTTCGATTGGATTAAGTTCACAATGATAAGGAGGGAGTCTTAATATTGTATGCCCATAATTTTTGGCTATCGATTCTACACGATACTTCCCAAACCTATTTTGGATTTCAGATACTTTTTGCAAAAGTTCTAATTTTAGCATATCACTGGACCATGTACTATTTTTTCCCGATAACCATTCTTGTATATCTGATTTTTTCCAAGAATTAGTTGTAATTTTTTCCGTCTTTACAGAATGATAAGGAGCATTATCCATCACTATTACACCTTTTTCTTTCAATTTTGGAAGGATTTTTTCGAACCATTTTTCAAAATGGTTACCATCTATTTCTTCGTGATAATCACCAGTTTCTTTCAATATAAAAATATCTGCTGCGTCGGGAACAAAATTTTCCTCGCTTCCAATATGAGTTATTATTAATCTTCTTCCTTTACCTTTTGGTTCTGTCAAACCTGTTGTTAGATTGGAAGAAGATGCTTCATAGCTATTTTTAATTGAAGTATCTTGCCATATGCGACTGGGAAAATGCCCTTCATTCACCCAGGTTTCATCCAGATAATAAATTGGCCTATTTTGCTTCTTATAATCTCTAATTTTTCTTAGATAATTCCTGCGCCACAAAATATTGTCTTTTCTCTCTAAAAGAACAGCCTTCCTTTTTCGTTTTTCAAAGGAAAATCCCAAATCTTTGAGAATTCTGTACAATGTTGTACGGCTGATATTCTTTGGAAATATTTCTGTGTCATCATTTACAACTTTTAAAACATTATCTAAAGTAGGTATTTCGTTTCTACGAAAAAAACCATGGATTTTCCTTCGAATGCATGATAATGTGAAATCGTCATATTTTATTAGTCTTGAACGTTTCCCTACTGCATTTGGTCTTTTCTTTCCAGGTGTACTTAATGGATTCGATTCCTTTTTTTCTTTTTTCAAACGAAAAACAGATCTTTTCGAAACACCTGTAAGATCAGAAACTTTGGCAACGATTTCATTCATAGAGTCTGATGGATTTTCCTTTCGAAGTTTGGCATAAACATTTAAAATGTTTTTGCGTGCAGCACTTTTTAATATTTTCCCACGCTTTGACGGCGTATATAATGAAGTTGGCGATCGGCCATTTTCAGACATTTTTAAAATGTCAACAAATTTAACTATTTATGATTTAAGTAACAAATATAAATAAATAAATAAATAAATAATAACTAACAATAATAATATAAAAAAGGAAGCGTAAAAGAAAATTTGGACTAATATGAGAGAAATAAAAGAACTGCAATGAAAGCGAAGAGACTCAGAGAGAACTGGCGAAGAAACGTAGCTAGCGCGCCAGATATATAGCTTTGGAAACCGGTTCCCAGCCAAAATAAAACTCAGGAATGTCGCTGTATTGTTACTGCGCGTTCGTTTTGCTATACTCGGGGAAAGGATAAGTTGACAGTGTGTACAAGCCTGTAGAATTTGTACTTCCGCGATAGAAAATAGTTCTTTACTATATTTAAGTGTAATAAACTTTTTAATCGATTTTTTTTAATTCTGATAATTGAAAAATGATTGTTTATTTAAACTAATCGTATTTATGTTAACACATGGTATTTTTTGTAATAGATAAGCATAAATTGTATATGAATGTATTATTTCGCGAAGAAAGTCTGTTGGCGAAATATTGGGGGAAGAGGGAATACCGGAAGCAACCTTTTAACCCCTATTGTGAGTGCGAAGCAGTTAGGTGTAGCTAATAGATTACTTTATTTCCGAAAATTTGAAGATAATTAATGCACAGTCCGTTTCTTTAATTTCACAAATTTTAAAGACAGAGTAAAAATTTTGACGGATTTGAACTTTTCGGACATTTTTACACAAGATTCATACCAAACATGTCAATGAAATATTCAAACTAACAGGAATGAGGAAAAATATATTTCGATATATATATATATATATATATATTGTTATTATTATTACATTGATAATATAGTTTCAATTCGTCTATGCGTTGTTAGATAAAATATTTTTATTCCCAATACCAACAAATAATCTGGTGTTTACATTAATTTATACAATGCACTATATACTAAAAATTCTACTTTTTTTTTTTTTTTCCCCTTAACAAAACAATAAAAGAAAAATATAATTATCTTTAATAATAATAATAATATAAAAAGAATCAGACTTATATATATATATAAAATTTATATATAAATGAGAGACGGATCAATTATTTAAAGCCGAAATTACATAATTAGCAAGCATTCCATTGTAAAACAAATTTTATTTTAATGGATATTTACTTAAAGAAAATTAATTAGGAAATAAATACTATTGCAGACTTTATAACAAATGGATCGATACCTTGGAGAGAAATTACAAAATTTTAAACATATATAGAGCAATTCTGTAGCAATTTCTATATTGTAGTTTAAAATATTTAGTTTTAAAGATATCATTATAAAAAATTTTGATTAGAAAAAGCGTACATTGAATAGAATTATTACATATAATTCTTTGTATTTAGCTGGTAAAATAATTTCATCGAGTGAATAAAAGCTATATTATTTAACAACCATTATGTTTAAATTAAATGAAAAATAAATAAATAAATAAATAAAGGCTGATAGTGGTCAAGTGAATTGAAATGAAATTTAAATTCTGTCCCACACATAGTATAATTTTGTGAAAGAAGCCTATTTATTTATTGTGTATCCATGAAACTGTACTTCTGTCAAGCCTCCTATATTCATAAAAATGCCTCGAAGTTCTTACAAAAGCTACACAAAAGTCAAAAACATTTTATTTTCAGATATCTAAATTAATTTCAAATGGCTACAAAATTGGTATTGATTCAATTGCTAAGTTTTTCAGTAATGAAGTATGACGGAATTTTCACTCATTTTCTGCAATTGCTCTACATAATTTACTACAATAGCTATTTTTCGATTGAAATATACAAATATCCTTAAAAAAAAAAAAAAAAAAAAAAAAAAAGGATTGGGTTCTTAACTTTGTTTATAAATTGCAGCCCTTTGAAACGGTTACTATATAAATTTCTGAAAAATTCTCTCGAACATTCTCTCAATTTTACCTTTAATACACACACACACACACACACATATATATATATATATATATATATATATATATTAACTGTGTCAAAGGAAAAAATAAATAATAATAAAAAAAATCATAAAATAAAAAGATAAATCGTTTTTATTTAGTCTATGCTGGCTGAAAGAAATCGTCCTCAAAAAAAGTTTGGAAACATTGTTTCTGAAAATTTTAAGATTGCTTTTAAATTTAATATCTCGTTAATATCAAAGCATTATTCATTCAATATATCAAAATAAATTGAAAAATGCATGAAATGTCATGCTTTCATTCACATTTCAAAGAATTGAATAACGAAACATTTCCCTTTTTCTTATTTAAAAAAATCTCAATCCAACCTCATAAAAATGCTATGAAAATAGATGTTTCAACTCAGTTTTTAAAAAATAGCAATCGCAAAGGTATGTGTTTATCAGTATTAAATAAAGACATCAAGAAAAATCATATTTATAAGTATATTAAAATTCATTTTCCTTTCACATGAATTGTGAGTTTCTTAACTTTATTCAGAAATGAATATAAAAATTTTCATATTCACATTTAGCATAAAAAGTCGGGGTACAGACAAAATGAATGTATAAACAAACTGTAAACAGAAATTGCCTCTGCATATGAAAATTCATTTTATTTATTTATTTTAAATTAATATTTTTTTTTTTTTTAAGTTTTAAGTTTTTCATAAAAGCATTAAATTATTTCCACTTTCTCATTTTTTTTACTGCTTTTAACATTTACTGATTAACGGGTAAATAATAATGCAAATTGAAAATCTATTATCTTTTCTTCATTCAGAACTTTTTGTTCATTTTCTCCTAGAAGATACTGCCATTTATAAATCACAGTTTAAATCTTATGAAAAAATAATTTTTCTGCCAAAATATATTCGAAATATTTTTAAAGTATATTAATAAATAAATAAATAAATAAATAAGTTTCTCTTTAAAGAAAACAAAGACAAAAAAATATACATACAGATATTATTTATTTATTTATTTATTTTCCTTTTTCAAAATATTGAACTTTTAATTTTTTTAACTTTTTTTTTTTTTTTTTTTTTTTTTTATATAGTATTTAAACTATTTTTTGTCTCTCTCAAGGTAAGATTTAGTATATTACTCAATTTGCAGTAATATGGATTCACAATAAATTGTAAGTAATGAATTTAGTGTAAATTCATTTCCAAAGAAACTAAAAAATATACTCTGAAAAAATATTTTTACTTAAATCAAAAAAAAAAAAAAAAAAAAAAAAAACTTTCCCAAATCATCGCTAAATCGCCTTAGAAACATACCTTAGAAACAATTACAATATAAATTTCTGTCTAACATTATCTCTCAATTTATAATATATATATATATTTTAACTAGGCCAAAGGAAAAAAGAAAAAAAAAAAAAAAATAGTTCTTACGTCCTTAAAAGAATGTTTAGAAGCATTGTTTCCGAAAATTTTAAGATTTCTTTCTTTCTTTTTTTTTTTTTTTTTTTTTTTTTAATATCACATTAATATCAAAACATTCTTATCCACTGCATACATGGAAATAAATTGAAAAATGCTATCATGTTCTCATTCATAGTCCAAAGAATCGAATAGCACAACAATTTCGCTTTTTCTTATCTATAAAAATCACAATCCATTCTCCTAAACATGTTATGAAAATGAATGTTTCAACTCAATATTTTTAAAATAGTAATCACGAAGGTATGTTTGTCAACATTGAATAAAGACATCAAGAAAAATCATATTTATTGGTAAATTAAAATTCATTTCTCTTTCACATAAATTGTGAGTTGAGTAACTTTATTGAGAAATGAATACAAAAAATTTCATATTCATATCTAATATAAAAAATTGGTTCATAAAGACAAATAAATGCATAAACAAATTGCAAAAGGAAATTGCCTCTGCATATGAAAATTCACTATATTTTTTTTACTTATTTTAAATAATATATATGTATAAATTTTTTTTTTTATTTTTTTTACTGTTAAAATTTTCATGAAAGCATTAAACTTTTTCCATTCTCTCATTTTCCTACTACTTTTAAAAATTTACTGTTTTACCTATAAATGATAATGCAAATTGAAAATCTATTACATTTTGTTATTTCACAAATGTTAAACATCTGTCTTTTTTTTTTTTTTTTTTTTTTTTTTAATATACTAAACCAGTTTTCCATAGCAACACATTCAGTCAAATACATTTCTATTCTGCAAAATTATACTATACGTTAGAAGACAATATTTAAATCATACATATATTTTTTTCTTTTTCAAAACATTTATGTATTATTTTCTTTCTTTATTTATTTTTCTTAAGGTAAAAATTAAGTATACTACTCAATTTGTAGTAATATAGATCTACAAAAGATTGTAAGTAACCAATTTTTAGAGTGAATTCATTTCCAAAGAAAGAAAATATATATATACTCTTAAAAAATATATAACTTCAATCGGAAAAAAATTCCCGAAATCATTGCTAAATCGCCCGTTTTAGTAACCTAATTAACGCCAAGTGAGTGAAAAGATCTTCATACTATCTATAACGCTGTCAGGTTAGGCATTCCCCGAGTATAGAAAGATCCCTAACAGCACAGTTAGGCTTAACTTATCCACAGTGCATCTTAAGGACGTTTCTGGGATGTCTTTTCATCCAGAAGACATCTTGAAGATATCCTGGGGAGGTGATGTGCTGTCTGGGATGTTTATCGTTTAAATACTTTTAACACATGAAAAATATCAAATACTTGCCGGCCAGGTGGTTCGGTCGGTAGGACGCTGCCTTCCGAATCTACTGGTCCCACGTTCGAATCCTGGTGCGGGCATGGATGTTTGTGTTGTCTTATGTCTTCAAAAATATTGTATACTTGTATAATAAAAACTTGTAAACCCTTGTGGTGTGGATTTTTCGAGATATAAGCGGCCCTCGAGGCAAGCAATAAATCTCAGTACTCACCAAACCAAACCAATCAAATACTTGTTACATAAGCTTAATTTCTTCCTTTTATGACATTTATATAGTAACTTAGCAACTTTACAACTCAAAATAACTGGAGAACTATTTCTCGGAGCGCAATATTACATTTCCTGCCTTTCTCAATGCTGCCAACTTAAGGTGAAACGGAGTATATAGGATACTATAAGTTCTTTGTTCAATGCAAGCAAGATAGTGAAAATAAAACACAGTCGACTGTGCCGTTTCCCTGTAAAGTTGCTTTTTGTGTATAGTTATTCTATCAAGTCACGTGATTAGACGCGTTTACATTATCGCTACGGAAGCAAGCCTTCTTTCCGATAGTATAACTTCTTTTGTTTTACATTCTAAAAGATTTTCTCATAAAGGTAAACAAAGTATGCATTAACGTAAACACACAGGAGAAAAGACATACAGATGAAAAGTATTTTCTAAAGTTTTTCTGAAAAGAGAAGACTGAACACACATCTACGCATGTATACATAATGGAAAAACCATATGTGTGTCAAATATGTTTTGAAAGATTTTGTGAAATAACAAATCTGAAAATTCATCTACGAATCCATAAAAAAGAAAAGCCATACGTGTGCGAATTATGTTTTAAAGGATTTTCCCAAAGGGGAATTCTGACAAGACATCTACGCACCCATACAAAAGAAAAACCATACGTGTGTGAAGTATGTTTTAAAGGATTTTCTATAACGGGAAATTTGAGGAGACATCTACGCACCCATACAAAAAAAAAGCCATATGTGTGTGAAGTGTGTTCTAAAGGATTTTCTGAAAAGGGAAATCTGAAAAATCATCTACGCACCCATACAAAAGAAAAGCCATATGTGTGTGAAGTGTGTTCTAAAGGATTTTCCCAAAAGTGCGATCTGAACAAACATCTACGAACCCATACAAAAGAAAAGCCATACGTGTGTGAAGTATGTTCTAAAGGATTTTCCCAAAAAGGAAATCTGGGGACACATCTATGCATCTATGCAAAAGAAAAGCCATACTTGTGTGAAATATGTTCCAAAGGATTTTCTGAAAAGGGAAATCTGAAAAATCATCTACGCACCCATACAAAAGAAAAGCCATATGTGTGTGATTTATGTTTTAAAGGATTTTCTATAACGGGAAATTTGAGGAGACATCTACGCACCCATACAAAAGAAAAGCCATACGTGTGTGAATTATGTCCTAAAGGATTTTCCCAAAAGTGCGATCTGAACAAACATCTTCTAACCCATACAAAAGAAAAGCCATATGTGTGTGAAGTGTGTTCTAAAGGATTTTCTGAAAAGGGAACTCTGAAAAATCATCTACGCACCCATACAAAAGAAAAGCCATATGTGTGTGAAGTGTGTTCTAAAGGATTTTCCCAAAAGGGAAATCTGAAAAATCATCTACGAATCCATGCAAAAGAAAAGTCATGTGTGAATTATATACTAAAGGAAATTCCCAATGTGTAGTTTAAATAAACATCTACGCTCCTATGCAAAAGAAAAGCCATATGCGTGTTAAGTGTGTTCTAAAGGATTTTCTGAAAATTGAAATCTGAAAAATCATCTACGAATCCATACAAAAGAAATGCCATACGTGTGTTAAGTATGTTTTAAAGGATTTTCCCAAAAGGGAAATCTGACAAGAGATCTACGCACCCATACAAAAGAAAATCCATACGTGTGTGAACTTTGTTCTAAATTCATTTTCACATTCGTATTTTCATCATTCGTCACTATATAGAATATTATTTTTTCTCCAGATGTTTAGCATTTAACATAAACAGCTACAGTGTCAAAATACTGCGTTGCAAAATAGTCTTTCATTAACATATTTCTTAAAAACGAAACAAAGTAATATATATATATTTCTAGTATAACAAAAACACTAGAAATTAATCTTATTACAAGAAAAATTTAACATATAAATTGCGTAGCAAGCATCAAAACATGCCTTTTATACGTTACAAGCAATTTATCAAATTAAAATAGATTCTAAAAATAACTTGAGCTTCTAAGTTTGCGATGACCCAAAGGGAACTGAAATTTGATGACAGGGGCAAATACTAGATAAATCTCATTTTGAAACACCAAGAGGGTATTTTATTTTCATTTAGTTTTTTAATGGTTTGTTAGTATCGGATTTCATCGACTATGATTAATATATTCTAAAATTGTTATGCTAATTTTGCATTCTGATGACACGAGTATAATTAAACTCAGTTAATGTTGATATATCAACAACTTTAAATAAGAGAAATATCGATCACTTAAAATATTTTGTAAACTATATTATTATCTTCATTTGAACTTTAGAAAATGCGCTTGATTAGAAAAATTAGGCTCTAACAGGACAAATAGATTATGTTTTAATATTTTATATATCGAATATTTCTATAAAATTTCTTAATTCTAAAGCATTTACCCTATGTACCCTAAATGTACCATACCTTTTTTTTTTTTGAGGGGGGGGGGGAGAATTCGAGACTAAATTATTGATTGTGTTATTACTACATCATTTGTTCATTTAGGTTGCGTGTATTATATCCTGCAAAGATATTAAAGCAATACTTATTGACACATTTCTTTATTATTTTGTCATCATTTCTGAAAGTAGCAAAATTCTACGTGCTACAAAAACATCGCGGCAAAGTTTTACTACACAGGTTACAGTTACAGGTTACTTTGCTTACATTCTATTACAGTTAATTTTTACATAAAAATATATCTACAAAATGATTAAAAAACTTGAAAGAGATATAAATAACAAAATTACAATTTACATAAAATTACTTTAAGTTAAGTACTTTAAATTATTCACTTGCAAATGATAATTTATTTTTCAATTATAAAATATCATTCATTTATTTAAACTACTCTTGCTCCATGAGCGATCTACATTAGCTCCATGGTCTCGCCATCTAGCGGCTTTCTGATAAAGCTTACTGGTAAATATTTACTTAATATTTATGTTCCTACATCACTCCTCTACCAGTAACTAAGGGCGAGTCCAGCCTCTGGAACACTTCGACCGATCCAACTGGGCTCTGAGACATTTGATCCACGACCGGTCGAAAGAAGAGGCTGGACGATTCCGATCCCTCTATTGGATCAAAATCAGTGCTGCCATCTGAAGTTTAGTTTGAAATTAGCTCTAAAATATTAGAATTAAATTAGTTAAAGAAAAATTTAATTCGTTAATTAAAAATGTAATTTAACTATGAATAAAAAAAGATAGATGCATATCTATTTTTTTCTATTCTGCATAGTTGGGTACATATGCAATGAGATACAATAATATTAATTATATAATTCTTTTTCGAAAATTCTTTTAAAAAAATAATAACAATAAAATTTTAATTTTAGAAAATTTTCCAGCATTTTTTTTTTAATTATTTCCCTCAATTATGCATTTTTGTATTTTAACGATATATTGTAAACAATTTTAAGTAATATTTTATGGATTTATTATCAAGCTAATTTTTCTTAAATATTTTTAAGTTGGAATGTTGAAATTTAAAGTAAATATTTAGCATTCAAATATTTGATGTAAATAAGAAGTAGGTTCAAGTTTTATTATTATGATCTAAGGTAAGAAATATGAAACTATTACACATTGCTAAAAAATATATAAAATTTTAATTTTAATTTAAATCAATGATTACAAAAAAAAAAAAAAACAGTTTTTTATTATCATTTTATTGATTGGTTTGTAAATTCAATTAATTATGATTTCAATCAATAATATTTTAAATATTTAATATATTTATGATTTTTTTTTTTTTTTTTTTAATTTAAATACAAATTAAATATTGATTTTTAAATATTGTTAATTACTTTTATGTTTGAATGCTAAAATTTAATGCAAATATATTAACAAAGCTGTACAAAACATATTTAAAATATTTTGTTAAATTGAAAATTTAAAAATTGTTAGCAGGGAGCATTTTAAAATTTTATTTTATTAAATTTAAATAATATTCGATAATTTTCTTTTTGCATTATTGTATTATATTTCAATCCATTGCATCAAAAAAAAAAAAAAAAAAAAAAAAAAAAATGCTTGTATGCATATTCGCGTTTGTAAGGACCGATAGATGGCGGAACCAGAGCAATAACCAACGGCCAATCAGAGCAATGGATTTGTAAATGGATCAAATGACTCGGAAAAAGTTCTTGGGCGATTTGATCCACGACCGGTCAATGGAACACATTACACTGGACGACTTTGATCCAGGCCGGTCGATGAGACTGGACGCATTGTTCCACGACCACTTGGATCGATCCTGGATCGGTCGAGAGTCTGGACCCGCCCTAAGTTACGATATCTAGAAAAAATTGGTAGTAGAGAAACAGTACATTTTAAAATTTATGTATGCAAATTATATTACCTTAAATTACGACATGCAAATAACAATACTATTACATTAAGAATATATACTAGATGATTCAAACACTTCTGAGTTTTTAAAAGTAATACTAATACAGAGAAATAATACTAATGCACTTGAAATTACAAAACTTAAACGAATAATTAGAAAATGTTACTATATACAGCAATAAATAAAAAATATTATTATTATATCGGAGATTTGAATGTGATACAGCATTTGAATACATTATTGTATTAGGTTCGAAATCTTACAGGCAGTTTTACTGGTCTACCACAACGAGTGTTTGTTGGGAGTTGAATATTATCTTCATTGATATTTTGTTCAGTAACTGAATTACGCACATTATTAGGTAAAGATGGCACATCCGTCAGCAGATTGGCAGGCTTTAGCCTATCAATAGAAATATTAACAATTTTGCTATTAATATTAACTGAGAAATATTTATCACTTCTTTGAAGGACAGAAAATGGGCCGTCATATGCTGGTTCGAGAGGTTTTTTTACTCGGTCTACTCTTACAAACACATGTGAGCAGGATGCGAGATCCTTGTGCACAAATATTTTTTGTTGTTGTGATGTGTGAGAAGATTTCATTGGTTTTAATTTAGCGATATATTCTTGCAGCTTATGAACAAAGGTATCAGGCTCTATGTTAACAGAAGGGCTTCCAAAAACTCACCTGGAAGCCTGATGTTAGTGCCATATACCATTTGAGCAATGGAAGCTTTAGCATCTCCCTAATTGCTGCTCTGCAGCCTAACAGAACTGTAGGTAGGACATCAGTCCATTTATTATTATTATGTGCTTTTATGGCAGCTTTTAAGGTTCGATGGAATCTTTCAATTTTCCCATTGCTTTGGGGATGATAAGGAGTTGTATGAGACACTTTTGCACCACAGAGATTGGCTAAATTTCTTAACAGTTGAGATGTAAACTGTCGACCCTGGTCAGAAATGATTTTGTGAGGTGTTCCAAATCTGCACACCCAATTTTCATAGAAGGCTTTGCTCACCAATTCCGCTGTTATATCTTCTTGTGGAATAACTTCCACCCAACATGAGAATCTATCAATACATGTAAGGCAGTAAGTTTTTCCATTGGACGGTGGCAAAGGGCCAATTAAATCCACATGTACAACACTAAATCGAGCATCTGGTTCAGAGAATTCACTGAATTTTGATTTAGTATGTCTAGTTACCCTTACGTTTTGACAATTAACACAAGCTCGTGCCCATTGACTAATTTGTGCTTTCATTTCTGGCCATATAAACCTGGCAGTCACCTGCTTGACAGTAGATCGAATGCCTGGGTGGGAGAAATCATGTATTTGATTATAAATTATCTTTCGATAAAATTTTGGTACATAAGGTCGAATATTTTTCTGTGATGTATCACGCCATAGTATATTGCCGGAAGGTAGGACATATTGCTTAAAACTTAATGAGCTTGTACCATGTAATAATTCTTGCAATTCTTGGTCATTAAGTTGCTCTTTTGCTAGATGTTCATAATCAATAATGGAGACTGCTGCAATCCTAGAAAGTGTGTCTGCTACAATATTGTCTTTCCCATCCACATGGTGTATATTTGTAGTGAACTGTGATATATACTGGAGTTGACGCTGTTGTGGCGAAGCCTTCTCGTTTTTCTGTTTGAATGCAAAGGTTAACGGTTTGTGATCTGTGAATATCTGAAAATCCCTTCCTTCTAGCATGTACTTAAATTGTTTTACAGATAGGTATATTCCTAATAATACACGGTCATAAGTACTATACCCTCTCTGTGTTTCATTTAATTTTTTTGAGTAAAATGCGATAGGTTTCCAGCTTCTATCTTCATACTGCTGTAATACTGATCCTATTGCCCAATCTGAGGCATCTGTGTACAAAAATAATGAGCAGTCAGGTTTAGGAAAGACTTAGAAGAGCAGCATTTGCCAAATCCTCCTTACACTTCTCAAACTGTTTTCGTGCTTCCTCAATCCAGGGCACTTTTCTACGATCTTTTTTCTTGGCACCCTTTAGCATTTGATGCAAAATGGCCTGAGTTTGAGCAGCATCTTTTAAGTATCTGCGAAAGAAATTTATCATACCTAAAAATGTTCTTAGGTCATGAAGGGTGGTTGGCAATTTATAATTCAAAATTGCTTCAACTTTTTCAGGTAATGGGCGTGAACCAGAAGGGGTTATCAAATGCCCTAAAAATTCAATTTCTTGAACTCCAAAAACTGATTTGGATACATTAATGGAAAGACCATATTTCTCAAGCCTGTCAAATACTTCTTTAAGATGGGCTTTATGTTCATCTTCAGAAACAGAAGCAATCAGAACATCATCCAAGTAAGGAAATACAAATGTTAAACCTTGAAAGGCTTCATTTACAAATCTTTGGAACGTAGAAGGGGCATTACGAAGCCCAAAACTCATAACATTAAATTCATAAAGCCCAAATGGGGTAATTATAGCAGTCTTGGGTTTGTCTTCCTCTGCAATTGGAATTTGGTAATAGGCTTTTAAAAGATCAAGTTTTGAAAAAATTGTCTTACCGCTTAAAATTAAATGGAAATCTTCTATTCTGGGAATAGGGTAACGATCTGGGATAGTCTGTTCATTGAGACGCCTGTAATTCCCACAAGGTCTTAGGGTTCCATCTTTTTTTCTCACCAAGTGCAATGGGCTAGCCCACTGTGATTTAGAAGGTCTAATGATGCCATTATCAAGCATGAATTGGAATTCCTGTTTGGCCAAATGAAGTTTCTTTGTATCAAGTTGTCGTGCACGAGAATACACAGGCTGGCCTTTTGTTGCAATATAGTGTAGAACATTATGTTTAATAACTTTAGCAAATAAATTAGGTTTGGTAATAGAAGGATATTGATGTAACAAGTCAGAGTACTTACTGCTTTTATTTAAAGTGCTAATGTTATCAGATTTTTGGAGGGCTGTAATTTGACCACAAATTGAAAGATTTGTTACACCATCTATCAACTTTTTCTTATGTATGTCAATCACAAGTTGGAGCTTACTGAAAAAATCTGCTCCAAGGATTCCTTTAGAGACTTTTGCAATCACAAATGGCCACTGGAATGTCGACGTAAGCCTAAATCTAGAGTCAGCATTTTAATACCATAAGTAGGGATTTCTGTACCGTTGGCTGCATACAATTTATATTTACAAGTGCTATTTTCTATTTTGGAAGGTGGAATGATGGACACATCAGCTCCGCTGTCTACCAGGAACTGGCAGCCCGTGTTTTTGTCCTTGACAAATACACGGTAATTGCGGCTATGTGTTTCTTTAGCAGCAGAACTAGCCGTGCATTCTACTGCATGGAAGGGTTTTCCGGAATTTGCCAACTGCATGGTTAAACGCATTTTTCTGGGCGGCACTTGTTTCCAAATTTAAAATGGTAAAAACAAAATTTTCCATCTGGATCATATCTTTTTCTTGAACGGCTACGGCTTTTATTCCGATGGCTGTAGCGTCGCTGATCACGAGAGTGGCGTTGTTCGCTCAGGGTAGCTACTTGTAGCTCCAGAGCTGATATTTTTGCTAGTAATTCATTAACATCAGGAGCTTTCTTCACTTCGGAAAATTCTGTAGATCGAGGTGCCATTTCAATGATTTTATCAGCAATGGTTGCGAGTTTGTCCAGAGATTCTTCACTCACAATTAGTATACTTTGTACGAAATTGGTCATTTTTTTCCAGCCATAACGTGCGGAGCAGCTTATCGGAAAATTCACTATTTCCAAGAGATTGCATTTCTCGTAGCAGTTGGCTTGGAGTCCCATCGCCCAACTCTAAACCAGAAATCAGACGTTTGATTTTTTTTGTTTTCACTTTCTTGAAACGTGCTGACGAGGCGTTCTTTCGCCAACGAATATTTAGTACTGCGTGTACTACTGGTGTCCTTTACAATGTTCCAAATGGTTTCGACAAAACGTGGTTCTAGTTGCGCAATTAAATAATTAAATTTTCTTTCTTCAGTTGTAATACCACTAATTCGAAACTGTGCTTCTACTTGGTAAAAACCACATTTCTGGTCTATCCACCCAGAACGGTGGTATTTTGAAGCTAACTGCATTGTTTTCCACGTGCTGGTTTGGCGGATCGTTAGGCGGCATTCTTATTTTAAAACAACTGTCCAATAGTCACCAATGTTATTACTACATCATTTGTTTATTTAGGTTGCGTGTATTATATACAGCAAAGATATTAAAACAATACTTATTGACACATTTCTTTATTATTTTGTCATCATTTCTGAAAGTAGCAAAATTCTACGTGCTACAAAAACATCGCGGCAAAGTTTTACTACACAGGTTACAGTTACAGGTAACTTTGCTTACATCGTATTACAGTTAATTTTTACATAAAAATATATCTACAAAATGATTTAATAACTTGAAAGAAATATAAATAACAAAATTACAATTTACTTAAAATTATTTTAAGTTAAGTACTTTAAATTATTCACTTGCAAATGATAATTTATTTTTCAATTATAAAATATCATGCATTTATTTAAACTACTCTTGCTCCATGAGCGATCTACATTAGCTCCATGGTCTCGCCATCTAGCGGCTTTTTGATAAAGCTTACTGGTAAATATTTACTTAATATTTATGTCCCTACAATCGCTTACTACACTAACTGACTTTTCATTTTTACTGTGGAATCCCCTCATAATATAACATTTCTTATTTTTAAAACATTTACTGACCAATGCACTGTTGTTTTTTATTTATTTTATTTTATTTTATTTTTGAGGGGGGACTCGAGGTTAAATTGCTAATTTATTGATTGTTTTCTACCCTAACTGATTGTTTATTCTCTCTGTCCTGTGGATTCTCTCCCCCCTCCCCCCATAATGTACAAGCATTTACAATATACACTTTTGATACTAATTTATATCTGAGAATGTGCCAGTTTTCATCCCAATGGTCACGTGTGAATAATTCAATGTCGCCTCTCCAATGGAATAAAGTCTATTTTCCCTTGAAAGTATGCACTCCAAGACACTTCGTCCTCATCATGTATTTTCACTCTGCTGATGAATGAATAATTGTATTTTTCTTTTTAAAGTTTTTGTTGAAGCATTTGGCAATTACCATATTATGCACAAAGTATGCAAATTAAAAGCAATTAAACTATTTGAAAAGAAGGATTCTTAATCATCCAATTAGGAAAAATTAACATTACTTAGTGTATTAAATGAGACTAAACAGATTATTTACACAATCATCAGAAATCTTAACTTAAGCTAGACGCTTATTATATGTCTTAGAATTGGGATTAAACTGAAAAATGAGAGTTAAATTCTCAAGAACTCTGAAAATTAGAAAAGTATTCTGTCATGATCATTTAAAATAATTTACTCTTGAATTCTCTTGAAATATAATTTAATCTGAAAATGGAAAATAGTAATATTAATATAATACGTGTACAGTTGGCAGTAAAATTATTGAAGCGTTAGCAGTAATTCGTATTTAAAAGATTTGCACCTAATACTGTATTGTTAAGCAAACATTTGTCGAATCATGATCTTACAAGGAAACATTCAAAAGGTGTCGTCTTCAAAAAATATTGAAAAAAGTATATGTGATTCTACTCTTCCTAAAACACTAGAAAGTGAAAAAATTATCGGCTGAAATGAATTACAGCGACCACAAAATTTATCACAATTAAGCGTATTTGGCGATTTCACCTTGTTAGGCGATTGATTTTGAGTTCTTGGCGGAGAAAAAAAACACGGTTCTGTTCGTACACGGCAATCTCGGTGTTAGGGAACTGAACGCCTAACAGCGCTAAATCGCCAAATATGCTTAATTTGATAATTTTTTGTGGTCGCTGTAATTCATTTCAGCCGATATTTTTTTCACTTCCTCGTGTTTTATGATGAGTAAAATCACATATTTTTTTCAATATATTTTGAAGACGACACTTTTTGAATGTTTCCTTGTTAGTCTTTATGCTGTTTATAAAAAAGTAAGTTGATGATAAAAATCAGCAATAAATCTAATAGATATATATGAAAAATGTGGATGTGTCCTTCAATAATTTTGCTTGTATATGCGTCATTTTGAGAAAAGAAAATTTTCTGGTAAACGAATAATATATATCTATTTTAAACAGCCTTCTGTAAACTTAATTTTAAGCATTTTTAAAAAGTTTAAGAAAGTTTGGGTTGTAAGGTATGAGATATGTTGAGTTCGAAGAGTGAAGTTTACCAGTCGGGTCCAATGTTATATAATAGTGGTTTCGATGACAGTGTGGAGTTGAGTATAGATGTGTTGAGTTGTAAGTTTTAAGGTCACCATTTGGATCCAGCGTTAGATGGTGATGGTTTCAGTGAAAGTGTCGGGTCGAGCATAGAATTGTCGGGTTGAGGTAAAAGAAGATTTGTGTAAATTGTTTCCAGCTATTTGGAAGTAATTTGTCAAGAATAAGGTCAAGGAAAGTTACAAAAGTTGACGTCAGTTGGATATTGGAAATTTTAGTATGAGTATTTTATGGGAAATGAAGTAAATCGTTTCATAAGCTATTTACTTTAAATTGACTTCTGAATTACTAGCCTGGTGGCTCGGTCGGCAGAGCGCTGCCTTCTAGACCTCCAAGTTCCGGATTCGAATCCCGGTGCGGGCATAGGTGTTTGTGATGCCCTATGTCTATATTGTGTGCATTTGTTTCTATGAATTATTGTAACATGGATCAATAGAGACAAATTTCATTGTAACTACAGGTCTCAAAGCTGTCAAATAAATGTCAAATGTGACTTCCGAATTAAAAAAGTTCGTGCTTTTTGGATAGTGTTATGATTTAGTTATTTGCAGGTTAAAGTAAACTTTCTTGGCGACAGGAAGTTCCAAATTGGTGAGGCATATTTAAATACATTCTTAATAGTTTGTAGTATTTTGATTTAGTTAAATTAAGTCTAAAACTATACTCTGTCTAAATGCATTCCTTCCCTATACTTAAAATAAAAAAAGATGAGGTTTTAAGTTATTACCTTCAATTGTCTCCGTTACATACTTTTAATTATGACAAAAAGTAATCCACAAGTTGAGGCTGTAATGCCTTTACAGGATGACTAAAATAAGTTTTCAGACACAGAAAGCCCAAATATGGGATTTCTAGTTAAAAAAATAAATAAAAATAAGTCTTTATTTTGCGTACATATCTATTCGCAATATGCACAGATATATTTAATTTTAAAAGAAGAGAGCATTATTTTAAGATATTATGCAAATTAATCACTTTCTAAAATTTTGGTATAAAAAAAAAAACAACTATGGATAAAATTTTGTCTATGAATTTAATTTAGTACGACAATACTACTTATATTTGCCTTTTAACACCCTTTCAAAAAAAAAAAAAAAAAAAAAAAAAAAAAAAAAAAATGGCTCTCATTAAAATTCTTAAACACATATTCAAATTATATATTGATTTTTAATTCCAAATAAATTAATGAAATTTGAATGCATTAATTGTACAGTATCTTCCCCTAATTGCTTAATACTCATTTACTAAATATTTCAATTAGTAAAATAATCTTAATAACAATTTCGTATTTTTTATTAATAATTAACAGTTTCAATTTCTACAGAAATAAAACATATTATTTAAAAAACTACAAGCCAATTATTCAATACTTAAATTATACTCAAAATTTACCACAGATTAATTAATATTAATCCATTTTAATTTCTCAAAAACATAATTAATATCAATATACTCATCTTATTAATCGAAAAAAAAAACACACATTTTAAATAAATTTCACAGCTTTATTTAAAAAATATCTGAAAATACTAGTCTAAATAATCCAGAAATACTCAGAAAAAACAAAGTACACAACTACGAACCCGAAGGTTGTGAGTTCGATGCTCACCGATGGGAAGTGAAAAGAAAAATATATATAAGAAAGTTTTTAAGGATTTTACAAAATATTTTAAGATAGAGTAAGAAATTAAATGGTAAAATTGGATATTGGTGGGCATTTTCGAAGTAGAACACTGTAAATTCGTAACAACGCAAAATGGAAGATTGAAATAAATAGTCCTGTCGTACTTAAAAAAAAAAGAAAAAGTATGGAATAAATGAAGAAAAAATAGTTTACGCTTTGATAAGTTCAAAATTTTGTTAAATTAAGAAAGGCCGAAAGCTCTTAGGAACGGTAAAAGATCTGACCGATCTGTACTTATGAAAATGATCCGAACGATCTGTACTTATACAAAAGATCCGACCACTCCTTTTCTTATTTGTACAAACTGTCAATTAATTTCAGATCTATAAGTTTTATAATATACCACTTTGATTTGCCATATAAGAATAAATGCATCTTTCGCCGGATAAATATTCTTTAACAACCAAGTCGTCAGTGATAGGAAATAGTGATAAGAAAGAGCTAATACACCATTTGTTATTCAGTCATGCCTGAAATTAATTTGCCTAAAGCTTGGAAATATTTTGTATTCGTTTTTCTACAGTTTTTCTCATATTTTATTAACTATTTGCTTTTGTGTAACATACTTTAAAAAGTGATAATAATCAGACAGCCTTGTTTCTCTCAATCACTCAACAATAGCACATAATTTCGATTGAAGAAAACGATTGAAACAACCTCTCGATTTATTATCAACTACTAAACAAAATTTTTTGGTGGTAATGGGGTTTTGAAAGTATAAAGTTGGCTTAATTAGTAAGGATGAAAACCAATTTTCCCATTGTAACCAATTAATATATATATATATATATATATATATATATATATATATTGTAAACTCATCTGAAAAAAAGTTCATATTGCGAGGTTGAAGGAAATCTGTAGAACATTTTTCTTATATCCATTTCGGACATCTCATATTTATCTACCTAATTTCAATTAGAACAACTATACATTTCTCCATAGTAATCAACGAATACATACTAAAAAACACCTATTAGAAAGTTTATATAGCAAATTTGAAAAAAGTAAAAGAGCTGCATTTGAAATACTGATTGTAGATCCTACTTCTGTTTTGCACCAAACTTCGTAGTATCTGTCATCTGTACATCGTAAACCCAATAAAACATACGAAACATACAAGAAAATAAATAAATAAAATGCTTAAATAGTAAGTTTAAAAGAAACTTATAGATCTGTTTGTTAGGAGATCAACTTCTGAGTTCTAAAATTAACTAACCTAATCAAGACTGCTATCCCTTTTCCTGTAGAAACCAACTAATAAACACGAAAGAACAAATAAAATTGGGCTTATATATCAAATTTAAAGAAAAATATTAAAGTTGTTGTAGATAAAAACAGCTTTCTGTCCCTCTACCTATGTCCCAATTTTTACCAAAAACTTGCAAAAAATATTTGTACACCAAATCCGTCTTAATTATAAAGATTCGTCATTTCATCTTTTTCTTTTTTGAAATATGGTAGTCAGAATATCACTCGTACACAAACATACGTTTTGACTAATAACAAAAAAAAAAAAAAAAAAAAAAAAAAGTACCATTCAGTAAAACTTAAAAAGACACATCTTAAATATGGGATCCCCTTATCGAAATTTCTGATTTGGCACCAAAATAGCTCACTAATGTCTTTACTTACGCAGTCGCGACAGCCATTTCAATTCATCCCCAAAAAAGGTCAAACTTATTTAAAATCGTCAAGGAGATCTCATACTAAAGCTCTTAAATTTTTTTAACTTAAGTGCAAACTGAATATCGAAATTTTTGACCAAATAACAATACTTAAATCACCTATATGGTATTAGAAGTGCAAGTGTTTAAACAAAGAAATCATGTTGCTGGAAGTATGAGTTAAAAAGATGGTACATTCAAATTTAAAATAAATTAAAAAAAAAAAAAAGAAAGAAAAGGCGTGCGGTCTGAGGACCCCCGTCAAAAACGAAGTTCCTTACGCCATTTCTCCAATTTCGAATTTGATTTGATATACAGATCTAGATTGCTATTATTTATCCGTGGCCGAGTGGATATGTCACCACACTGATAATCGCCTTCGAGCGTAGGAGAGCGGGTTCGATGCCCGTGTTGGCCCTGGGTGTTTTTCCAATTCTTCGTATTGTAATTCTGTCATGTGCTATCTGTCGTTATCTGACGAAGATTTACAAGCGGACTTCGAGTCAAGCATACAAATCTGATGTATATATGTTATCAATGAAACAATAAAACAATAGCATGCTTGGTATGAAAGCTAATTAAGCTTCAAATTAAAAACAGCGGAAAAGCTTTAGTATAGGACTCCTTTGGCGAAATTTGAAATTTGGCACCGAAGAACTCGGACGTTTCTCGCCAAGGTCTTTAGTAGAGCAATTATGATATCCGCATTTTAATTTATTAAAAACAATTTACAACAAATAACAAAAAAAAAAAAAAAAAAAACTTTTTATATACCATGTTTCTAAACTTTCTGTTTAATCATAGCTACATTAGCACTTTATGAATGTGTATAAAATTTTTAAAGTGATAATAACGTCCATTTTTATGAGATGCAAAATTTAACTTTTTATAGTTTTTTAACCTTCGCGTTTAATTAAATGTATTCATTGTTATGTCGAAAGAAAATGAGCTCGTATATATATATATATATATATATATATATATATATATATGTATATATATACATATATATATATATTTTGGAAACAATCAAATTATAGCTAATATTTTAATGGCTATTTCTAAGGTATTAGAAGGTTATTATTTTCATATTTTAATTAATTAACGGAAAACTAATAAAAAATTCCAAAAACTGGCTTTGAAGTATAGTGTTGTCATCGGGTTCTGAGATATTTTCAAAGATTCAAATGTATAGCTACTAGAGAAGTTAGTTAAAAAACAATTCGCATAGAGGAAACTTAACGCTTTTTCATTATGTGACGATTTCTGCTAGTTTAGTCCTACGGTAAAAGGAACATCGTTCCAAAAAAAAAAATGAATAATAATCTATTTAAAAATAACTTTTAAAACCCAAACTCTTAATGTATCGTATCACATAAATCTTTTAGAAGTTAAAATAAAATTTAATTTGGAAAAAAAAAAAAAAAAAAAAAAAAAAGTAACTTTTTTGTTTATTAACCAAAAAAATTGACGAAATTTGAAATGCAAGTTGGTCTTGTGGGGTACAGGCTGTATATTATAAACTGCAATTTTTAATCCCACTTCAAAGACACGCGACTTAATGTGAAGCAGATTTTTTTTTTTCTCCTAACGGTTTCCATACAATCTTCTGCTGTTGCCACCTAAAATTCATACTTTAGATAATTTTAAAAATCTAATTGTCCAACTGATAAGCTGTTTAATCCATCGGATTCACAAAAAATATCCCTTTCATTTGGTACCTTATTTGTAACGATACGACGGATATACTTAATTTATTTTCTACCTTTTCTAATTTACTTTTCTTATTTTAAAAAAAATGTACGTTTTTTTTATATATATATATATATATTCTGTCGGGAAAAAAATGGCAACAATTAAATTATGTTGAGATTCACAAAAATATCGTAGTGAATGACAGTAAGTATATACGGATTTGGGGAAAAAAGAAAAAAAAAACTCGCTATCATTGTAGTCTACAATACTTATTTCAGTTTTCATTTTAAAATATAATCCGAGTTGCAAATATTCGATTGATTCATATCTGCAATATAATTCATATTTTATAGGTTTTTACTATTACTTAAGAGAAAAGTGCACATTTATGAAAGTTACAACAGTTTTGTGCAAAATATTATAGACCCTTTTTGACCTAAATTATTACTTACACTGAGAAAAAAAAATATACCGCCTTTCTCTAGAATGAATGAGTGACCATTTTCTAAATCCCTTAACAAGAAATATAAATTTCCGAGCTATGCGCGTAAGGCATGCCAATAAACTGAATAGACGAAATGATCGAGAATTTCTAGTGTACGCATTTCTAGATGGTGAAACAATATTCTGGATACTCTAACTATTCTGAATCATTTGTATTGAGAGAAATTCTCGCTTGATTTTCTAGAATTTGGTAATAAAACAAGATTATAGTTGCTGAAACCCGCCTCTTGTAGTCTCATTTATTTGCAGAGATTTTTAAATAACTTTGCCCTCGAGAATATAGGTAAACTCTCTAGAATTTTAATAGGGACTTCTAGAACTCGCTTTCCAAGGGGACTAGAATTTATAAGGATGACATGGAACTATTTTTTCTAGAGAAACAACTTAGATTCTAGATGTCAGTTAAAGAATTTTTTTCTCAGTGCAAAAACAATGTAAAGCGATCGATTTGAAAATACGAAAAAACGTTTCGAGGAATAATCAACTATCGTAGTTGTAATCTCTGTTTAAAAACAGACAACCAATTTCGAAAAACAAAAACAAAAATTGTATTACAAAAACATTTTATGAAAAAATACATGCATAACCCCGAATAGACACATCTAATTTCTTGAAGTGGTTCTTAAACATGCATTTTTTCTCGTAAAGAAAACACTTCAGATCTTCTTGCAGGAGATTACTTCACTTATTTCTGAAGTTTATTATGTAATATAGTGTTAGACTTTCCTATAAATGAAAAAGAAAACCTTTTGGGAAAAAATATAATGCAATATTTTTGTAAGATGATATGTATGTATCTTTACAGTAATCGGTATTTAAACACAAGGATTTAAAAATTTGTCATGATCTGTATTTCAATGGTTTAAATTAATTAAGCAAAATCAATCAATTTCCATGAAATCTATTTTAACACGTTCACGACGGCGCATTCTTATCAAAAGTATCTGAGCACTAGTCAATAATTCCGATATCAAAAAAGTATACTTAAAACTGTTTTGTACAATAAATCCTTGTCGAATCATGTTCTTAGACTGACAAAGATCATGATTCGACAAGGATTTATATTACAAAGCAGTATTAAGTGTATTTTTTTTTTTTTGGACAGGGATTATTGCTAGTGGTCGGATAATTTTGCTGTGGGCCACCGGTGTACCACGCCGGCGTGACCGTGTTAAAGAAAATCTTTTCTTAATCTATATGAATAAAGAAAAGAGTTTGTCAGCGGAAGACATCCGGGCGGACCACTCCCATTCTTGATTGGTCTATATTTAACTACTGTGGTGATGAAAGTCGACCCCCCCCCCCTTTTTTTATAGTAAAAACTGATGATGATTTTTTTTTTTTTTTTTTTTTTTTAATGCTGCATAGATGTTACACTTTTTTAAAAGAACTCTAAAAACTATTAATTTTTTATGGGGACACAATATGCATGAAGTTATTAGATTTAAAGATATTACGTTGCAATTTTTTTCAAAATATTTTATCTTTTGCAAGATTGTACATTTTTCCGGATGTTCTGAAAAACAAATTAAGATTAAAACTACGCCATAGTTTAATAACACAGTATTAAAGAATAATATACTATAATATTCTGCTATAAGAAAACAATACAAAATAAATAAATAAGTAAATAAAAATAAAAATAAATAAATAAAAAATAAAATACAATAAAATAAATACAGCATAGACATTTTTTATAATGTTAATTAATTAATAAAAAGGATGACTAGAACAAGTCGGATTTCTCAATGTTTGTAGGGGAAATTTGTGTTAAGATTTGCTGTAATCCAATCGTTTGTGTGGCTAACTTCTAATAAAAATAATTTGTCATCATGACGTCAAATGAATTCAAAGAAGAATATCGTTCGTTCTAAATAATGTGCTAATGTAATCAAATTCAGTTTATTATTATTATTATTATTATCTTTATCTTTTTAATACATTTCAACAACATAATCATGTGAAAAATGAAGAAGGTTTAATTTAATAAATAAATAAATAAATAAAAATAATCTCTTAATATCAAACTCTACAAAATCTCTCTATATATAAATGGCTAAGAGATTTCCTTGGACTCTGTCGGTGTGTTGACGGTTGCCACCAAAATTTCACACTTTAGTTAATAAAAAAAAATCTAATTGTACTATCGATAGGCTGTTCAAGCCGACAGATTCAGAAAAATCGCACCTTTCATTTGGTATTTTATTTGTAACAAAGTTTTGATTAGATTTTTTAAAATTAATTAAAATATGAAAATAATAAACTGGTAATTGCTTCAAAACTGAACATATAATTTTTCATTGTTACAAAAAAAAAAAAAAATAAATAAATAAATAAAATAAAATAAAATAAAATAAAATAAAATAAAATAAAATAAAATAAATAAATAAAAAATAAATAAATAAATAACAATAATAATTATAATTATAATTATAAAAAAATAAATAAATAAGATAAATACGAGTTATTATTTTTTTTCCAGCATAAAAGGAAATATGCTTTCACGCGAAATATAAAAAAGTTATAAAATATTAAATTTGCTCATGCATATGAAAAGGAAGTAAAAAAAAAGTCAACCATAACCTTATTTAATATACCTCAATTTTAGATTTTTCTTTCTTTTTTGTTTTGTTTAAATAGTATGTTTTTGGTACGGATGAATCGCCTTGGTATGAAAGCTAATTCAGCATAACCCTGGGTAATTTTTAAAATTTTGATGCTGAAATAGATCGGACATTTTTCGCCAAGGACTCTAATTTAAGGAAAGCCACTTTAAGGCAAGTAGCGCATCAAAAATATAAATAAAATATAAAATATTGAAAAAGAGAAAAGAAAGAAATGGAAAGGAAAAAGAAAAAAAAATGAAAAAAAACAGAAAAAAAAAATCTTATGGATTATGTATTTTTGTCTAAAATGGCAATAAAAATTCAAAAGTTGCCAAAGGGAACTATATTAAGGCTGTACCATGATCAGGTTTACATATTTAATTATTTTTCTATATACCAACTACTATTAACTAACTCAACTACTATTATAACCACAAAAAATTGTCTCATGTGATTGATGTAGCCGATCATAGCATATTGTAATATTATATTTGTGGTGAAATAGTTGTCATTTTATGGTTGCTAGAATAAATCAAATAAATATAGAAAATAACGTAAAAAAAATATTTTGTACACCATTTATAGTGCTGTTCATATGTAACTGGGATTCAAATATAAAATTGCTACTTCAATTTTTTTCGATACTGTCCGTTTCGAAACTGCCATCTCATAAGCACCCAAATGGAAGCCCACTGGTAAGCTATTGTCACAAGCGATAGGGACAGGCATCCGAGAGCCTGCGAATGATTGGGTCGCTGCCGAAGGCAACGAAGAACTAAAGCGAGCTTTAGAGCAATTTCATGATTATATATATATATATATATATATATAAAGCTATATAGAAAAGAATTTCCTTTAAATATAGTGACCAGCGAAGCGGGCAAACCCTTCGTTGATTCTCTATCTTCATTGATTTCATGAATTTAAAAATGGTTTGGTTATCAAACTTTGATTTATTGGCATGCGTACAGCATCAGGCCGAGTTTTATACATTTCGAGTTTGAAAAATTTTCCGCATTTGGATTTTGGTTCGTTCCCGAACCGGGGCTTTTCTAGTATATCATGATTCCCTCTTCCATTTAAAGTCTGCAACATATTTTATTAATGACAATCTGCATAAGTTGTGCTTTTTTGCATAGTTTTAATATGACTTAAAATTAAATATAATTTTGTGAAGATAACAAAAAATAGGGTTAAAATCTTACTCACAGTTTTTGTGAAACAAAATATCATTAAAGCAGCTGTATTGTTAAATATTTGAAAAAAAAAAAAAAAAAAAAAAAAAAAAAAATCTGGAGTGACTTCACTTGAATTTACTAACTGAGTAATTTCCGGTTTTGTAGATAAAGTAAAGGAAGAGGAGTCGTTATAAATAAACAAAAAAAAAGAAAATTATAATAGGGTGTTTGAGTAATTTTCTCTATATAGTACACGATGTTTAATTTCACGCTATTGAACTTTGAGCCCGTATATCATAATGATAAAGAATTTTTGTTGTTTCCCTGTAAAAACCTATAAATGCTAGATTAATCAAAATGCTTATAGTTGTTGCAACAGTGGCTTATAATATTCATATAATTTTGTTGCTCAATATTGAATATGGCGTTTAGACACTACTGCACTTTTAAAAATTTGGTCCCATAGGCAATAATGATAAAAAAAATGTCTTTGTGTCCCTGTAAAAAAAAAAAAAAAACTAAGTGCTAAATTCACCAAAATATATACAATTCGAGCAACTATGACCTATAATATGTGTATAATTTTTTTGCTCAGTTTAATAACGCGTTTATACGCTATCACACTTTTAAAAATTTGGCCCCATAGGCCATAATAATAAAGAATTTTTAATGATGTCCCTGTAAAAAAATTATAATGGCTAGATTCACCAAAATCAATAGGATTCATGCTAAGGTGACTTGCAACATGCGTATCAACCTTCAGCTTATTCGAGCAAAGCGTTTAGACGGTAGCGTGTTCACTCACTCACACACACACATACATACAAACACACACACACATACATCATCGTAAAAATTGTGAAAACGGACTCTGGGGGATTTCTTAAAACGTATAAAAACATCAAAATCAAAAATTCCGATTTTTGGCATGATTACAATACTTTTTTTACATAGTATGTTCGGAAAGTAAAAATAATAATAAATAAATAAAATAAAATAAAATAAATAAAGAACTTCTTTATGAATAAGAAATATATGCATAAGCACACTCAATCACGTCTAATTACGTTAAGTGCTTCTTAAGCTTCCAATTTTCTTGTAAGAAAAACACTTACCAAGTTTCTCCCGAGGGAATATTTAACTTAAGCTGGAAGCACATTATGTAGTTCAGTGTTAGATTTAACTATGAACGGAAAGGAAATTCCTTGGAAAAAAAAAAAAAAAAGTTACTTGTGGTAAGATTAGAGTATATTTGAATAATAATTTGTTATTTAATGGATCGAAACGAATCAAATTGAAATAGGTTATATTTGATTTTGACTTTCTTTCATAGTAATTTAAAATCGGATATTTCATCTTCACTGTAATATATCTATTTGTTTTTCATTGGTATATATTTTCTATAAATATATATATACCGTGTTTTCAATAAATGCCAGACCCATTTTGACCGCATATAAAAAGAAATCACGTAAAAAAAAAAAAAAAAAAAAGACGCTTACTGTATTGTTATCATGAAAGTGAGAATTCTTGAAAAATACATTTTGTTAAAATTAGTTACAAATTTCGCCGCTAAGCTGCGCTGCGGACTAAAAGCTATATATTCACTTTTTATTCAGTCTTGCTGCGGTACTCTGTACACACATACTATATAAATATATATATATACACACACACAGGGTGATTCCGAGGTCATGGGACAAACTTGGGCGGGAGATAGTGAACATCACAAGGATTCAGAATCGTATAGGAATCCATGTCCCCAAACGTCATTTTAACCTTTTAAGGGGTTAGGGGTAGTCAGAGACACGAAAAAATGATAATTTTCAGTAATTTTTTTTCGCTATTAAATCATTTTATTTTACAAAAGTAATAATATGGCATTATTATACAATGTTTTGACTTGAAGTCACGAAAATTTGAAAAAAAAAAAAATTATAATTTCCAAAGTTATAGCTGTTTCTGTTGACCCAGTCCAAAAAAAAGTTCCTTGCGGTGACAATGATAAGTCCTTGGAGATTCATCTAAAATCAATCGGATAAGAAAAATTAGTTTTATAAATAGATAATCCTGGGCCTGATCGAAGCTTTTTTTTTTTTTCAAAAATTAAAAAAATGGCGGACTCAGGAAATTTTTTTCTAAATTTTTGGGAAAAAGTCAACAGTTAATTGGTCTTAAAAAATCGAAATTTTTGAAAAAAAAAAAAAAAAAAAAATCCTTCGATCAGGCCCGAGTTTATTATGTATTCTAAAAGCTGTATAAATTTCATTAAAATCTACTGAGCGGTTTTCAAGTTACAGCTGTCACCAGTTCAAAAAACATAGTTTTGAGAAAAACGCATTTAAAGTTTCGCACTAGATTTACGTACAGAAATACGAATTATTTAATGACTTACACTGAGTCATCTATTCCTGGGCCATATAATAGTTCTTCAGCCATTGTGGAAGTTTCCAAAACATCAATTTGCCGTTGCCTACGAAGCATTCTGCCTTCCCGAGTGTTGTCGTTGGCGCGCTGATCTGCCACTTGCACACGTGCAGCATCCTTTTTTTTTGCATACTGATGGGAATTAGACCCACTCGAAAAGTAATTATCGGATCAACTTCAAATTTTCAGAGAATATTTATAAGATATTACACTTTAAGAAAATGCAAAAAAAAAAAAAAAAAAAAATTGATTTTTTGAAAATCCTGACTACCCCTAACCCCTTAAGAATTGGACGTTTTTGGATACTGTGTACTACTAACTCCGTCTATTGTGTAAATTTTAAAATTTTGCATTCTTCATTATTTCACAAAATTATACACAACGTTCATATTATTGTAACCACTGTGATACAATATATCGATAAAAACAGAATTTATTTATATATGTAAACATTAGTATGCAAAAACGTTTTTAAAAAAAGTGCAACATAGGAGAGCCACGCCCATACCCACACAAAATCACCCGGTACTTAAAGGGTTAAAATGACGTTTGGGAACATGAATTCCTTAACAATTCTGAATCCTTGTAATGTTCTCTACCTCCCCTCCAAGTTTTTCCCCTGACCACGGAATCACCCCCCACGGAATCACCCCCATCACATATATATATGTATATATATATATATATATATACAGGGTGAAATACAAGAAGGAGAATACAAGTAGAATGTAGTATGTAGACCTACCTTCTTGTATATAGAATACAAGAAGGTAGATCGCTAAATTCTGAAGTAATCCTCAAGAACAAAAATTTGAGATATCCGGGAATGGTTTCGTTTAAAAGATAACTAGTATAACTCAAAGAGAAACATGTAATTTGTTATATCAACATGAAGAAACAATGGCATAAAAATACACTCTCACTATACATTACTACAGTTTGATAAATAAATTTGATTAAAAAAAAAATGTAATAAACTGAAACAATAAAATTAAACAAATGAAATAATATACAATGTAAAAGCACACATGAATACTACATAATAAAATAGATAATTTTATAGCGTTTCAATATTTTTTAATTATCTTTGCCATATTAGACTCATTTCTGCATGTTGTGAAATACTTATTAGGAAACTTACTTATAAGCAGTAACTGTAAAAATTTTAAATTTAAACTGAATCGGTTGATAGGGAACTATAATGAGTAAAAAAATGTAATTACTAAATATGATGAGTAAAAAATTTTTGAAAGAGAATTATAATGAGTAAAAGAATGTAATTAGTAAACATAATGAGTAAAAAAGATTGACAGAGAACTATAATGAGTAAAAAAGTGTAGTTAGTAAATATAATGAGTAAAAAAAAAAATGACAGAGAACTATAAAGATTTTAAAAAGTGTAATGAGTAAATATAATGAAAAATAATTGTAATGAGTAAAAAAATGTAACTAAATAAAAAAAATTAAACAAATGAAATAATTCATAATGTAAAAGCACATATGAATACTACATAATAAAATAGATAATTTTATTATGTTTCAATACTTTTTAATCATCTTTGCGATCTTAGACTGATTTCTGCATGTTGTGAAATTCTCATTATTAAACGTACTTATAAGTAGTAAATTCACTTAAACTGAACCTGTTGACAGGGAATGATAATGAAAAGATATAAGTTTTTTTTTTCTTTAATTAATTGTTTTTAAAAAATCTGAATAATATTGAAATGTCCAGTTGAAGTATTTCTCACATCTTCATAAAACTGTAATAAGTGTTGAATTTAAAAATTGTGCAATTTAATTTACAATAAATTCAAAAAGGAACCGCCTAATACCTGAAGGCTACCAACAAAAAAATATGAATTTCTTTTAATTCTTTTAAAATTATTTTCAGTGAATATATTATTATGATTATATTTCTAATTTTTATTTCAAATATAATCTTTAGGTGCAAGCATTTCATTTATAGATATCTGAGAAAGAATTTATAGTTTATTAAGTCCTTAGTATTACTTAAAATAACTTTAAGAAAATAACTTTATACATATATATATATATATAATTACTCAGTTATTTACAAAAAAAAAAAAAAAGAAGAAGAAGAAACCATTATTATGCAAACTTATTAGAATGAATTTTAAAAATACACGAAATTTCTTTTATAATATATATATATATATATATATATATATATATAAATGCATAAAAGAACACCCATATACATGTAATTACGTTAAATGCTTCTAAATTTTGCAATTTCTTTTAAGAAAAATACTTAGTATTTCCTCTCGATTTAACTTAAGCTGAAAATATATTATGTAATTTAGTGTAAGATTTAGCTGTAAATAAAAAAAGAATCGTTTAGGAAAATGCTATAATGTGATACTTTAGTAGGATTAGATCGTATTTGTGTTAAATATTTACAGAAATCGGAGTTTTATGATCTATTAACTAAAAAAAGGTAATGGAAGATTTTAAGATGAGAATTTTATTTGATAATTTTTTACTTTCATATCTAAATAAGGAGAAACTCCAATATTCGATGAATTCACACGTCATGAGATACACTTAACACGAACTGGTCATTTTAAAGAAATGTCTGTCTGTATGCGTTAAAAAATTTGGCGGACGCTGTATCTCACGAACCAATGGACGAAACTTAAACAAACTTGATATTTAGTACGACTTGCATAGCTGCCAATTTGTACGTAATTTGGCTACCGGTTTTTTTTTTTTTTTTTTTTTTTTTTTTTTTTTTTTTAGTAATTCGAAATATATATATATATTAGCAGTTTTCTGCGATTTAACTTGATGAAAGTTTCACAAGAATAAAAAAATAAAATAAAATAAAATAATGCACTGAGAAAAAAAAAATATACCGCCTTCATCTAGAATGAATAAGTCGCCATTTTCTAAATCCCTTAACTAGAAATATAGATTTCCGAGCTTTGAGCATAAGGCATGCCAATAAACTGAATAGACTAAATGATCGAGAATTTCTATTCTACACATTTCTAGATGGTGAAACAATATTCTGAATCTTCTGAATCTTTTGTATGGCGAGAAATTCTTGCTTGATTATCTAGAATTGGGTCATAAACCACCAAGATTATAGTTGCTGAAACCCGCCTCTTGTGTTCGCATTTATTTGGAGATATTTTCAAATAGTTTTGACCTCGGTAATAGAGAAAAAATCTCATGATTTCTAATAGGGGTTTCTAGAACTCGCTTTCAAAGAGGAGTAGAATTTATAAGGATGCATGAAACTATTTTTTCCAGAGTCACAATTTAGATTCTAGATGTCAGTTACAGAATTTTTTCTCAGTGTGTTGTGTTAAAAAATCGTATAAGTAGGCGCAATTCTATGATATAGTATCTAAGATATAATCATTCTGTGTACTGGAAATATTATAGCATATGAGCACCGCATGTCGTTCTATATAAACTGAAAAACTATAGATGTACATAATATCCATCTGACATACAAAGTTAAAAGCATTTACATATCATAGAAACTGAAATATTCCTTTCACGTAGGTAATAGAAATTAATTTGCCGAACAGCAGTGCCAACTGTCATCGACATGCAATTACGACATTCTGTAAATTATAGCTTTACAGAAACCCCCTCTCACATACCAAGTTTGGTGAATTTATTCTTTATGCAAGCTGAGATTTTTTCTTTTATTTATGTGGAGGAAATTGTAGCGTCACTGCGGCACTTCTTGAATAATATACTAAAACCTAATTATAAACAACATTTTTAAAGACCAACCAGTTATCATACTTTGCAAAATTTTGTCGATGTTTTGTGAGATACATTGTCCAAACATTTCTTGTACCCGCTCCATCAGACAAACATACTCACAAAGAGGCAATCATTTATAAATGGTCAAATCACGTGCAGGACATCTGAAAACATCTAAATCCATCGAAAATCGGCGATCGAATATCATCACAAATTAAATACTCACATTTTATGTTTATAAAAAGTAAGAATAGCAACAATAAGCAAAAATATTCATAGTGACAAGCCGCTGCTATTAATAGGTTACAATTATTTAGGCTGTTTTTTTTTTCTTAATCTACCCTATACTACATACCTGTTTATAACAGTTCTATTTTTTATTGTGAGACACTAGTCTTCCGGTGATTTTTTGAGCCACGGTAGCCCAGCCGGTAGAGCACCGCGCTCATAATTGTAAGATTGCGGGTTTGGTATTCAAGTCGGACAAAGACCGTCGTGTACACTAATGGTGGCTGGTGCACTGAAAATCTGTCGGGGCCGCAATGTCCTTCATGTTCCCATGAAAATTATACCTCTGGGGGTTACTGAAGCGGGGGAGCTATCCTCTTGGTGTAGTATTAAAATTGTGATGGCATGTTTCCGGACCACCTCTAAAGATGAGTCTCAGATTGTCGCCAACTGCCCACTGCGCGGAACTAGTGCGACATAAAAAAATATCAACCAACTAACCAACCGATGATTTTTTTAAGGTTCTTTCTTCCACACTTCTCACAGTATATAATTAACAGTATATAATTTTTTCGTAACGAAAATTTTCAACGTGAGCATGATTACATTTACCATCGTTAAGTGGTACTTTAATTACACCTGTAATCCCTTCTAAACTTTATGTACAGGGTAGTTCTAATACAAATTTCCCTGTAAACAACATTCTGAAGCTAAATTGGATCATAAAATTTAATATGTGCAATTGTTTGTTTGTTTATTGATAACATGTACATCAGATTTGTATGCTTGACTTGTAGTCCGCATGTAAATCTACGTCAGATAATTACAGATAGCACATGACAGAATTACAATACGAAGAAATTTAAACACACTCAGGGCAAGCGCGGGTATCGAACCCGCTATCCTACGCTCGAAGGAGATTTGCAGTGTGGTGACATAACCACTCGGCCACGGAGGGCCCAATATGTGCGATTCGTGAGATGTGCTAAAATAAATAAATAAACACAAAGCTATATATTGACGCGAGACATGACTCTAGATAAATAAATATAGAAATAATAAGCAACGCCTTGTACACCAAAGGAAATAATAAACAAGCAGACAGCCGTTTCAGTAGCGATTGGCCTACCGTCCTCAGAGCTTAACAGTGACGAAAGAAAGTACTCCAATATATAAAAAAGGAACTAGAGTTTTGTAGGAAATTCGTCAATAAGAAACTGAGAAATGGTAGTCAAGAAAAAATTAGGGGAAAAAAAAACTAAGTTTGTTTAATCAAAAATCTTGTTCGAAAAATTTCCGTTAACTTTTGCTTTGCGCAGAAAAATGATAAATTTTACAAATGGGATATTACTTCCAGATACCAAGATCTGGGGTTCGAACCAAAACGTGGCCAAGGATATTTGTAGTGTCCTATCTTTACAAGATATTGTATGTACATTGCTGTAATATGTAATGCTGTGAATTAATGTAATATTGATCATTTGAGACAAAATAAAAATCATTCTAAATATCGGTCTGAAATCTATAAGATAATAATGATGATAATAATACAAAAAGGATATTTCACATGGAATAAAGGATTAATTAATACATGCTGTAATTGATTTTGTATTTGTTATTCTACCTAAAGACATTTTTTTCAGATGTATATACAGGAAATTGTATTACTTAACGAGTTATCCAACATACAATGTACGTCACTGTTAAAACATAAACTATTTTGTTTTACTTAAAGAAAATTTATTATCAGTTTAGTTCTATTTAAATTATTTTCCAGTTCAGTTTACACTTTCAATTCCGTTATATATTCAGCATATACTCCTCGAAAACATGTAAATTCAGTTCCAAATATATTTCGTGGATCAGTGTGTGATCCATTTGTAACAGAAAAATAAATTCCTCAGAGATATTAGAAATACGGCAATGCAAAGTATTTTGATATCTATTGAATTTTGCAGAAAGCGTTTACCAAATATTAAAAAAAAAGAAATAATGGTATTAAATCGAAGTTTGAAATGCCAGAAATTGAAATACTGAAGATTCAAAAGCTTTTTGACGTTTTCGATGAATAAAATTGTTAAAATATTATCAAATAGAAATTTGAAGGTTATTTTATAGAATATATAATGTATGGTATGTTTTATCCAATAAGTACAAATATATTTTTTAAAATACTTTTATGTAATTCATTTTCTTCTCATGAAATGTATACTTCTCAATATCACTATCTAATATTAATAATAAGCATTATCTTAAGGTTTGTAATTCAAAAAATTTTTAAAAGATTTACACTGGAAAAAAAAAAAAAAAAAAATTGTAACAGACACCTAGAATCTAAATAGTGGTTCTAGTAAATATAGTTCCATGTGATTCTTTTAAATTCTAGTCTTCTTTGAAAGCGAGTTCTAGAAAACCCTATTAGAATTCTAGAGCGTTTGTTTATATTGTCGAAGGGTAAAACTTATTTAAAAATCACTGCAAATAAATGCAAACTCAAGCGGCAAGTTTTAGCAAGTATAATCTTGGTTAATGATCCAATTCTAGAAAATAAAGCGATAATTTTTCGCAATACAAAGGATTCATAATATCCATAATATTCATAATATTGTTTCACTAACTAAAAATCTATAAATTTAAAATTCTCGATCATTTCGTCAATTCCGGTTATTGGCATGCTTCATATGCATAGCTCGGAAATCTATATTTATAGTTTAGGGATTTAGAAAATGACTATTTATTTAATCTAGATAAAGGCGTTATATATATATATATATATATATATATATATAATCAATGTGAAGTAGTATTTATTTAAATAATTTTAATGTTCTCAATCAAGCTGTGATGTTTCTAAAACTTTATTGCTGTATGTTTGTGTAAACGCCCAAATAAATATTTTTATTAGAAGTTGAAAAAATTAGTTTGTTTAGTTATTATGATTAATTCTGCAATGTATGTTACAATTAAATAATTGTATCAAGAACATATATCCTAAAAATACTATTCCTAGAAGTAATAAATGCGAACAATCAAACTGACAGGATAATTTGAATATTAAGAAATTATTAAAGTAAACCTGTTGAGGAAGACTTTTATTATATTTGAGAAATTAATAATTTTATTAAGTTATATAAAATATTGTAATGTTTTTTTTTTTTATTACTTTTTTTAAATGTTTAATAGAAAGAAAGTGTTTTGAAAGAGACTATTTTGTTCCACAATATGATGTGTTTACTTTTAATTAATTAATTATTGTTATTATTATTATTATTATTATTCTTGTACTTTTAGGTGGTAATTTGATTTTAGGATTAAGGCCGATTGGTTGCACTAGGGTACTGGGACTCAGGGGAAAACCTTATATTGGGGTCTTTCTAAGGGTTCCTAGTACGTATTTATGCAAGTTTCGGAGAAAACTGTGGAAAACGTCTAAGGGGTAGACCGACGAACCGGAATTGGTCAGAAATAAACACATTCATTTTTTTTTTTTTTTTACATTTAACTTAGGGGTGAAGATCCCCAAAGTTGTTAATTAGAATTGTGCTATATAGGGAGAAATTGCAAGTCTTCAAAGAATTCTCCACCATGATTTTTACGCTTCAAATATGAAAATTAGGAATTACTCTCCGAACAAATGACTTTGATGAAGAGAGCAATTGAATCAAAAGCTGCAGAAGACTCAACAGGAAACTGTTAAATAAATTGGCATTTATAATCTTATTTATATATTTATTTTATTATTAAACTATTTTATTTGCACAAAAAAACCAGTTTTAGACTAAAAGCTTCTTTTTTTAATGTATAATATGGAATTACTATATTTTAGAGTACGTCAGATTCGCCATAGAAAACCATTAATGAGGCTGTAAGAGCATTAAATTTTTAGATAACTGCTGCTTGTCTAACAAGGAAACATTCAAAAGGTGTCGTCTTCAAAAGGTATTGAAAAAAATATTTTTGATTCTACTCTTCATAAAACACCAGAAAGTGAAAAAATTATCGGCTGAAAGGAATTACAGCGACCACAAAAAATTATCAAAATAAGTATTTTTGGCGATTTAGCGCTGTTAGGCGATAAATTTGCTAGCACCGAGATTGCCGTGTACGAACAGAACCGTGTTTTGCTTCTCCGCGAAGTACTCAAAATCAATCGCCTAACAGTGTGAAATCGCCAAATATGCTTAATTTTGATAATTTTTTGTGATCGCTGTATTTCATTTCAGCCGATAATTTTTCCATTTTCTGGTGTTTTATGAAGAGTAGAATCACATATATATTTTCCAATATTTTTTGAAGACGACACCTTTTGAATGTTCCCTTGTAAGTAAAGAAGAAATTTGTAAGCTATTCCCTCTACATCCACTTATTTATTAATCAGCTTTTATTGGATTTATAATTTAGTGGCAGGGGAAATAAAACAATAATCTAAAAGAGATAGGGATTAATATACAAAAACTATCTCATTTATTTTCATTAAGATTTTACCTAACCCGTGAAAATAATAATAATAACAATAATAATAATAATAATAATAATAATAATATGACTACTGAAACAGAAAAAATTCTGATATAAGAGAAAACATTTTATTTCTTTTTTACAATTTTGAAAATAGCGTAATGTAAATATACAGCGAAGAACATGTTTTTTTTTTTTTTTTTTTTTTTTTTTTTTTTTTTTACCTTTTGATATATGACAAATGATAATAGACTCGCTATACTCGATGCTTTTTTTAAAAAATGAACTATTAAATAGTTTGGAAAATAAACTGAAAAAAAATCTCCGTCCAATATTTAAAATGATATATTTATCCTAAGAATTTGAAAGTAAACAGTAAATTGTGAAAGAAATATTAGATGGTAAATATATCTTTTAAAAGGTTCGTAATTTCAACTATAAAGCCAAACGAAGTTTAGAGAATAAAATTAAATAATCACACATTTCGGTCATCTTAATTAACTTTGTGTGTGATAATCTTTAAAGGAATTACATCAGTCTTGAAGAATTGCATCAATTTTGAAAATATTCTTCATACGCCGTGTTGTAAATTTTCAATGAACAATAAGTTTATAAGCAGTTTTATGTAGAAAACATAATATAAACGTCATGCATTTACAAATTTAAAAACATAATTTAATCAATAATAACCCTAACAATAATATGCATTTTTTTTTTTTTTTTTTTTTTTGATAAAGATTTTACGTGTTACTAAAAGAATTTTTAATTAATCTCTTTAACTATCAAGGACTTACTATCAAAAATTAGCAAAGAAATCTAGAATTTTTTCACTATTTAAAGTATAAAAACAATTCGGACCAAATAATTATATGTCATATGAGTGCCTTAGTACATTAATAAGTTTTATTAACATAATATCATAGTAATTATGATAAATAAGATCAGAAATTATAATTAAATATATGTCAATATTCCATGAAAGCATAATATAATCATGATTAATGTTTCATATCCCATCTAAATTTTTGTTTCTGTGATACAATTAATTTACTCTTTCTTGATAATTTAACAAATCAGAAAGTAAATGTAAATCTTACAATTATATGAAACGTCTTTCTTCAAGAAAACAAGAAATTGTTTCTCCAAAAGTTTTTATTTCTGTTATATTTCTATATTACTGATGCAATAAAAAGTTAAAACAAAATCATTTACCAAATTGAAAAAACTAAGCCTTCTGTGAATTATCTTCCAAGAATTTCGTATCAGATTAATTTTTCAAATTGTCGGAACTCAAGTAAAATTACAAATACTTCCTAAAAAAGAACTACACGGAAATCTTTTGATTAGAAAAAAAAAAAATGTGAAGAATATAAATCCAATGAAATTGCTTTATAGCGACAATGAAACACACTGAATTGCTGTTTAGAACTTGTGATTTGAAAGAAAACTTTTCCTAAACTTTATTTTTCTAGAATTACAAGATAACCTGTCCACCGGTAAAATTTATAATGCAATTACTAGAACAATATGTTGCCACTAGCACTTTCTAAAACAAATGACATGCACATGTAACTATAATACAGCTGTTTGTGATAATAATGAAATATACAGTAATACAACGTGGAAATTCAATTAGAGGATTTATTTTTATATTACTTTGTATAGAAATATACGAACCTGAAGCACTGGATCTAAAAATATATTTATCTCCATTATGATGTTAGTAATAATTTCCAAACCAACTGAAAATATTTATGGATTATGTTTTATAACATAGCATCACAGTTCTAGAACTAAACTGTTTTTAAAACTAATCCAACGCAATTTAAATTTATTTATGACTTCAGTTAGTTTGTCTATCGCCTTATGTTCTTATTTGACCTTCTTCAGTACTTAAATATTTACTAATGTGTTTCAAACAATATAATATTAGCATATATAATTATTTGTTATTAGAACATGTCCCTTATTGAAAATGGTGTATTTAGCGTTTATAAATCATAGTAACTACACCCATTTCGTATAAAGTGATGATAAACTTTTAAATATATTTTGAAAATGTTAGACATTTAAACCGAAATGAAATAATATATAATGTAGAGACTAACTAGAGATTAGTTTTAGTTGAAAATGGTGTAAATAGTTCTAATAAATTTTTAATAGGGACATATGATTGTATACATTATAATTTCTGTAGAATAGTATCTCTAAAACATCGATTGAATAACGAAAAACTATTCCAAATCAAAAATTATTGTTGGTAAAGGGCAAAGTCTTTGTAAGATAAATAAATAATGATTTCTGAGAAGTATTTTAACACTCATCATTATACATAAATTTTCGAGTGCATTTGACAGTGAAACTGTTGAATATATATATATATATATATATATATATATATATATATATATATATATATGTACAAAGTAGGCTATATAAAGTTTACCTTATGATAGACAGAAAAAAAGAAACATTTGTAATGATACATGTATTAAATGAAATAGTTATTATGTGATTATTTTTAGAATTTTCTTATTTCTTTATTTTATATTTCTTCAAAATAAAGAAAATTTACAGATGAGCAATATTTTAAAATACGCAGAAAACATATACGCAGACTTTTAAAAAATCAAAGCTAAACACTATTTTTAGAGCGTTTAATGTTATATGTTTTTATTCATATTATCTATTTTTTTACTTATGCTTTTTCTGTAATAAACAAACTTTACTTATTAAAGAAATTTTTTATTAACATCATGCGGTTGTACATTTGCTTAACATTTTAAGTTATTAATTTTTATCAAATAACAAGTACTTGATAAGTATAGACAAGTGGCAGTTCAATTTAACGGGAAATACCAAGAAAGGGGAAGAAAATTGATTTCGACGTCTCTTGGCATGTAATATACGGACACTTACAAGACATTATAGCAAACATATTTGACATCTACTGCAAAAATGTTCTAAAAGAGTTTTCTGTGATAAACACATATAATAAGAAATCCAACTGTGTGTATCGATGTACGATTCAGTGTTTTTCTATTAAGATCAAATATAAATCATATTCAGCGTAATGCCTTTAGAAACAGATGAAATTTTTACTGCTATACATATATTTTTAAATGTGAGCTACATGCATTTGTTGCATTTCTGAATTCATATCTATAAATGTATATGTCTGCGTTTCTTTTAAATCATCAAATGCTTTATCTCATTCTGCGAAAACGATAAGCTGAGAGATCAAATACATTAAGAACTTTTAATAAAGATGTATTATTTATTCAATCAAGTTGAATTTTTTTTTTTTTTTTTTTTTACCTTTAAATAAAACATATCTCTACATCTAATGATAGTTTTCAAAGAAATAACTTTTAGACATAATTTTTCAAATAGGAATTTAAAAAGTAAGAACGATGAATCTGGAAATTTATTAATCAGAGATTTTAATAAAATAAACCAGAAAGCATTTGAAAATGTAAAAAAAACTATTAACATCAAGTTTACAGCTAGTTTACATAAACCAGTTCACATAGGTGGACTCTGCGTAGTTCCCCATCACGTATATGTTTCCACACATTTTAATTATACAAGTGAAATTTTGTCCTATTCTATCATGTTAAAAAAAAAAATATCGAAAATTACGGCGTTTTTAAATTAGAAAGTTATAAATTATTAGGGGTCCTTGCCAGTATCTTAAATGATATTTTAAATGTAGTCTGACATCTTTACGATGATAATATCCCCCAAAAAGGAGATTTATGCAAAATCTTGCTCTATTCTGCTTACGTTAGGAAATGCGTAAATTTCCGAAAACGTGCGAAATTTTCAAAGTAGCATATTTATTGTTACTGATGTTCATCCCAGCATCACAACTGATGTTTAAAAGCTGTTCTTACATCTTTATCATAAAAATATTTCTTTTCATGCCTGTTTAAGGGAAATTTTGCCCTATTCTCCCATGTTAAGAAAATCGTAAATTTCGAATAACTTCTGAAGTTTTTTAATTAGAATGTTAGAAATAAGTAGGGTTCTTGACAGTGTCATAATTAATATTTTAAAACAGGTCCGACCTCTCTGCGATCATTTGTTCGAGAACCATCGTATACACAAACAAGCAGACACCCTACAAATGGACACCACACCCATTTTGATAATTTCGAATTCCTCACACCTGAAAGCGTGTAAAAAAAGTAAAAAAACCGAGGTCGAAAATTTTAACGATTACCTAAGTTCCCCGTACCTACGGTATGATGAGGAACTAAATAGAATATATCACCAACAGAAATATTAAACTTTATATGAGAATTGTTAATTCTCATCAAACGTTTATCGAATAGCTGTTCAAAAAATATAATCATTACAATCCTTTTTAAATAAACACACACACACAAGAAAAAAAATCGAATACAAAATATTTTAAAAATTATAGAAAATAATTTTAAAAAAATAGCATAGTGGCATTATAGAAAATATAAAAATTTATTACACACTGTTATTAAACACAAATTTATTACACACAAATTTATTACACATATTTAAATCGTATTTAAATATCAACTTTAAATACGATAGGTAATTTTTTATTCTAAAACTTATTTCCTTTTCTTTAGGGGGTGGGGGTTATAGTACAAAAATAAATAAATAAATAAATGTATGGAATGACTTAAATTTTTGTTGATAGATTTATTTGTATTAATGCTAGTACATCTCTAAAATGCTAGTACATCTCTCCAAGGGGAAAATTCTACCCCCTTTTTCCTTTTAAATTTTCCCTTGGAGATATATTACATATATAGACGAAGTAGACAGATCTGTAAAGAAGAATGCTATGAGACGTTTTATAAAAAGTGACTCATGCATTATGAAAGAAGAACTGGAGAAAATGTATTCTAAAAATTTATTTTGAACAAATCTTTTTTCTTTTTAGTGAAGAATTGATGAAAAATTCATTTGTTAAGGTTTTAAAGTGTTTTTTTCTAGGCTTTGTTGAAAGATAGACATTTGTCGAGGATATTTTAAAAACATTGTATAAATATCTTATAATGATGTATGAGTGCCGTTAATGTTTAAACTAGCGTATAAAAGGAAGGGGAATTAAAAAAATTATACTACTTGACACGGAATTATGATTTTCAATATAGTTTCAAATTGTATGTGTGTATTTTTTTTTTTTTTTTTTTTAAATATATCAGAAAATATTTTTTAAAATAAACGTCAATAAACTGATTTAGAGAAAAAAAAGATAATAATAATAATAATAATAATAATACTATTTGCTTTTCTTATGCTATATAGGCATCAGAAAATACAGAAAAGTTATTTTTCTTAATAAAATAATTTCTGATACAATTAAGATGTGTTATTTTATATATATATATATATACATATAATTTCACAATTTTGCATAATTTCAGTTTCATGTAAAACGTATATTGCATCTTGTATAAATATCATATAAAGATGTATGAGTACCGTTCATGTTTAAACTGGCGTATAAAAGGAAGGAGGATTTAAAAAATTATATTACTTGATAATGAATTATGATGTTCATCGAAGTTTCAAATTGTGTGTGTTGATTTTTTTTAATACATCAAAAATTACATTTTAAAGTAAATAATAATAAACCGATTCAACACAAAAAATTCAACAATAATAGTAAACCTTTTCCTTGCTATATTTTTGCTATATAGTCATCAGAAAATACGGAAAAGCATTTTTCTTAATGAAAGAATTTGTGATAAAATTAGGATATGTTATTATACATGTATATAAATTATTACACATTTTTACACAATTTCAATTTCATGTAAAATGTATATTGTATTATTTACTTGTGTTTGGAGATTGGTTTTGGCTTTCCATTTTTAGTCATTTTTTCAAACACAGTGTTTATTAGAAATATAAGATCAGAAAAATTAACACGCATGCTATATTGCAATATGTCTGAAACTTCCGTTTAAATACTTAAATTACTTTACAAGTTTTGATTAGCCTTTAGTCATCATTATTGAATTTTTATTTTATCATCATAAATATCCGTATTCTAGCTATTTCAAAAACATGCTGCACTGGTATTTTTTAAAAAGGAGAAACACCAATTAATTAAATATGTGCAACATTTTTTATTGTATACATTTAAGAATTATTGTGCTAATTTTACAATGTGTATTGAGTTTATTCATATATAAATAGAGAAAGAATGTAAAATTAATAAAAAAAATTCCTAACCATAAAATAAATACAATTTGTATATTATTGATATAGAATTTAAATACACAAGCCTACAAAAATGAAGTTGACAAAATTTGATTTGATGATTTCGGCTGATCTTTATGTTTTTGATATGCTGAAAACGAAAATGCAGCCCATTTTTCTCTATCACGTATAGATTTTTGTCAATGCAGGGTGTTTATCGACACGAATTCTTACATATACTATCATGAAAAATCAGTTGGTTGGTTGGTTGATATGGTTTTAAGTCGCACGTGTACTTCACAATTACAAAAATAGGCATATATGATTTATTGATCATGGAAACATACTAAAAAATTTACCATATAATTATATTGGTGGAAGAGTAATGGAAGAAATTGTATAGGCAGGCGCCTTGTATTGGCAAAAACCTGGAACATTATTTGCTTTTATGGTTTAACGGCTTCATTTTCGGTTTCAGCACACCAAAAAACATAAAGATCAGCCAAAATTATAAGATCAAAATATTACATGTCGGCCTGTGATATTAATTTTACGGAAGTGTTTTTCACCATTTTTAAATGACAAGTACAAAAACATCTTAACTGCCCTATGCACACATTTTACTATTTAGAATAAACTCTTTAATTAATTCTTCCAAACTTGAATTTTTATATTGATACATGAGAATAAATTGAAAAAGCTATTTTTTAATTTAATATGTAGGGGATATTGATTTATCAGATCTTAAAACAGGCTTGCTAGATGAAAACTACTTTTTATTTTTGTACATTACTACTATTTTAATATCAAAACAGTCATTTTCTATACAGCACAAATGGTTTAAATTAAGTTTCAAAAAGCTTATACAATCTTTCACTATCGTAACACATTTTAGCACGCTCTCTAATAGGTTTCCGAAACTTTCACCCGCTTCAATGTTCTATCTGTTAAACGATTGTACCTTTTCAGTTATGCTACTGATATTTTTTTGTGATTGTGGACATTTCTACGTTTTTAAATTAATCTGAGCTTACAGTGAACGTTTTGAAATGAATCTGCAATATTTACAATGTTTCGATGTTATCTGGGTGTTTTGTTTCTGGAACATTATTTGCTCTTAGGGTTTAATTAAAAATAAAAGATAAAAATTGGGATTAAATAAAATTGTTTATACTTTGATGGTGTTAAGAAATAAAATTGTAATATTCGTCTGGCAACTCTCTCTATATTTTTTTAAGTATTTTCCCTTTTTTCAAAAAATTTTTTGCTAAACAAATTTTAAAAATCATTAAAATTTCAAATTTATGTTTTATAAATAATAATTTTAAATTGCTTGATTTCATGCTTATTTTTTAATTCTACCCTATCCTACATATGTGTTTACAATGTTTCTATTCATTATTATTAGACACCAATCTTTCGGTAATATTTCAGCGGTTCTTTCTTACACATCCTTTGTATACTAATGAAACGAAACCTCGAAAGAACAACTACTTTAACTAGTCTTAATACAAAATCCAAATCATCTGTTAAAAAGAAATATATTTTATTATTTTGCTGTTTTATATTTTTTTACAAAATATATTATGTTTTTGCTAATTAATAATAATAATAATGGTGAAAACTATAGATTACAATATGATTCAATTCTCACGAAAGCAGGTTAAAATAAATAAATAAATAAAAATAAATAATTAAATAAAATAATATATACATATATATACTTTTCCCAATGAAAAATATTAAGTTGAGGATGATTTCTTTCACCATCATTTAGTGGTATTTTAAATACACTTGTAATTCTTTCAATGTTTTATGCACGGGGTGGTTTTAGTTAAAATTCACTGTAAACAGCATTCGGAAGCTAAGTTAGGTTACGAAACTTAATATGTTACGATTTATGCGATGCGCTAAAATAAATAAATAATTGAAAATATATATATATATATTGAGACGCGACTTGGCACTAAATAAATAAACACAGAAATAAAAAACAACGTCTTGTATGTCAAAGGGAAAAAAAAAAAAGCTAGCAGGTAGCCGTTTCGTCAGCAATTAGCGTAACGTCATCAGTGCGTCACATTGCTGAAACGAACTTGCTCCTATATACAAGAAAGGAATCGGATATTACGACTGTTAAATCAACCAGTAGAATTATATGGATTGTTTAAGATTCACCAACAGGGAATTGAGAAACGGTAGTCATGAAAAATGTAGAATAAATCGAAGTTTGTTTAATCTATAAACTAGTTCGAAAATTTTCCATCAAATTGTGCTTTGTGCCAAAAAATGATATATTTAACAAATGGGATATGCTGAGCTGCCAACCTAATCCGGCAAATTGTTTGTACCGCCCCTTTTTCTACACCATTTAATTTTTAGAGTATTTGTTTTCTTAATTCATCGTAAATATATTTGATGAGAATTATTCTAAAAATTAAGTGGTGTAGAAAAAGGGGCGGTACTAATAATTTGCCGGATTAGATTGGCAGCTCTGGATATGCCTTCCAGATCCCAAGGTCTGGGTTTCGAATCAACGCATGGCAATGAATATGTGTGGTGTCCTATGTTTATTGTGCATCGCTGAAATATGTAATGCTTTAAATTTATGTATTATTGATCACCTGAGAAAAAAAAAATCATTGTAAATATTGGTCTCCAAGCTGTAAAATAATAATAATAATAATAATACAAACAAGATTTTTCACATGGAATAAATGGTTAATTAATACACGTTGTAATTGTTTATGTGTTTCTTATTCTAACTAAAGATAATTTTTCAGACGGATATATAGGAAATTGTATTGCTTAACGTGGTATCCAACAGTTAAGGTACCTCACTTTTAAAACAGAAAATATTTTCTGATACTTAAACAAAAAATTATTACCAGTTCAGTTCTATTTACACTTTTTTCCCAGCTCAGTTTACACTTTCAATTTTATTATATATTCAGCATATACTCCTCGAAAACATGTAAATTCAGCTCCAAATATATTTTGTGGATCCAACTGTAACAGAAAAATAAATTCCTGGGAGATATTAGAAATACGGCAATGCAAAGAATTTCGATACCTATTGAATTTTACAGAAAGCGTTTATGGAATATTAAAAAAAGAAATAATGATATTAAATCGAAATTTGAAATGCGAGAAATTGAAATACTGAAAGTTCAAGGGCTTTCTGACGTCTTCTATGAATAAAATTGTAAAATATTATCAAATAGAAATTTAAATGTTATTTTATAAAATATATAATATATTGTTTATATAATAATATATAATATATATTTTTTATTCAATAAGTCAACATATATATATTTTTAAAATTTTTATGTGCTTGCGTTTTCTTTTCTTCAAGTGTATATTTCTCAGTATTAATATATAACACAAATGATAAAATGTTATCTTATGGTTTTTAAATTAAGATTAAAGTAGAATTTGTGCTAATTAGTTTAATGCTTTTAATGAATTTGTAATGTTGTTAAACTTTATTGCGGTATGTTTTTGTAAACGCTTAAATGAATATTTTTTACTAGAATTTAAATAATTTGGTTTGTTTAGATATTTTGATAATTTCCACAATGTATGTTACAATTAAGGAATAGTTTGAAGAACGTATATTTAAAAAATGCTATCCGTGAAGGTAGAAAATTCGAGCGATACAACTGGCAGGATATTTTGCATATTAAGAAAGTATTATTGAAATACATCTATTGTGAACGATTTTTTATTATATTAAAGGAATTATTAATTTTATTAACTTGAGTAAAAAGTCGTAGGCGTATTTTTTTCCCCTTCTTTTTTTAATTTTTAAATGTTTTGGCAGAAAGAAAATAAATTGACAAGAAATATTAAATGTTGAACGATAATAACTTTCTCTCCACAAAATGATGTGTTTGTTTTTAATTTAGTTTTTGTTTGTTTGTTCTTTTAGGTGGTAGTGTTATTTTAGAATTAAATTTGATTGACTGCACTAGAGTCCCGAGCCTCAGGCGGAGTGCCCTCCTTGGGGTTCTTTCTATTTATTCCAAGTCCGTTATTGTGCAAGTTTCGGAAAAAATCATGGAAAATTTCGAACAACTAGGCTGATGAACCCGTCCTGGAATCGATCTCAGCACCTCACATATATCAGCTGCGAGAACAGGGCCTCTCGGTCACACGTATTTTTAGATTATTAAAATGGAAGTCAAATGAAAAAAATTAACATATTCCACAAATTTTTCCTTTTGTATTTTATCGAGGTATTAATAACCCTAAAGCTTCTAATTAGCTTTGTGCCGTATAAGGAGAAGGTGAAAGCCGTATAGGTGAAGGCCGTATATAAAGAAAGATTCTACAAAGCACCGTCCACCACGGTTTTTTCGCTTCAGATCTGGAAATTTCAGACGATTCTTCGTTAAACCAAATGAATTTTAATAAGAGAGCGGTTGTATCAAAAGCTACAGAAAAATGAACAGGAAACTGTCAAATAAAATGGCATTTATAATCTTATTTACAAATTAATTTACTATTAAACCATTTTATTTGCTTTAAACAGGGAATTTAGGCAAATAGTTTTTTATAATGGAATTGCTACATTTTGGAGTGCACCAGATTTCCCGCAGAGAAGCACTTATGAGGTTATAAAGAAATTAAATTACTTAGATATCCATTGTCAGTCTTAATTTCAAGTAAAGAAAAAATTTAGAAGCTATGCCCTCTAAATCCACACATTTATTAAGTCACCTTTTATTTAATTTATTATTTAGTGAAAAAAAAAAAAAAAAAAAAAAAAAAAACAATAATCTGAGGGAGATAGAACACCAATGTACAAAAATTGTCTAATTTTTATTTCCATTAACATTTTATTTAACCCCTGAAAAAGAAAAAAACAAACAATAATATGAATATTCCCAAAGAATTTCCAATAGCAGGAAAAATATTTTGTTTCTTTTCAGAGTTTTGAAAATAGTGTAATGTGAATAATCAGCGAAAAACATGTTCGTTTTTGCGTTTATCTATTGATATCTGACATATGATAATCGATTGTCCTTATTCGATAGTTTTTGAAAATAAGCTGAATCTTCGTTCAATGTTTAAAATAATATAACAGTCTATCTATCAGTATAACTATCCTAACAATTAGAAAGAAAATGGTAAATTGTAAAAGAAATGTTAGGTCGTAAAAATATCGTTACAAATAATATCCTAATTTTGATTATAAAGCTAAACGAAGTTTAGAGAATAAAATTAAATAGTTTTACATTTTGGCCTTTTTAATTAACATAATTTGTGATGATAGTTTGAGGTATTACATCAGTCTTGAAGAATTGCACCAACTTTTGAAATATTCTTGATACGTTGCATTCATTGCGTATGTATAATAAGTATATTAACAGTTTTATGTAAAAATCATAATGCATTTACAAAATTAAAAACATAATTTGATAAATAATAACCATAACAAGAATATAAATTTTTTGTAATTTTAATGAAGTTTCTTTTGCAACTTATAACATCTTGATTAAGATAAATATTTTATGTTTTACTAAAAGCATTTTTAATTAATCTTTTTAACTATCAAGGGCTTACTATCGAAAATACTCAAATAAATGTAGAACTTTTATCACTATTTAAAGTATAAAAGCAGTTGGGACCAAATAATTATATGTCATATGAGTGCCTTAGTACATTAATAAGTTTTATTAACATAATATCATAGTAATTATGGTAAATAAGATCAGAAATTATAATTAAATATATGTCAATATGCCATGAAAGTATAAAATAATCATGATTAATGTTTCATATCCCATCTTAATATTTGTTTCTGTGATATAATTAATTTACCCTTTCTAGATAATAAAAAAAAAAAAAAAATAGGAAGAAAATCTAAATCTTACAGTTATATGAAACGTCTTTCTTCAAGAAAATCAGAAATTGCTTCTCCAAAACTTTTTATTCCTGTTATATGTCTGTATTATGGAGGCAATAAAAAGTTAAAACAAAATGATTTACCAAACTGAAAAAACTGAGCCTTCTGTGAATTATCTTCCAAGAATTTAGAAACAGATTAATCTCTCGAATTGTCGAAACTTCAGTAAAATTACAATTACTTCCTAAAAAAGAACTACTCGGAAATCTTTTGATTAGAAAAAACCTGAAGAATGGAAATATAAATCCAATGAAATTGCTTTATAACGACAATGAAACATGTTGAATTGCGGTTTAGAACTTGTGATTTGAAAGGAAAGTTTTCCTAAACTTTATTTTCTAGAATTATAAGATAACTTGTCCACCGGCAAAATTTATAATGCAATTACTAGAACAATATATTTTCACTAGCACTTTCTAAAATAAGTGACATGCATATGTAACTATAATACAGCTGTTTTTGATAATAATGAAACATACAGAAATACAACGTCAAAATTCAATTTGAGGATTTATTTTTATTTCACTTTGTTTAGAAATATACGAACCTGAAATACCGGATGTTAAAATGTATTTATGTCTGTTATGATATTAGTAATAATTTCCATACCAACCGAAAATATTTATGGATAATGTTTTATAACATAAGATAACAGTTCTAGAATATTTTTGAAAATATTTCAACACAATTTAAAATTATTAATGACTTCACTTAGTTTATCTATCTCTTTATGGTCCTATTTAACTATTCTTCATTGCTTAAATATTTCGATCAATATAGTATTGTGATACATTATTAAAAGTTATAATACCGTGTACTTTATTGAAAATGGAATATGTAGCGTTTATAAATCTTATATAATAACGTCAATTAGAGGAACTGATACAGCCTTTCATATGAAGTAGTGATAAATTTTAAGGAAATTCTTTAAAATATTAGACTTAATTAAAATTAAGTTAAATATTATATAATACACTGGTGGACAGAATTAGAGCAACAACCTGTTTTCTCGTTTTGTACTTTTGCACATAATTTTTAAACAAATAAACTTGTGAACATAAAATTTGAAAGGCCTGTTCGTTATCATATTATTAACCGAATTTTATGTAACTTTATCATAAGAATAATTTTTAAGCTAATAAATATTCATTTTACTCTCAAAAGTAAGATTTGGAAAAAATGAAAAATTTCAATAATTTTTTAAAAGAACACTTAATGAAAAATGGTCATAAGGATGTCTTACAGATAGGCAACCATGTGTTAGATTACAACCAAATCTTTCTAGCTGTATTCACTTTTCTGTTTCTTTTCTTTTATTTTTTCTTATTCTTTTCGCATGTGAATAGTTTTTTAAAAAATATACATACAAACATGAAAATTGAATAAGATGTTCATTATAAAACTATTTATCGACATTTTTATTATTCTGATTAATTCTCATAGTTTACAAATTATTAATTATATATATATTTTTTTAAGTCCATTATAAAAGCAAAAGAAAAATTAATACAGAAAGAAAAATCGAGATTTAGCTTAAAATTTCAAGGCATGTGCGTCTTTACCTATCTCTAATGCATCCTTAACACTACTTTTCATTAAGGGCTCTCTTCACTTACGGCCGCCGGAAGCCGAAGCTAATGTTATTCTATGGGAAATTTTTCTTTACAAATAACTTATTAACTAATACATGTTTTTAAATTCTGTTTTTACATTCTGAAAAATCTCAGCTATTAAACTGACGGACCTTTTTAAAAAAAATATTTTTTTGTATTTTATTTTGAAGCTGCAAAATACGAATTTTCACTATGTGAATTTTTTTCCTTTTGCAATTTCAAAATAAAATATAAAAAAATTAAAAAAATATATTTTTTAAAAAAGGTCCGTCAATTTAACAATTGGGAATTTTCTGAATGTGAAAACAGAATTTAAAAATATGTATTAGTTCATAAGTTATTTGTGAAGAAAATTTCCCCATAAAATAACACTGGCTCAGGCTTCCGGCGACGGTAAGTGAAGAGGGCCGTTAAGTGTACTTTCCTAAAATTATTGAATTTTTTTATTTTTTCCAAAGCTTACTTTTGAGAGAAAAGTGAATATTTATTACCTTAAAAATTATTCTTATACTAAAGTTACATAAAATTCGGTTAATAATATGATAAAGAACAGGCCATCTAAATTTTATGTTCATACGTTTATTTGTTTAAAAAGTATGTGCAAAGGAAGAGAACGAGAAAACAGTTGCTGCTTTAATTTTGTCCAGCAGCGTATAAAGACAAACTATAGATTAGTTTTCGTGGAAAATAGAGTGAATTATTTAAAAAGTTATTTTGTAAGGATATATAATACAGTCGAATCTCGTTAACGTGAATTTAAAGGGGAATCTCAAAGTTGTTCATGATATCAGTAGTTCATGCTATCAGTAACTAATCTTCATATAACTAAACTAATCTTCATTTTGACGGGGATTGTAGGAACCGTTCATGTTAAAAGAAATCCACGTTAACAGTGTTCACGTTAACGAGGTTCGACTGTAGAATATCTGTAAATTAATGAGTGAATAATTGTAAACTAATGCAAATAAAACGAAATTATGAATAAAGCTCTCTTTAAAATAAATAACGTGTTTTTTCATTTAATAACATGTAATTACAAAGATTTTATGACGCATTAAACCGCTTCAATTTTCTAGTACCTTTTACAGTACAATAATTCTTTTTTTTTTGTATGTAAAACATAAGTCGTTTAAAGTTTACAATTATGATGATACAAAAAAAAAAAAAAAAAAAAGTAATTATTCATGTAATATATGAAATAGTTAATATGATTAAATTTATATCCCTTTCTTTAGCACAAAAAAATGTATTTATACAGAAATAAGTATTCCCAGATTCCTAACAGTTTTTAAGAAAAATACAGTTCTGGTAAAGTTAAAAAATATAGACGTTTTTATTCGTAGTGTCTATTTTTTATCATTAATTTTTCCTTTTTCTGTAATCAACATACTTTATTTTATTAACGGGACATAAAATCTCTATGAAAAATAGGATGGAGTTGGAGGTATACAAATTTAGGTTCAGTTTGAAAAGAAAGTATTGTAGTTTGTTATTGCAGTTGATATTTTGTACTACATTATGCATTTTGTTTGAAATCATGCGCATCACTTTTTTTCTTAATTACTTACTGTTTAAAACTGTATAAAAAACTTAAACTTATTTTTACTTTATGAGAATATAAAAAAAAATATCTTTTAAATTATAATGCTTCAATTTATAGCCAGTAAAAAAATTATTGCCATAGAGCAAATACATTCTGAGAAATTAAATGTAAAAGATGATGATTTTTCTTGCTTATTTTCATGGTCGATGAAATGACTTTTTTTTTTTTAATTAACATGTTAAAATTCTATTTTAAACTTACTTAAAATTGATGAATATTAATTAACATTTATCAAATAACAAATACTTGATAAGTGCAGACAAATGGCAGTTCAGTTTAAAGAGTAACACCAAGAAAATAATAGAAAATTGATACCAGTTTCTTCGAATGCAATACGAACATCTCTAAGGTATCATGGTAAACATATCTGACATCTATGGCAAAAATATTTAAAAAAAAAACATTTATGATAATATATATAATAAGAAATGTTCGTCTTGTAAGATATTGGGTTGTTCGGCAAATAGTTTCATTTTTTCCTTTGAAAATGAAAGACGATTTTCTTATATTGTATAAATATTTTATTGAATTATATATTCTCCACTTTGATCGGTTTCTTAGCAATCTCACGAGTTGTTATTTGGCAGTTTTCATAAATGCATAATTTATTTTGTCTTCATTAGCATAAACTGGTTTTCTCAACGTAATGCATCTTCAACGTCAAAATTGCCGGAACAAAATTTGGTAAACCAGTTATGACACTGGAGTTCTTTAAATAAATTTTCTGTATACACATCGTATAAATCTTTTCTTGTTTGAACAGTATTTTCGCCTTTTTGATAGCAAAAACAAAATATGACGAAAATGTCACTTCTGATTTTCTTTATTTGATAGGGCACCAATCAAAACTTTTTCACAAGCAAGCATTGCTATATCAGCTGTCAAAATATATAATGGTAATGCAACTTAATTGTGAACATGGTGTGAAAAAAATACAATTAAATCCTCTGCTGAGAAAAATTAAATTATGTTCCGAACAACCCAGTAAAATGTAAATTATACTGATAAAACTTATTTTAAAAATATAGGTATATTTTCTGTTATATATATCTTTAAGAGTGAGCTAGATGGATTTATTCTATTTCTGATTTTACATCTATAAATGTACAGGGTTTGAATGAATTGATAGAATTGAACGCGGTTTGAGAAAAATATCATTTTCATGAAGAAGGATTTTTGTTTTGGTAAAAAAAAAAAAAAAAAAAAAAAAGAAAAAGTACAGTTAATTTTTTTGTTGACGATAGTTAGACATATAATTAATTTTTTTGCACGGATGTGAAAGAAAAAATATGCAAATGAAAGTTCTAGAAATTGCACAATTTTGCGATCAGAACAGTTTATGTCTCTTTTTGCCTCCTGCTTGTGCATACCTGAAGATTTAATTGCGATGCTGACTTGGTGAATAAAGCGTTATTGCTGAAGATGTTTTCCCTCAGGTAAGTACCGTCGGCTGAAGCTCCAGTTAGCAGTGTTATAAATCGTTTGGAAACAGTATTTTGTGGTGACGACGGACACATAGAATAGGATTTATTAGGTCGTTGCAAAAGTTCGTGCAGACGCGGATCATTTTATTGCCTCCAAAGACGAGAGCTTCTATCGCCGTGGTATACAATTGTTACCCGAAAAATGGGCAAAGGTTGTAGAAAGTAATGGAGAGTATTTTGATTAAAAATTGTCATTTGATTTGATGTATTTTTAAGAAATGAAGCAATAAAAAATCGCACGAATTTATGCAAAGACATAATATATGCCTGTAAACATTTGCATACGAATAAGTACAGTTTTTCAGGAAAATGTGTGATCTGGTCACGCACAGCGCCCTCTATCGACAGATAGCTTAACTATTAGTTTTTCTTTATTAAAAAAAAAAAAAAAAAAAAAAAGTTCCCCTTCACGAGAATGATTTTTTCGCAAACTATATTCAATTATATCAATTTATTCAATAGTTATGAATTTTTAAAATGTCTACTGAATTAAGGGTGACCCTGTATATGCATAGTCTGGTCATTTTCAAAACATCAAATGGTTTATTTTTTTATTCGGTGAAAACGATAATGAGAAAACTTATGCATTAAAGAACTTTTAATAAAGATGTTTTGCATTTTAAAAAGTTAAATTTCGTCAATTTGGAGCTTTTTTTTTTTTTTTTTTACTTGAAGTAGAAAAATAGCATAACACCCAATGATAATTTCCAATGAAAAACTTCTAGATACAAGTCGAAGAAGAACATTCTAAGCATATTGAATCTGGAGATTATTGAGCAAAGAGCTTTACAATGTAAATCAGAAAAAAATTGAATCTGTCAAAAGTTGTTAACATCAAGTTTAAAGTTAGTTTACAAAAAAAAAAAAAAAAAAAGTTATCAGATACACTAAACTTTACACGAAAATTCTTTATTCTTAACAAACATTTATTGAATAAGCTGTTCAATGAAAATAACTGAAATAAAAATAACAATCCTTTCTAAATAAACCCAAACCGGAAAAAAAAAAAGTTTCGGATACAAAATCTTTTAAAAATTACAGAAAATAATTAAAAACAAATAGCCTAGTGGCATTATAGAAAATGTAAAAAATTATTATACACAATTTAAATATCAACTTAAAATATTTGATAGGTAATTTTTTAGTTTCAATTTTTTTTTTGGTGGTGGTGGTGGTGGTAGTGGTGGTATAATAAAAAAAAAATATATGAATGTAAGGACTGACTTCAATTTTCGTAGAGAGGATTGTTTGCTTTACAGGAAATATTAGAACATCTCTCCAAAATAAAAATTCTACCCCCTTTAAAATTTTCCGTTGAAGATATATTACATATATAGACGAAGTAGACAGATCTGTAAAGGATAATGCTATGAGACGTTTTATAAAAAGTGACTCATGCATTATGAAAGAAGAACTGGAGAAAATGTATTCTAAAATTTATTTTGAACAAACCATTTTTCTTTTTAGTGAAGAATTTATGAAAAATTCATTTGTTAAGGTTTTAAAGTGTTTTTTCTAGGCTTTGCTGAAAGATAGATATTGTCTGATGGATATTTGTGGATGGTATTTTTAAAAACATTGTATAAATATCATATAAAGATGTATGAGTGTCGTTAATGTTTAAACTAGTGTATAAAAGCAAAAAATAAAAAAAAAAAAAAAGTATATTATTTGATAAGGAATTATGATTTTCATTGTAGTTTCAAATTATATGTGTGGATTTTTTTTAATATATCAGAAAATATTTTTTTTTTCAATAAATGTTAATACGCTGATCCAGCAAAAAAACAAAAAAAAAGTAATACTGATAATAATAATAATAATAATAATAAAAGTAAAGCTCTTCCTTGCTATGCTTTTGCTATACAGTCACCAGAAAATACGGAAAAAAACATTTCTCTTAATGAAATAATTTCTGATAAAATGAAGATGTGTTATATATATATATATATATATATATATATATACATATAATAACGCATCTTCATTTTCACAATTTTACATAGTTTCAATTTAATGCAAAATGTGTAATGCATCTTTCACTGGTGTTTGGAAGTTTGGATTTGTCTTTTCGTTTCCGTTTTTGCAGTCTCGTTTTCATACATTACGTCTTATTAAAATATATTGTTTATTCAGAACATAAGATTAAAAAAAAATTAAATAAAAAATTGTACGCATGCATTACATATGAATCTTGCATTTAAATCCTTTAATATTTAAGTGAATTAATACCATTATCTTACACGTTTTGATTTGACAATGGTCTCCGTCATTGAATTTTAACTTTTATTATTTTAATATTTCGTATTCGTTCTCGAGGAACGTTAGTAAAATTTTTTACACTGTAAAAATAATAATTTTAAATAAAGTTTGAAAATATTAAAATAAACCACAGTTATTTTTTGCATATCATTCCAAGCAACTCGGCTGTAATGCACCTTCTAGTGGCAATTTCGTAAATTAAATTAAATTAGTTTTTTATTAATTAATTAATTTATTTTTCAGAATCTTTGAGTACATCCTTATAATTGTCTCTATATGATTTTTGATTCAATTCGCATTTTAATTACAGGTACAGAGTACTTTGGCCAAGTTTATTTATGGCCTTCTATATACGAATCATGTATAGAATACAATGACGTTTTGCGATACATCTTTTACAACATGTATTTATAAAGGTGCAAATCTTATTTTTATCTTTATTCAATAAATATATATATATATGTATGTTGAAATATTTTATTGTTAAATTATTTGCTATTGTATTTACTTTACATTTGTTCTATTATTTATATTTATTTTCATACCGATTCATGAGCCTTAACCATTCGAGCAAAATGAAAACAAATTAATAAATAAGCCAAATAAACTCCACCCATTTACAAGATAAAACTATAAAGCGAATATTTTGCATTTTCCTGTCTTTTAAAAGAATTTTTGTTGATAATTTGGTATCTATAGCGACTAATATTTCAAAAACAGAAATATACTTTACATGGATCGCTCTGCCAGATGTTCGTTTGATGCTTTAAAGATAAGAGAAAACTTTTTATTATATTATAGTTTGCTAATGGTTCTCAATTTCGTTGATTTCATTCATCGAATTGGAAACACGAAATGGGTAATTGTTTACCTTTTCGTCATTTTAATAAAACTGAATTTTCAGATAATTTAAACAAATATTTTAGAAGGAGAAATGCATTCAATGAAACTATTCACTGCAAACTAATACAAATATTCTAACTTATATGAATTCCAAATGGTGACACAAAGAAGATTTCATTTTTTTAACAATCTGGTGTGGTACTCACACTACGTTCTTTTATCCTTATTAACATTGACCTTTTATTACAGTTTAACCCATTTTTCGCTGTTGTTGTGTTCACGCAACACCAGATGTAGTTGCGTGTAACAATTAACTAAAAAAGATATTTTATATTAGATATCGTTTTTGAGTAAGGAAAGGATAGATGTTTATTTTATTGCAAAAAAAATCTAATGTGAAAAATAATGATACATTTAAAAATAAATTTCAAACTTGAAGCACTAATCAATCCAAAACTTTTGAAAATCTTCATATTTGGATATGTTTACATAACTTCTAAAAAAAAGTGTTTCATAATAAAATAATTACTTTTGAAGTCATCTGTAGTTTTTTCTGTTTTATGCTCCCTCAAGGAAATTTCCGTAAACATTTATTTGTATTCATTCTATACTCTTATGCCACTGAAGTTGTACAAATTCAACACTCTGTATTTAGTAAGATAAGACTAATTTTAGTTTGTATTTAGAAAAAATAATTATTAATAATTATTTCTAATTTTGGCGGTTAATGGGTTAAGGTGCGTCATATTTCGTATTTTATCTGAATATATCTAGTATGTTTTAAACAAGAGTTCAAGCAAATCATATTTGCGAAAATTTTATTTGTGGGGGCAATCACATTGTACCCTTTAACCCCTGATTGAATATTTTATCTACAATGATAGAACATGCCCAACAAACACAAGACTTCTGGCCACAAGCTGTAAACGTTCTGGCCAAACTGACTTGTGGCCACTGGTATCATGCCAGTGCAATATTTTAAATAGCGCGCCTCAACTTCCGGCAGCCGGTGATTAACTAATCACGGGCCAGTGGGGGGAAACTAATATGCTTTTTCCTTGCTCAGAGCCACTAGAGATCGGTTTCGGGGGAGACACTTGTGGCCTTGCATCATTTAAGAAGAAGCGGCCCACAAGCCGATGCCCATAAAGATACCGGATCTACTAATCTCGCGCACGCGCAGACCATTTTATATCACCCCGTCATTCTTCCTCTTCCTAGTAAACAAGTAAAAATGGCGGATTGTGTCTGTATGGCGTCGTCGTCTTTGAACAGTCGTCGGAAAGTGAAAGCAAAGAATCTTCCTGAAGTTTCACATGTGAGTATTCAAGTTCCTTTATACTTTCGTCTTTTTTTTTTTTTTTAATATATATGCTTAGACTTGTCTAACTTTATTATTTTAATGTGTGTGGTTATATATTATGCACACACACACATACATATAATGCATGTAATAGTAAAAAAACCCTAAGCAACTACTTTCTATCATAAAAATTTATTTCACAATTTATAAAAATTACACGTGTAAAAACCTACTTGATTTATGTCCTTTACATCTTAGTTAAGTTTTATATTATATATAAAAAAAATGTTAATAAATCAATAATTAAATGTTGCTTTAAATTTTTGAAGTTCAATTAACTTTAAATTAAACTTTTATTTTATCTTTGTGATTAATTTCGTTTTAAGTGAAAATCTGTATTAACAGTCCAGCAACAGGTTCAGTAAATCGGTAAGCCTCACATGCAATCAGGTTTAGGTCTAGTTGACTAAATTTTTTTTCTCTTGCATATTAAGTTTGGTTCAGGTTAACTGATTTATTTTTCTTCTGGGTCAAATTGACTGAATTTTTTTCCTGCGGGTTAGGTTTAAGTTTCCAATGAGCTTAAGAACATCTTTCAAAAAATTTTATCATAATAAACAGAAATTTGTTTAATATAATTATAAATATACTACATATTCCTATGATTATGTGCTCACAAATTATTACATACATTAATAATGTTAGATATTGCAGAAAGGCAATAAACAAAGAAAAATCATATATATATATATATGTATATATACTGAACTTAAAGCATATTTTTGTACTCTTGAAGTACATAACACACATAAATGGTTAAAAATTATTAATCTATTTTTCATATTTTTAAATTTATAACTTAGTGTATCAAAATGAAACCTTAATTGTAATTTTATTTTGCAAAATTACATTTTTCACAATTTCACCAAAAGAAGACCCTAGCCGAAAAGTTTGTAAAGAACTCTATTTTCACACTAAATTTGAATTTACAAAATTATGTGTAGAAATTTTCACAATATCACAATGACCCTGTGTGAAAAGTCTGGACAGACCCCTGTATTTAGAGGGTACAATTAATTAAACAAGCAGTGAGAGCAGCCTCAAACTATATTTAACTGATTGTATGTTGTTAAATTAAAAGATTATGATTTTAAAACTTTTTGGAGCCTTCAGGGCTTTTTAAACACTACAATGTAAAATATGCTATCATTTTTAAAATACCATATGAGACATTGTTAAATGACATAACAGGGGTCGATCCAGGCAAAATTTGGGTCCCTTTTGCGGCCCCTTCACAAAATTCCCCATAGTAAAAAGGGACCCTTCACAAAATTCAAATTCATAAAAAGGGACCCTTCACAAAATTCAAATTCATAAAAAGGACCCTTCACAAAATTCAAATCCATGAAAAAGGGACCCTTCACAAAATTCAAATTCATAAAATGATTCCCTTCACAAGACTTCTTTTTATAAAAATGATCCTTTTATTAAATGTTTTCATGTTTTTCAGTATTATTTTTAATTAATGCCTTAATTTGGCTCAACAAAACTATTTTAACTTGATATTCCACATTACATAAAGTGATTGTAAAAACGAAAAACTTTACACAATATTTTACTTTTTCACAAAAATATTTTATATTTCACAAAAATATTTTATATTTCACAAAAATAAATAGAAATTTCACAAAAATATTTTGTTTTTCACAAAAAAGGGACCCAAAATTTAAAACCTGGATCGACCCCTGCATAAACTGGTATGAGAGCTAAATAAACAAGGAAATATTTTCTTTTTGAAATATCACCCGCAAGGTGGGCAAAGGCGAACTGGAATATGTGTATAACATTAATTAATAAATTGTATACTAATTAAATATTTACAATTTATACACCAGTGCTTGTATGAATAATTAAAATATAATGAATAATTAAAATATATAATAATATGTATAAAAATAATTTTAAAAAAGTTAAGGTATAATTTATTTTTGTGTTTATTAATGTTGCTTAGTAGAGATGAATCTAAAATTAAGAAATGAGAAATATTAGTTCGTCTAATGAAATATTTTGTTATATTTTACAAACTTTTTTTTAAATTTACATAAGAAATTATTAAAAATCTCATTTTTTTAAAGTTAGATAAACAATTTCATTCCATTAAAGCCAATAACTTTGGTATTTAAAAAATGTGATTTAAATCAGTGATTTTTTTTTTTTTTTTTTCGAAAAAATCAATTGATTTAAATCAGCGATTTAAATCACTACAACCCTGAAAGAGTCATTAAGAAAAAGAAAAAAAAAAAATAGAAGAAGAAAAATTTTTTGTCAAACAATATCCTGTGAAAATCTTTTTATTGTGAAAAAATAAGCTTCCTTATTTATCTATTTATTTATTTAACTTTTTAAATAAGAAATGTCTTTTTCGTCCATTTTATTTTTTTAATCAGATGGAATGTCGATGTGTATAACTTGTTTATTGTTGTCGTTTGAAATAGCTTTTTCGATAAAATCGTTGCTTACAAATCATTACAAGCACAAATCATTGGCGATTCAGTAAAAAACTGGAAAATATAAACTGTTTTTTGATAATTATTCAACAATATATACATAGGTAGTATCTTTAAAGGGGCTCGAGTTCATTTTCATGTTATAATATCGCATAGGCAAACTTTAGCATATCTCTTCTCTTGGATAGTGAGCGACGGGCAAAGAGGCTCTCTGCTCATGTATTCTCACTTTGCTTGTAGAAATAACAGTGGGAGAAACGAAACTGACGAAGGAAACAAAACTTTCATGCATGCACTAAGCATTTCCCCCCCCCCCCCCCCCAAGCTGGGGCGATCTCGGGCAGCGCATACACAGATTAGGCACTCCGAGAATCTAAAAAGGGGAGGTTAAATATGAGGTTATAAGATGGCAAGATTTTGCCATATTTAAATATATAAAAAGAATGTTTTCTGTCACCGTATCGTGTAAGAATTCTAGTAAGATCAATAACTAGAGCAAATTTTTACTCGCCACAGACAGTAAAAATTCCACTCGCCAATGGCGAGCTGGCAAGTGAAAATTTCGCACCCTGTGTATATTGAAAACCCTTTCAAACACAGGGGTTGATCCAGGTTTTAATTTTTGGGGCCCATTTTTGTGAAAAACAATTTTTTTCTTTTGTGTGAAATTTTTATTTATTTTTGTGAAAATCAAAATATTTTTGTGAAAAAAAAAAAGTTGTCACTAGAAACCTTTAATTTTCAGGGATAAGATTTTTCAGCTGATTTCAGCTTTTTTGTACATTTAGCTTTTCAGCTTTAAAAAAAATCAGCTTTTTTTAATTTTTTATGTGCATTTGTTCTTTTTTATACATTGAAGATAAAAATAAATATTTATTACTGTAATATAATAAATTTTGTCATTAAAATTCTAGTTTCATTTCAACATCTTTCCTTTGCATACAGTTTCAGCCTTTTTGTATTTTTGTTATCTCATCCTTGCATTTTAGCAGTTACTCTATCTAATGTTTAATAGCAAGTTAATAGCATTTTATTAAACAAGTATAGACACTCATTAAAAGTAATACTGTAAACATCAGACATGTTACTTTTTAGGCTTGAAAATTATTATTCTTGGGATCAATGCAAATCTGCATTAAAACTTTTTGGACATATATAGTAGGGGGGGGGGGAGGGGGTTAGCCTGAATTTATGCAATATATTATTAGCAATTTCTATGCGATTGGCTTTCAAGAAATGTGAAATTCAAATTTGGAGAAAATGAAAAAGAAATAGCACTTCAAGTTCATTAGGAAAATACTGTTGAACTACATTACTTTGCTAATCAGTTGCCCCAGCAAACAATGCTTCTATGGAAAAAAACTTATTTTCAAGTACATGTGTAATAATTTTGTCTGTTTTTAACAGGGTTGTCAGATTTGCTGCCCGGGTAGATACCCATCTTCCCTGCCGGGGTGGGTTTTTTAACTTAAAAAACCCTGGGTTTTTTGGGGAAAAATGGGTTTTTATCAAATAGCATTTTGTAATAGTAAGTACTTTTTAAACACCAAAATGCAACAGTAAAGTGTTTGTTTACATACAAACATGCATGTACAAAATTTATTTGGCTATCATACAATATTTATTAGATTTATTATTTTCATAAAAAGTGAGTAAGTGTTCTTTAACTTGAAATCGATGGACCAAGAAAAAAATTAGTTATATAATTGTAAAAAGAAAATAACTGTACAAAGTATTAAAAATGTATTAAACGTTTACAAAAACATATTTCCTGAAATTAAATATGAAAAATAAGTCACATTTATGTTTTATAATTCAATAAAGAATAAAACAGATGGATTAAAGGAAACACCATATCAGGGGTGCAGAATATGTCCGAACGAGGTTCGGGGGAAATTTAAACTGACTGGGGAAATTTTGAATATTTTTTTTGAGAGAAAATAAATATGTAAATCAAAAATAACAATTTGCTACTTTGAAATGCTTATACACTAACAGCGATATTTTTATGTTGCACTGTATACTTATTCTCTTAGAGATTTATTACATAGAACAAATGACTTTGTATAGCAAAGTAGATTTTTGCATTATTGAGGGAAATTTATACTGTGTTTGGGGGGAATTTTCCGAGGTTTGAACATTTTCTGCACCCCTGCACCATATTATCACCATAATAAAGGAAATGGAGAAATAATTATAAAAAAATGAATATTTTTTAACATTTTATTGTAATGGTAGTAGTACACAAGAACAAAACATTTTTACACTACATAAAAATCCAAACTTTTCTACAAATTACCAGTCTTCTTCACTTTTACTTTTTAATAACTGGTGGCACTTAACTAGTTTTCGTGTTTTGTCATTGCCTAACCTATTATGAAGTTTGTTTTGCCCAAAGCCAAAAGTTGAAAACAGGCGCTCAACTGCTGCAGAACTGGCAGGCAATAAATTTAACAATTCCATAAAATGACAAAAATCTTGCTTTAGAATTTGATTTGCCCATTTGATTTTTCGAAGTTGAAGGAGTTAAACCATTTGATTTTTCGGAGTTGAAGGAGTTAAAGTTCTAGTTATGGTTACATTAATAATTAATTTAAGCTTTCTTTTATAATGCAAGCTGTGTCATTTATGTTTATTATTATTATTATTTACTTTTCAAAATAAAAGTAACTTAGATAAATTTCAATTTTACAATTCCCCTTTCTCATTTCTTTCTATAATATATTTTCTTTCAAAATTATCTCTTTCCAATATTTTTTCTTTAAAAATGCTATTTTAAATGTTGTCTAAAAAAGGATTAATTGCAATAACAAAATGGAAAAAGTTAAACTGAAGGAAAGGAGGGGAAAAGTATGAATTTGTAAAAAAAAAAAAATAATAATAATAAAGGCAAAACAATTTTAGATTATTTCAGTAGTTGATCCAGATACTCTTATTTAAATTTAACAGATGGACAAAGTAGAATGATTTGAGAGTACGTATTTAAGTTCTGTTTATTTTATATCATTCTTTTTGCTTTTTGATATCTAAATGAAAAGGTGTATTATAAAAATAGTTAACAATAAACTCCTCAAAGTTATAAATTAAAAATGTAATTTTATTATTACAAAAAAACAATATTGATAAAAAGAAAAGCCTCCCTTTCTCTAACAATAAAAATAGCTAATAACAAAAACTTACTTTTGTGTATTTTAGATTAGTAGCACATTACATATAATTTTGTTAATGACTTTTAACTTGTAATGGAGATTACACATTAAAAGGATTTATAATAATTAAATTAATGATAATAAAATATGTAGTAATTTTTCTTTAAATTTATTTCTGTATCCCGACCAGAAACTGCTCTGCTTTGCTGTTTCTTTCTAATACTTAAAATTCAAATACAGCTGTTTTCTAGCGATACTTTGGAAAACCCTAAATTTCAAGCAGAATAATTAATTTTATTAATTAATTAAATAATGTTTTTAGTGCTTGCTAAATAATAAGCATAATAAATGTTATAAGCTTACTATATATACACTTGTGTTGCATATTATTAGTTTTTAGAAAGAAGAAATTTTATTTTCCCCCATTTTCCCCAAAAAGCCCGGGTTTTTTACAACCCTGGTTTTTAAGCACTTAAAACTATTTTAATTATAATTAATATGATATATAATATAAGATTGATTGTTCTGATTTTGTTTATTGTGTGTATATATATGTATTTTATTATTGTATTTTTATTATTTATCATTATTTTTATTATTGTAAAATTTATGTTGTGTCAGTTGCCTGATACCACTTTTGAGAGGGGGAGGGGGATCGTGAAAAGTTCAGCCCTTTTTTCTGTAAGCTTGTACCATGTCTGAAACATGGAAAATTTTTACAAAATTATTGTTTTTATAAAACAAAATTTTGTGAAAGGGCTGTTTTTATATATCTGAATTTTGTGAAGGGGTCCATTTTAGAGATTTGAATTTTGTGAAGGACAGGGGCCCATTTTAAGGATTTGAATTTTGTGAAGGGGCCCATTTTAGAGATTTTAATTTTGTGTAGGGTCCCAATTTTTACCCCTAAAACATCATAAAATCAATTTAATAAACATGCAGAAACTTTTAAAATAATAAACTTTCAATTATTCATACCTAAAAGTTATTAATTCGCTTTGCTTTTGGAGGTTGGTAATTTGGAATTAAGTATTGTGCATATTTTTGTATTTTTTATGGTTTACAAATTAAAATTCTAAAATAACAGTAGTTTAATAATTAGCATTTGCTTGAACTATCAAGTATCGTTAGAAGTATAAGTGAGTTAAAAAATAAAAATTTTACAAAATAAAATATGAGGTTTAATTAATTCTTCTTTTTTTTTTTTTTGAAAATTTATTTAAAAACAATGACCAGAGAATCAGGTTAAGCCTGCTAATGTTAATATAAGGTTCAAAGACCTGAACAAATTCTAGCTTTATTTTCATGTTTATAAATAACCCCGATTATCGCCTCTATAAATAAAATTTGTGCAAATATGCACAATAGAAAAAGCAATTAAAAGCAGGGTTCGCCCAAGTGGGTCTAGCCCCAAAAAACCCGCCTGGGTTTTTTCGGGCAGGCCCACTTGAAAAACCCCACTATTTTATAAAGTGGGTATTTTCAAAAAATTCAAAATTCCCACCTGGATTTGGTCATTATTTTTTTTTCTCTTTGCATTCAGCACCGGCTTCCTCTGCATCAATTGGGAGATTTTTCTCAACTTTTGGATTAGTTTGAAGTAAGCTACGCAGTCGTTTAGGAGTTGACAAAGCAGCAAATTAGTCAGTACTGACTAAATTTTTCATTCAGTAATATAATATTTTTTGTGTTCCTATACGCAAACGAAGTGATGACGTCACTGACCGTCTGTGAAGCCAAGAAAAAGATTTCCTATTTTAATCGCCTACTAGATTTTTTGTAAAAAAATTATTAAAAATGAAGGAAAATTATTTCCCAATTTTAATCCCCATATTTGGGTATAGATATGTGTCAGTTATCGTGTACATATGTTAGATTAAGTTATTTTTGCTGTAAAATTGATAAAATTTGAATTTAAAATTTCATAACTTGAGAAAAAAAATGACTAACTTCCATATTCGATTGAAAACATAAACATTTCATTTCAAAGGGTGATATTTACACAATAAATGTCCAACTAATATACTAATTAAAAAGAAAATGATAAATTTTCTATCATAATTTGAAGTCATATTTGTTTTCGAATGTCTAAATAAAGTATCTGATATAAGATAGTAATATGTTGCAGCGGAATAGATTTGATATCTGTCATCCTTGGCGGGAAAAAGAAAATCGCCAAATTATCTTGCGAACATACTTAATTCCTTTCAAAAATCATGGTTATTTTAATAACTTGTATTAAGAGAGCAACGAATAATATGAAACAATATTTCATACAATACATATTATGAAAATATACATCTGGCATGTATATTTTCGATTTTCGTATTACATTTTTGATCGCCAAATACAAGAAATGCCAAGAATGACAGAGTTTTGAAATTTAACATTAAAATTTTGTCAAATTGAAAGCAAAATAACTTAATCTAACACATTGTGCATGATAACTAATTTGTAATTACATCCGAATATGGGGATTAAAATCGGAAAATAATTTTCCTTATTTTTTAATAATTTTTTACAAAAAATCCAATGGACGATTACCATAGGAAATCTTTTTCTTGGTTCCACAGATGGTCAGTGACGTCACACTTTGCTTGCATATTCTGTTAGTGCTAAAGTAAGAATATCTATTTTCATTCAGCAATATCTGATATTTTTTATGTTTTACCTAATAAAATACATGTAATTATTTAAATTTTTTTATTTAAATTTTTAAAGAAAGGATTATTTATGCGAATAACATTACTTAAATACCTGAAATAAGTATAATGTATATATTGAATTGACAAATTATATTTAATAATGTGTGTAATAATTAAGTGTAACAGCGTTTTTGATAATTTGAAAGAAATCTAATGGCAGTTGCATATTACTAGTATATGAAATAATATTAAAAATAAATAGCTATGAATCACTGGACTTTTAAATTAGGTTTGTTTTTTCCTGTGATCACATTTAAAACTGGACCAATTCAGGTAGAACATTTAAAATGAAATAAAGATTTAAAAGTTTTCTGAAAAAAAAAAAAAAACGATAAAACCCGGGTTTTAGAGGGTGGGCCCAGGTGGGCTGAACTTAAAAAAAAAAAAAAAAAAAAAAAAAAAAAAAAAAAAAACGGGTTTTTTTCAAACCCTGGTGTGAATATATCTACATGTCACATAAGTAAGTCATGTCACCTCAAAACATATAGATACACCAACATTGCAAAGTCAAATTTTTGTCATGATTACAATACTTTCCATACGTATGTATTTTTGTAAAGTAAAAAATTGCATGATAGGTATGTGAATCATTAAATTTCTTCATGCTTAATAACTAATTTTTAAAAGGTATTTGTGACTATGAGAGAAGAAATAACAATGTTGTTGATAGCAGTAGATGGAAGGGGGGGGGGAGAGAGGACTGAAGTTGAAGATATAAAATATTACTTTTGCATCCACTTTTAGAAAAATACAGGTATATTTATTTATGAAATATTGTGATTTTTGCTGATTTCATGTCTATTTTGAAAGATTCAAATTGATTATGCAAACATATTAATAAAAAATTGTTTTTTTATATACGGAAAGAATAAAGATAAATTTTAACTTACTACTTGCAAATAATTAATAGTGGACAAAAGTAGACAAAATTGTTTTGTCCAGGACGGTTTTAACCAGTTTTTTTACTTTCTTCTATCTTCAATAGAAGAAAGTATTGGATTCGTAAAAATTTTCGATTTCGGGTTTTTGATGGATTTACACGTTTTGAGAGGTGTAGAACACGATTTTACCATTTTTAGAAAATGTCTGTCTGTCTGTCTGTCTGTGTGTGTGTGACAAAATTTTGTGGCAACTGTATCTCTGGAACTACTGCACAGAATTTCATACAAATTGGTATGTAGTTGCACCTTGACATAAATTAGTGCTTATCAACTTTTGGTAAAAATCGTCTTACAGGTTGCGTTGCCATCCCGCTTTTTCTAAATTTTCAACAGGGTGATAAAGGCAAAAATTTTCAAGATGGGTATCTTTCGAAAGGTCTCGTCAGTACCTTTAAAACGAATGGTTGAACTATAAATCTGTGATAATTTAAAACAAAGTTATCGATTTTTTTTTACTTTTTACCAAAAAAAACTTAGAAAAAAAATCTTTTTTTTTTTTTTTTTCTCCCCTTAATTTTATCAAACTCCCACGGTTTCCGTGTTCTGACAAACTTAAACTAATTTTTGCTTTTTTCCCCTAATTTTGTCAAAGTCCTACGGTTTCCGTGTCTTGACAAACTTTAACATATTTTTGCATTTTTCCCCTAATTTTGTCAAAGTTCCACGGTTTCCGTGTTTTGACAAACTTTGACAAAATTTTGGGTAAAATGTGAAAATTAGTCTAAATTTGTCAAAACACGGAAACCGTGGGACTTTGACAAAATTGGGGGGAAAATGCAAAAATTTGTTTAAGTTTGTCAGAACACGGAAACCGTGGGAGTTTGATAGAATTAAGGGGAGAGGAAAAAAAAAAGTGGGACTTTGACAAAATTTTGGGTAAAATGTGAAAATTTGTTTAAATCCCACTTTTTTTTTTTCCCTCTCCCCTTAATTCTATCAAACTCCCACGGTTTCCGTGTTCTGACAAACTAACTAATTTTTGCTTTTTTCCCCTAATTTTGTCAAACTCCCACGGTTTCCGTGTTTTGACAAACTTAGAATAATTTTCATATTTTAACCAAAATTTTGTCATAGTCCCACTTTTTTTTTTTTTTTTTTTTTTTTTTTAAATTATTGTTGCTGAGTGAATTTGTATAGGAAAAGATAGAAGAAAGTCATGTGGTGGCCACAACATACTAGTTTCCACTATGGAAAAACCGAACAGCCCTGTATTTAACATGGAGAGTGATCTAAACTTATTAGTATGGCAGGTCGTACTATTTTAGACAACAATTTTGCTATTGTCACCATTTATTGCATTACACCTTGATTGAATATGCAAACATTTTTTTTTTTTTTTAATATATAAAGCTGAAAATTTGTCATTGTATCTGTCTGGATTATTAGATTTTGTCAAAAATTGACACACTGATAATAAGGACAATATCTAGTTAATGCCATATTTTTTAGTACATTTGGATAATTGTTTAAAAAAAAAATACTAAGTAAAAACCCTGTTTTAACTTTAAAATCATTTTTAAAAAATTGATGTCAAAAATAAATAGTGAATATATTTCTTTTTATATCAAAAAGAAAGAAAGAATGCACAAACATATTTTTTTTCTTTCTTTTTTATAATTAAAATAAAATTGAGAAAAATCATGCTAGAGAAATCAGAATAGCTTCAGTGTAGAACCCCTTTGTGAAATTTTAAATTTGGCACCAAATTAGCTCAGACATTTCTTGCCAAGGTGTTTACTTACGCAATTGCAATAGCCATTTTACTTAATCGTCAAAATTATAAAGATTTAAAAGTCGCCAAGGGGCTCCTAAGTTAAAGCTATACCTATACTATACCAAAGTAATTTTAATGAATAAATATAGTAAATGATGCTAGGGAATAAAATACAGTTACTGCATTATAAGAAATCACCGCAGAACTTAATTTTAAAGTAATAAGTACAACACTTTGAATAAACACCATAAAATGCAGTATACTCGCACAATTTAACTGAGGTGAGTTTATTGCATTTTATGGTGTTTATTCAAAGTGTTGTACTTACTACAGTTACTGCATGCCTTTATATGGAAGAAAATATTAAAATGAATCCTATCGAATACTAAATTAAATTCTGTTTGCAAAGAATGTAAGCAGTACTTTTTTTTTTTTTTTTTTTTTTTTTTTTTACATTTTTGTATAGTAATCTTTTCCTTTGTCTTTTTCAAACTATAAATTAAAGCAATGAAATTTTCATATTGTTTATACAGGATGTTAGCAGTCGCCAAATTTCATGATGGATCGCAGGCAGCATCTTAGTGTGGCTAAAAGAAAATTAAAAAAAAATTCCAGTGGCCTTATGGATATGCAGATAAGTAGTCTTGTAAATTTTTTTTGAGACTTGAGAAGTCATTCTTATCGTATATCTAAAACCTAAAATTATGAGAAATTTTGTTTTATAACCCCTTCATTCTTAGTACAGTCATAATTAGTAATTTAAGTCAGTTTACTTAGTAATTAAAATCATTAAAATTCTTTTAATATGTACAAAGAAATTTAAAATTTAACACTAGCCAGGGCTTGTGCTGACCGTTTGAAAAGTGGGGTCCTAAAACCTCATCACGAAGAAAAATATGGGTAAAGTTTTAAAAAATAGGGAGCAACCCCCTACCCCAACCCCCGTTTTTTTTTTTGGGGGGGGGAGGGGGGGTGTAACTGCTAATATTTTCCACAAACACAAAAAGTTTTTCACAATTCTTTTTTGCATTTTAAATATTGCATTTAAAAAAAAAAAAATCTTAATTATTTTTTGTCATAGGATGTCAGCGCTTAATTCTGTTAAACTTGTGTTTGATCATGTAGCTAAAACAGTGCATTACTAAATAAAATTAATAAAAAAGCGCAAAGAAAATTATTTAATGAAATTGAAAGAAGTTTTAAAAAGTAAAAATTATGATCATTTTGACGACAGCAATAGACTTGGAACAAGATTAATAAAAATAATCTAAAAAAAAAAAAAAATCTCTTATTACAGAAACTTACATTTACCAGGTAATTTTCTTCTTAAAGACACTTAAAAAAAAAAAAAAGTATAAGACCCATTATCCGACACCCGCAAGATCGGAAGTATTCGGAATTTTGGAATGTTCCAGATTTTGGGTTTATTTTTAGTATTTTTTATTGATTTTTTTTTTTTTTTTTTTTTTTATTATAAAACACAATTCACTAATAACAGAACATATATAAAGAAAAAATTACGTTTTTGCACCTGTTATTTAACTATATATATATATTTTTTTTTTTTCTTCTTTCTCTTATATAATAAAATAAAAGTTAATATTTTAGATGCATTATTTAATATCCATTTTAACACTATCATTATGCAAGAATAATTTGTATTAAGTTTCATTTATAAGCTTTTTCTTTTTAGTAGTAGTAGTTTGTTTCTGAAACAGTTCCTCAGTAGTTCTGAAAAGTTCCAGTTCCTTTTATTTCTATTGAATCTAGCAGAAAATAAAAAATAACTGCAATAATACATATATGTTAACAAGTACACATGCACATTTAATTGAAAATTATCCAATGTATCGTCTAAATATTATTTACGAAAAGTGCTTTGAAAAATAAGTCCATTTGGGAATAGAAGCGGCGATAAGCGAACAAAAATTTGCATCTTCAGTCCTGCCTTCTCATTTACCCCCTACTATACGCAAGCTGGTCGTTTGTTTCACTTTAATCCCCCCCCCCCCATTTTAATATTGAAGCGCAATTTCCATCCCTCCCCCATCTTCGGAAGTTTGGAGAATATTTCCTCTTCTCTTGCATCATCCTCAGTGGGACTCTGATTATTATTAGCGTTTCCTGTGCCCCTTTGGACGCCCTGCTCAACTCTTAATTCCTTTTCGCCATCCAGACCGTCTCGTCAACGCACGTAACAGTTTCACTGTTACACTTAGGTTTTTCAAGGAGTTATTTATTTTATTTTTATTTTATTTATTTTATTTTATTTCATAACTCCTGGTGCTTCACTCTGATTGGTCTCTGCCCACGCGGAGATTTACTCAGAGATCAAAATTCTAAATTCATCCTTTTGGCTTTCAATTAATTTATGGAAAATTATTTTTATGTTTTTCTCATTTTTCGTTGGAGGTAAGCATTGGTTGCGACCAAATGCAGGTACTCTGAAGCACATCGTTGACTTGACTACGGGCTTTCATGCAGATTTTGTTTCAGAAACTGGCCTGGGTCAGCGCACGGCATGGCTTTGCCGCCATTCCGTCAGCACCATCGCTCACAGCTGCCACGTTATCGGTGCCGCTAAATGTACTGGTGAATGGATCAACAGAGCAAAATGCTAAAAGAAAAGTTTTTATTTTTGTTTACTTTTAAAAAGCAAAACTGTCTTAACAAAAAATTAAAAAACACTGAAATAGACCACCAAATAAAATCGTAGAATTCTTTTATGTGGTTGGTTGCAAAACCACGGGGTTCCGGAAATTTTCCAGACCATGAAACACCTTTGACCATTTCCAGAGAAAAATAAATTTAAACTTAATTTTCCGATTTTCGAAATACCCAATAAAAGGCTTGGTTCATTTGGACAATTTTATTTCTTTCTATTCTCTCCTTTTTTATTTTTAGTTAAGTAAGTTCTGTCTTTAAATACGAAATGTTTTTAAAATCGTGGGAAGAAAAAAAAAAAAAAATGTGAAAGGAATCCGGATTGTGGAATTCCACATAATCGGTACTAACTGTATTTTGAAATTTATTCAAAAGAGCATTTATTTATTTATTTATTTATTTATTTATTTTTTTTAGAAATAACATTTGCTAATATTACATATTCTGATGAGATTGATTCTGCTAACTAGATAAACAAACAATCCCCCCCCCCCAAAAAAAAAAAAAAAAAAAAAAAATTTGCATCTCTAAACTATTCTACTTTATGCTGATGCCGGCTTTTGTTTGGTCACTTTGCACATGCTCCATCAGACAGAACGCGCAAGGAAAGGGAGAAAAGTGACGTCATCGTTTAAGAACTGGAGCAGATGCAACCTAAGACTACTAATAATCCAGCTCGGCGATTCCTTTGCTTTTGAAGGAGGAAACAAGACTATTTCTCTCATTCTTCTAAATTTAGAGCTAAATAGCCCAGGAAAATAAATTGCTTTGAAATGACACGAAATTAAATAAAAGAAAATTTACTGATTTAGAATAAAGGATAATTTTTTTTTTTGGGGGGGGGGGGGAAATCGGGTCCTCGGGACCCGCAATTTCACAAATTTTGCATCCCTTTAATTAAAATTGGGATCAATGGAGCACTATAGTGCACCAACGCGAGCCCTGACTAGCTATATAAAATAAAAAATTTAATATCCTTAAAATAGTGTTCACATTTTTTTTAAAAAAAGGGCAGGGTGGATTTATCGAAAACAGCACTTTTTTGTGATTAAAAGTGCACATATTAACCCTCTAAGTGCTGGTCGTTTCACTCTTAAGTGACGGAAATGGTTGTAATCAATTAAGATATCATGTGTTTTACACTGGGGGGAAAAATTGCAATTTTAATTTTTTTTCAAATTTTCATTCACGTTACATTTGAATTAATATTCGGCCAGGACAGCATATTATAAAGCTACTGTTCAATTTTCATGAAAATATATGAATAATTAAAAAAATGACATATGTATTGGAAAAAGATTGTCTCCTTTTATATTTTGCAGTATTTGCCCGATAATTCGATTGTGAATATTTTTGAAAGAGTACGATTATTAGGGAGGGCTTGAGGGTGAGGGAAAAAAGGCAAAAATTAAAAAAAAAAAAAAAAAAAAAAAAAAGAGTTACAGCATTTGAAATTGGTTGGCATATTAAGATTTTAAGGCAAGGTATTTGGTTTTCTTTTATATCTCAGCTTCTAATTAAAATAATTTCATAAGTAATACATCATTTGAAAGCTTTGTTGATTTGGAATTGAACAGTAGATTACAGAAATTTCTACCGCCAGATGGCGCTGAAATATTTTAAAATTTCAATATTTCAATATTTCAAATTCTAATTATGATTATATTATTTTTAATACATCATTCGAAAGATATTTTAAAGTTCTTTTATATTATCGAAAGTATTATTCGAGTTTTTACCCGATTTACACGTTTTAAGGTTCCTGTTTAGGTTTTCTTTTGTATCTCAGCTACTAATTAAAATATTTTCATAAGTAATACATCATTTGAAAGCTTTGTTGATTTGGAATTGAACAATATATTACAGAAATTTCTACTGCCAGATGGCGCTGCTATATTTTAAAATTTCAATGTTTCAAATTCTAGTCAAAATTTTTTACCACCGGGAAAACTTGTTGCAGAACATTCAAAAGTATTCTGCTATGGGGGATAGATATGATCAAAGTATTGTAATTATGAAATTTTAATAATACATGAAGTATGCTAAAGAGTTTATGCAATATTCTTGGTATCACACAAGATAAAAATTTTTGTTCATAATTTTGTTTGACTAGTTAAATGTTTATAGTAAGAAACCACACATTTACAAAAATACTGGTGCCTCAAACCAAAGTGGGACGAGATCATCAAATGTATGGATGCAAAATCTTGTATACAGGGGTCGATCCAGGTTTTAATTTTTGGGTCCCTTTTTTGTGAAATTTTTATTTATTTTTGTGAAAAAAAAAAAAAAAAAAAAAAAAAAAAAATTACATTTTAAGTCATTCTAAATAATGTTTAATATCAAATTAATATAGTTTCATTGAATCAATTAATTAAAAATAATACTGAAAACATGGAAACATTTTATAAAAGATTACTTTTGTAAAACAAAATCTTGTGAAGGGCTCATTTCATAAATTTGAATTTTGTGAAGGGTCCTCTTTTATAGATTTGAATTTTGTGAAAGGTCTTCTTTTATGGATTTGAATTTTGTGAAGGGGCAGCAAAGGGGACCCAATTTTTGCCTGGATTGACCCCTGGTATATATTCAAAGAAACAACAAAAAATACATGAATGGGTGATATTGAACACTTTTACTTTTTATAGGTTCTAAAGTTTAATAAAGCAAGCTTCCAAAAGGTATTGATATTTATGCTGCATATGGAGAAAGATTGGAAATCATAAGACTTCTGCAGAGCATTTAATCAGATTTTTAGGATGAGAAGGGAGGGGATCACAAAATTATAAGTGAGAGATATTGAACAATTCTACTTCTTTATAAGTACTGGAATCTATTTACATAAGTTAAAAATATTTTGAATCTCCCTCTTTAAATTCTAGAATTTAATAAAGCATGTTTAAAATTACATTTATGCTATGGAGGGAGAAAAATTGGAAATTGCAATCTAACTGTCACCAATAATTTTAGGAAGTGATGTGATCGACATTTCTTCGATTTTATTCGCGTTTTATGTATATCAATTGCCACTTTTAAAAATATTTGGTGGCTATTGAATAAAGAAATCTGGCAACACTGAAGGATGGGTGGCAAATCGACCAACTAGCGACTACTAACGGGTTAAAAATCTGGAGACTTGGAATTTTTGAACAATACTATTTTGAAAAAAAAAAGCACTTATGTGTCTCATGTCTCACATTTTCTGTCATAGGGGTGGCTCTGTAATAAGCTTCCTAAAATAGCGGCAATTATTTAAAAACAAATTATTGGAAGTGAGTAAAGTTTATCTATCTTTTCCAGATAGTTGAATGTAGTTTAACCATGTTTAATTTCAGCAAGAAAATACTTGTCAATTTCTATATTTTTGCCAATTTTTTTGTTTACCCGTCCTCTCTCTGAATATATCCTGACTTTCAAAGAAAGATTGAGGGGGAGCTTGAGCAGTATTTTACAGTATATATATATAATTTTCTTGAATCCCATAGTTTTCTTTATATTGACAAACTTTTTTTTAATGATTATGCGAAGAATATATGAGTAAAAAAAGAAATGGATTAGGGGAACAAACTGAGCTATCATTTAAAGCTCATAAAAGCATTGTATTTTAATTACAGATTGCATGCTTCACATGTCAAGATTTTTTAATGTAAATAAGTATTTATTTTATTCTTTCTTTTTCTAGCTGCTGTGAGGAGGATCAGATCTGGAAAAAGTCAATTACTCGTTTGTTAACAGCCATGTTAACGAAGCGGGAAAAAATGATACAAAAAATAAATGAAATTTTTTGAAGTTACTTGTTTTTGTTTGTTACAAAGCAAAGTTTACACACACACACACACACACATAAAAAAAAAAAAAGCTTAAATTAGTTTTTTTTTTTTAACTTAGAAAATGACAGGGTTGCTACAGTACCTGTAATTTTAATGAAAACTTGGAAAGTTCAGGGAGTTTCACAGTTTATTGTAAAAACAGGAAAAACTCAGGCAATTTTTTGGGGGGAAAATCATTTAAAGTCTCAAGTTATTAATGTATTAAGTCTTTTAGTTTAAAATTTTAAATTGTCAGTTAATGCTTAATGTAAAAAAAAAAAAAAAAAAAACTTATGAAAATTCTTTTTGAGAATCGTGTAGCATGATTGAAAATATCCTTTAGTATTAAATTGTTCGACTTTAGAACTTTCTCTTTAATTTGTTATTATTAATAGTAAGTTAACAAATAAATGATTTTTCAAGCATAGTTCTATCAGAATAAAATATTTAAAAGAGAAAAAAGTGATTTAAATATTAAAAAACTAATAAAATATAATCTTTTGGTGGATTTTTTTTTTTTTTTTTAATTCTACAAACATTTTTCATAAGAATCTGGCTATAGCTTCTTGGATTTTTGCATTATTTATTATTTATAGTCTTACATTTATTTCAGTTAGATTTAATATTTACGAGCTTAATTTCAGTTTACTCTTGCTTATTAAAAATGAGAAAAATATTTGCATATATATGATGTGACATGATTAAATTGTGGTAAAAATTTCATTTCTTAATGCAGTGTTCAAATTTTACATTTTAGTAGAACATGTTCAGTAAAGCTTCTTTTTTTCTTTTTAATAATAAAGATTTGATACCTAGCTTCTCTATTGTGAGCTACAATCAACACTGGATTTTAACTATGAGATTTATGCAAGTGCTATAGACTGCATTTGAAAATATTTTTTTTCATTGTTAATTTATTAAAAGAGCCCTTTCTCCCTTCCCATGTTATCCAATGGGATTTTTGTTGCTTCGTTTCATAAGGATGTCTCATTCAAAAATAAAGTTTTTCGAATTTTTTTTTTTTTAAATATTACTCTTTGAACAGGTCACCTTTTAGCTTAGTGAGTAATTTTTCGAAAAAATCAATTTAAATATTTTATTTCAATAAGTAAATTTAGGAGTCTAAGTTTGGATCTCTAAATGAAATATTTTTTTTTTTTAATTACTATAAAAGACGACATGTTCAAAGAGTAATATTCAAGAAACAGATTTCGAAAAATTTCATTTTTGAATGAGATACTTTTATAAAACGAAGCAACAAAAATCCCATTGAATAAAATGAGAAGAAAGAGAGAGGGAGGGAATTTGACTGATGTACAGCCTTAAAGGTGGGTATCACAGATATTGTAATCAGTTTTTATAAATTACTGTGTTTGAAATGTTAATTTTGCACACATATGCATTGAAATGCAGCAATATTAAATATATTATTTTTATTTTGAAAAGTAAAGAAAAAAAAAAAAAAAAAAAACTCATTCAAGATTTTTAAAATGTTACTTGCTTACTAGTTTTTATTTATTTATTTTTTTTTCTTGTAGATCTTAGATTATTTTAGTTTAACAATATATTCTAAAGAGATTTTTGTATTTTGTAAATTCATTGATAAGTTAAATTTAAAAAAAAATTGTTTGAATATGCCAGAATTTTCCATTAAGTTTCAGCATTCAAACAAAAATATTTATTTACTTATCAATGGATCCACAAAATAATATCCATGTATGTTTAGTTTATATTGTAAACTATAATAATGTAGAAACAAGACAATTAAAAATTGCATTTTTGAAATATTCAATAAAATAAAATAGTCTGAAAATTTTTGATATATTTTAACATTGAGTTATTTAAAAGAAAATGTGTTTTTTTTTTTTTTTTTTATTTAACAGTAATTTATGAAAAGGATTTATGCCAACTATTCCCTTAAAAACTCTTCTTAATGGTAAATAAAATTTAGCAACAAAACAAGATTCAGAATTTAGTTTTGTCACATGATGACTTGAGAAGAAAAATTGTTACTGTGTTTACTGCTTATCAATAACAAATAAGAGGAATTTTTGTATGCAGGTTTCAAGAGTTCCAAGAAACTTTAAGGGTAGGTCAGGCATGTCAAAAAAATCATTTTTACATAGAAACATATTGGCAGAAATGTCATGTATCTGCACTAATTAGACAACAATACAATATAAATCAATGCAGATATGGATTTTTAAAAGAAAAAACAAGTTTATTGAAACACTGTGTGCATGTTACAAAAAGTGCTCAAAATACTTTCCATCGGTAGCAACACAAGCTTCACAATGGCATATCATGAATTGGCAAACACTTTCAAACAGTCCAGGTCTGTCACAGATATGTACTATTTCAACAACTTGTGCTACAAAGTCTTAAGCAGAGTCGTTCACAAGGTCTTTTATGAATTCCATAGGAAGATATTGATAGGGGGACAAATCGGGAGATCGTGGTTGCCAGGCAGTGGGTCAGCCCCTGACAATCAACAGTGCCATGGCTTGTGTTACTCAATTCACTTTCAGCCAAATAAATGCCTTCTTGTGAGCATATATGGTGCTCCGCGTATTTTTCTATGTAAAAATTATTTGTTTCGTTCGGCAGAATTCTTGAAATACCTGTATATCACCATTGCTGGTAAAAATATACTTTATATTAAATATATATATATATATCAATCAGAAATTTCCTTTAATACATTATTATATATAAAGAATAATACAAAAATTAGTTTTGTATAATATATAAAGAAATTATATATGTATATATATCAGGATAGTGACAGATCAGCCTTTTTCCCCTAATCTTTCCCAAGAATCAGGAGAAAAAATTTGGTATGTCACCACCCTGTATATATATTAAATTTTTGCTTTCTGAAAATAAAGTATACTCAGTAGTTGAGTGAAACATTGAAATTTTCTATATGTTACAGAAGTGCTTCTCACATTTTCTGAGCATATTTTTTACTGATACACCACTGATAGTTCTGATTGAAAATTGGCCAGAAATGCAGACTTGGCTATTCTGAAAACAATTTTATGACGGTAACAAATCCATATATAACTTCAAGATTATACAATACTTATGTTCACTGGCAGAGAAAAACAAAGTTATTTTATAGGAAAATTTGTAACTACAATGAACCACTTCACATAATGTATTTCATTGAATTCTGTTTTCACATTCAGAAAATTCACATCCATACAATTAGTACTCTGTTTTGTAAGTTCATTTTTTAATATTTTATTTCAAAGCTAAAACAAACAGTTAAATTTTCACATTTTTAAACACAAAATGAAAAATGTTACAAATTTTCAGAAAATGAGTACTAATTTAATGGATGTGAATTTTCTGAATGTGAAAATGGAATTTCAAAAAAATTAAGTGATGAATAATTCTGGTAACAAATTTTCCAGTGGAATAATTTGAGCTTTGGCCATTGCTAGTAACACTGTTGGGAACTTTTGGCCAATTTTTATTAATATTAACCATTTGTGGCTTGATGGTGGGCAACTTTCGGCTAGTTTTTATTTATAATGGCTGTTAATGATATGATGGCGGGCCACTTTCAGCTAATTTGCATTAATGTTAACTGTTAACGGCATGATAGAGGGGGACCTTTCGGCCAATTTTCATATTTGTCAACCCTTAGTGGCTTGATAACGGGTAACTTTCGGCCAATTTTCATGTTTGTCAGCCATTAGTGGCTTGATAACGGGTAACTTGCGGTCAATTTTCATATTTGTCAGCCATTACTGGCTTGATAACGGGTAACTTGCGGCCAATTTTCATATTTGTCAGCCATTACTGGCTTGATAACGGGTAACTTGCAGCCAATTTTCATGTTTGTCAGCCATTAGTGGCTTGATAATGGGTAACTTGCGACCAATTTTCATATTTGTCAGCCATTACTGGCTTGATAACGGGTAACTTGCGGCCAATTTTCATATTTGTCAGCCATTAGTGGCTTGATAACGGGTAACTTGCAGCCAATTTTCATATTTGTCAGCCATTACTGGCTTGATAACGGGTAACTTGCGGCCAGTTTTCATATTTGTCAGCCACTAGTTGCTTGATAACGGGTAACGTGCGGCCAATTTTCATATTTGTCAGCCATTAGTGGCTTGATAACGGGTAACTTGCGGCCAGTTTTCGTATTTGTCAACCATTAGTGGCTAGATAACGGGTAACTTACGGCCAATTTTCATATTTGTCAACCACTAGTGGCTTGGTGGTGGCCATCTTTCAGTTAATTTTCTTTAATATTAATTGTTAATGGCATGATGGTGGGCAACTGTTGGCCAATTTTTATATTTGCCAACCATTAGTGGCCTGTTGGTGGGCATCTTTCGGCTAATTTTCAGTTATCGTGACCATTAATGACATGATGGTGGGCAAGTTCTGGCTAGCTTTCATTTATGTTAAGCATTAATGGCATGATAATGGGCATGTTTTGGCTAATTTTCATTTATGTTAGCCATTAGTGGCATGATGGCGGGCAACTTACTGTACTTACGGCCAAACTTAATTTGGCCGTATTGAGGCCGGCGTGACACTTTTGTTACGTTGCCGTTACGGCCACCGATAGCGGGCCGCTACAAGTTGCTTATGGCCAAAGGTAACATAGCCACAAGTGGGCCATTACCTCCGTGTTTGTTGGGTGCTAATGTTAAATTTTAAAAATCATTTCAATTTATTTTGAGAATTGCATCTCACAACACTCTTTGAAACATATTGAATTAATTTTGAATAGTTCTGTATATTATTGATAAATTATACATGTACGAAACAATATACTTAAACATAATGCAGCACAAAAAATAAAATAAAAATACAAGATACAACATGGAATATATTTCTAGGCATTTCCGAACGTAGCATTAATGTACCGAGCACTTTAGTAAGTAAAATCTCTTTACCTTACAAATTGATGCAATGTCCGTCCGTAAGTTAGTCAGCATTTTAATTCGTTTGTTAATTGATCCGTTTTTTAATTTGTTATTACGTTAGTTTCTTTGTTAATGTGTGTACATCTTATATCAAGGCAAAAGAAAAAAAAATCACCGTAAAGAGATTTAACTAGTTTTAAAAAGTCATTCATATTACTATAACTAGCAATAGATGACTCTGTGCTTCTATTTATATATAGCAAATTAATAATTTGACATCACTATTTTGAGATAGTATTTTTTAGCATGGTCTCACTGCAGTAAAATTCTTACAAAATTTCTTTATTTGAAAATAAGTGGTAAAAATATAATAAAACGCTCGCAAAAATATGGAAACCCTGAGATCCCTATAATTTTAAATCTCCGTAATTTATTCGAAATTTACGATATCATTATCATCAGAGGATAAGGAAATTTCACTAAAATTTTTCTTAAAAGGAAGAATTTTATCATAAAAATGTTAGATTAATTTTAAACTATCATTTATGATGATTCATCATTTATGATAGTTATTCTAATATGAAAACTTCGCAAGTTATTCGAAATTTTAGATTTTATTGACATGGCGGTATCCATTTGAAATAAACGTGCATTATGAAAAGAGATCATTGAACTAGAAATAATGTGAAGTTGTATGGAAACTAAACTACAAAACTAACCTTATAAAATTAAGTATTATGTTAGCAAAAGGTAAATCTATCTGGCTGGAGAACCTACTAGGTAGGATATTTCATTCTATGAACTTGTCGAATGATCATCCAAATTCCTTTCTATAAACCCTTTCCGGTACATCTCTTAAACTTTCAGCAAAAAAGTTTGTAGGCAATCTGATTAGGTCTAGAATAGTTCATATGTATCATTTTGTAAATATTACAGTTGTCATTTAATTTTGTGGGTGTGCCTCAAGAGACATCACCACTTATCGTACCCAGAAGCCAGAGCCAGTGCTATTCTATGGAGAATTTCGCCCCATTATAACTTATTAACTAATCTATATTTTTAAATTCCGTTTTCGCATTCAGAAACTTCACAACAATTAAACAATTTACCGTTTTCTAAAAATTATTTTTAAAAAAATTTTTAATTTTATTTTGAGATTGTAAAATGCAAATTTTACAATGTGAAATTATTAATTTTTGAGTTTAAAAATGAAATCTTAAAAAAATAAAAAAAATAAAAAAAATTAGAAAGCGATGAATTATTTAATAGTTGTGAATTTTCGGAAAGTGAAAACGGAATGTAAAAATATGTATTAGTTAATGAATTATAATGCGGCGAAATTTCCCATAAAATAACATTGGCTTCGGCTTTCGGAGATGATAGGTAGAGAGTCCCCTTAAAAAAAATGCACTGTTTAGATATACGTCAAAAACAGCAAATGTAAAATTTGAATTTCAGCAACTGTAATTATAAGCAACTGAATGAGGTCTTATGCAGTTCATAAGTATAATTTACAGTTGCCGTTTGCATCTGCGGGTCCGAGCACTGTGTCACATGATCTTTGAAAAAATTGTGATGTAAGCACTGCAAAATAAATGTTTTTTATAGAATTACTGCAACTAAAAATTGTTGAGCGAATTTTGTTGTACCGACACATGTTATTTTTAATGAAGGTTAAAGTAAATTTCTGTAATAATTTGTTCATTTAATTTTAAGCCTTTATAATGATAATGTTTAAGTGAGCCTTAACCAAGCTTACAGAGTAGAAAAGGATTGACATTAATACTGTAGTCGAAATTTAGGATAATATTTTGGAGTGTTGAGCAAAGTCCACACATGCCAAATAGTTTAAAATGTGGAAAAATAGGTAACCAAATTTCTAAAAGTATCAGTTACAGGCAGATAGGAACATTATTTATTTATTTATTTATTTTGATAAACTGGATTATTTTATTCTTAACAATGTACGTGCTTATCTTTTCATTTAACTACCATCTAACTTAATATTGCAATACATTATTATTATTATTATTATTATTATCATTATTATTATTATTATTTATGATGTATAAATATACATCCTTGTATACATACACTTACGCACACACACATATGTTATATATGGGTAAAAGTAAAAAGTAAAATTTCTAAAATAATTATTTTTATAATTCTCTAAACTACGGTGACATTTTAAATTTCACATATTTTGAATAAATTTTTTTCATAAATTTTTGTTGTACTTATTCAATTATTTTAAACGTATTTTATATAAAGGATTTAAATAAAATTTTAGACACTTTTAAAGATGTAAATAGTTTTACAGAAAAATATAAAGTTAATGAAGCAAGAAATTCGTACTATATAGTCTTTGTTTCGTTATATATGATAACAGACATATGACGTAAAAAGATATATGTGTTTTGTAATCTAATTATAACTTTAATAGAAGCATTCGGGTAATTCGCCTTGTTACACTATTTTTTTTAACTCCTTTTATTTTTTTCCTTATTTAAATAGTAATAATTCATTGAAGAAGAAAACTGAAAAACTAACTAAAGTTTTATATTTAAAATACTTTCAATTACTTTTATTTCTATTTTTAATAAAAGTAGGTACTTCAACTTAGTTTATCTTAAGGGTAAACGGAATGAATTAAAATTAAACAATAAAAGAATATTAAAAGATGAAAGGTAAAATCCCATTTGTTAAAAAAAAATGTTCACAGGAAAATATAAATTATTCTCGAAGTCATACAGTCGGCAGTAAAATTCTTCGAGAGCTATAAAAAATTTCTTTATAAAAAAAGTACACTTAATTAATACTGTTTTGTTAAATAAATCCTTGTCAAATCATGCTCTCGGTCAGTCTAAGAACATGATTCGACAAGGATTTATTTAACAAAACAGTATCAAGTGTATTTTTCTATATAGGAATTACTAATTTTGCTGCCGACTGTATTATTATCATATTACTTCCTTCACCCGACTACCGTACGTAATGCGAATATTCAGTCAAAAATTTAGATATGGGTTCCCGTGACTTATATCATAGCCTCCTAAACTAGATGCATGTCGCGTGGCTCGAAAACTTAGCAACAGTTGAAGCGGTAGACAACGCCCCCTGGTACAGATTGCACGACTTTTTTATTCAACTGTCGCCATTAATTTTAAAAAGTGATATATGATATATATAATCGGCGTTTCTTTGATTCTGTTCGCCATTTATCTATATCATATCCCACTTTTAAAAATTGTTGGTGGCTGTTGAAGGAAAAATTCATACATTCTGTACCAGATGGCGCTGTCTACCGCTTCAACTTTTGCCAAATTTCCGAACCACGCGAGACAGGCATCTAGTTTAAGAGGCTATGCTTATATATTATAAGGTCTTTAAAAAGTGAATTGGGACAATTATCCAGTGTGTATGTGTGTATAAATGTGGGGAATTATCTATCATATCTCCAAAACTAATAAAGATAGAACGACGAAATTTCAGAATTAACGATTCGGCTCCAACAATTTTCCTGAATTTTGTTGTGTAAACACCACTCATAATATCCTATCGTAACTATTAGTTGGTAATATAATTGGTAGATGTCCTGTGTAAATTGTCGATTTTAAGTCTGGCAAGTGCATTCTTTAAAAATGGTTCTACAGGTTTCCTTGAAATGCATCCTCTTTACTTCTTTTTAAACATACTTTCGGCAGAAATATTATTAAGGCAGAATTCCACACTTTTTCATATATATTTTAGTTTGATCGCTAATTTTTATCACCAACTTACTTTTTTATAAACAGCATAAGATAAAGATCATGACCCGACAAATATTTACTTAACAAAACAGTATTAGGTATATCCATTTTTTAAACAGGAATTATTGCTAGCGCTTTAATAATTTAGCTGCCGACTGTAATTGTTGTAGTTTGGTTTTCAGTGGACAGGTGAGAACTCATGCGGCACTTGATTTCCTTTCATATTCACTCTCATTGGGAAAATATGCTTAAAAAATTGCGGCATGCACATAGATAGATATTTGCTTAAAATAATATCGATTGCTTTTAAAATTTGTCGCAATAAAATTTAAACAGTCATTTATGTACAATACACCATTATATTTTAAAACATGTGAAAATGTTTCAACATTGGTTAAAAAAAAAAAAAAAAGTTATAATAGTCCTACAATGTACATTTATTTCTTTACCATATTGTAATGAATTATTTTTAAAACTATTACAGATTATTCAATATTGCATTTGCTCTTTCTATTTAGTAATGAATGGACCACTGGAACAAGGCAGAACTTCAAATATTTGTGAGGAAAAGCTGGGCTATGATTGGTTTTAATCCATTATTTGTGTGTAAAATCAATACTCTCATAGGTTAAATGAAAGAAAATCTTCCTCATGACGTGAAATGACGTGCGACAGTCATGCCGTCCATTGTGTATCATGACGTTCACTACTAAACGATATCTACTAAATATTATATTAAAAGAAATACAAATATATTAGAAGAAATCACAAGAACTTTCATAAAGGAAATTGACACCCGACGAACGGTATTCCACCTATTCTACTAGGAAGTCAATCTGCTTTAAGTCACTCAACCAACCAACATTAAGGAAATTATAGTGTTAAATTATACATATAAATATAAATTGTTAAATAGTCTGTCAAAGGCGGAATGTAGATTTTCATTTTTGCTACATACATAGTTTTATTATTATAACTATTATTATTTTTACATATGTTGCAGCTAACTATTCTAAATGTTTAACAACTATGTAAAATGATTTACCATTATAATTCGTTAATAAAAGAGAGCCAATCATTTCATCTAATTGACATAAAAATATTCACAAAACTTAATATAAAGAAATTCTTTAATTTGAAAAGTATTTTGAGAAATGTCATTCAGATTTAATTAAAGAAAGTTAATGATGATGACTTCAATTTTTTGCAAAGAAGTTTAATATATAATTTTATTTCATAATAACAATCATTTTAGATTTTTAAAACGCATTTCACGATACTTCTTTTTAATGGAGAAAGCTAATGATAGTAATTCAATTACTGATTGAAAATTAATGCTTTTTTAATTTTTTTTTCCCAAAGAGATTCGTAGAGCGTCATTGTCATATAATTTTCGGTTTCAACTTTTGTTAGAGCAACAACAACAACAACAATATATATATATATATATACAGTCGGCTGCAAAATTATTCGAGCACTAGCCAATAATTCCTATATTTAAAAAGTACACTTAAGACTGTTTTGCTAAGTAAATCCTTGTCGAATCATGTTCTTAGACTGATTAAGATTTGGCAAGGATTATTGCTAGTGCTCGAATAATTTTGCAGCCGACTGTATATATATATACATATATTTATATTCGATTTATTTATTTTATTTATTTATTTGTCTATTTATTTTTTTTTAACTGGAGAATCACCAGCTAATGCTGTTATTAAAGAACTGATTGAAGTACTAAGAGTAGAGTTGAGATAGTTTGGAAATCGGAAATTTGCAACGGTAAATGAGTGAAATTTATTACATGTATAGTCGGTAACAAAAGTCTCCGAATACTAGCAAAAATTCCTATATAAAAAAAGTACACTTAATACAGTTTTCTTAAATAAAACCTTGTCGAATTCTGTTTTTAGACTGACTAAGAACAGGATTCGACAAGGATTTATTTAACAAAACTGTATTAAGTGTACTTTTTTTATATAGGAATTTTTGCTAGTGTTCGGACACTTTTGTTACCGACTGTATATACCGACTGTATGTAAGTATGTTTTTTATGGTTGGTTGGGAGGATTGTTGGTATTGGATAGATGAATAGGAGAGCCGTTGGTCGTATTTATATACATACCGAGTGATCCATAAACCAGATAAACCCGGGAAACACATGTAGCTTGGGGAATGTTACGGACGCGAGTAACATTACCATAAACAGTTTATCCACCTGATTTTTGACTTGATATTTAGTATTTCCTTGTAGACTTTTTATTAACTTTATGCTTCTATTTAGTGTAGTTGCATTTATTTATTTGATCTCTGTACGGCGTAAGGATAATTGTCCATATCGCTAGTTGCATTGGAAATAATAATAATAATATAATAATAATAAAAATAATAATAATGAAACATTTACAAAATATCCAAATTTCGCGGTGCTTCGAATGTTTTACATAATTCATAAAATGATATTTATGTGAATACAATAATATCTGAATATTGAATGTGATTAAAAAAAAAAAAACTAATTTATAAAGGAGGGTTATGACATGTCAGATTGTTTAATTATGTAAAATTGTGTAATATAATTAAGCCAACATTTAAAATAAGATATTTACGTAAAAACACAAATTAAAAACTTAAATTAAAAACGTTAAAAACAAGACAGACGTGCTTTTTGTAAATCAGCCCATATTGATATCATAGTCACAAGCCTATAGGACGTCTTCCTATAGCACGTTTTTACTAAGCTACAATCCTCTTCCTTGAATGAAGCTAAAATGTTGTTTAAAAATAATTTATGCCATTCGAATGTTTAATAATATTGAATTGTTTAATTTAACTTACCAGTATGATGAATTTTAATGAAGTAAACTTTAATAATTTGTAAGATGTATTTTTCGAACTCAGTTAGTTTTGTAATTTTGCTAACAAGTGTTCACTAAATAAAAGTTTTATTTTAGCTTTAACCTATTTTTCATATGCATATACTTTATTTATCAAGATATTATGATATTACATCTGTGTCATAATTTATTTGTTATGTCACTATCTAGACATTTCAACACTTTTTTCCTTTCTTTCGTTTGATGTATTTTTAAAACTTAATAAATTTTACGTCTTTACTAAGAAAATTCACTGAATAAAAGTTTTATTTTAGCTTCAACCTATTTTTTAAATGCATATACTTTACTTGTAAAGATATTATGATATTACATATGTGTCGTAATCTATTTGTTGTGTCACAATCTAGACATTTCAAAATTTTCTTCTATTTTTCTTGTTTTTTTTTTTTTTTTTTTTTTTTTTCAATTAATCAATTTTACGTTTTTACTAACAACTGTTCATTGAATAAAATTTTTATTTTAGCTTTAACCTATTTTTTTAAATACATATATTTTACTTGTAAAGATATTATAATATTATCTGTGTTATAATTTATTTGTTGTGTCACAATCTAGACATTTCAGTTTTTTTTTCCTTTCTTTCGTTTAATAATCTCTTGAATTACCAAATTCGAGAATAAAATATATCTTAATTATTTGTATTTGTATGGCTAGTATTAAGTTTTGAATACGTATAACACATTTTATTAGATAAAAAGAAAAAGTGATGTAAAAAATACAAGGACAAAACCACTAAAATTTGGTGAATGTGTTCCATTTTAATTAAAATTATAATTTTTTTTTCAATGAAGAGCTTTGCAGTATTATCCTTTAATTCTTAAATATAAAGAATAAATACAGAAAACATTCACAAATAAAATCTGTTAATATATTTTGTAGAATTTTAAATATAATTTAAAAAGCCAAATTTATTTTTGTTAAATTTGTAATGACATTACATTATTTGTAAAAATCTTTCAATTTCGTATCTTTTCTTAAATCTCCATTTTAATATCTGATATCTTTTTAATTTTTTCTTAGTCATTTACATTTTAATGAAAAGTTAAATTACTGCATTCTTTTCATAATGAAATAGCTTTTTAAAAAATCTGTCGCACGATCTTTTGACTACAACTTTAACTACGATTTGAAATCTTGTCCTAAAGGCATTTACCTGGAAGTCAGGGAAACAAAGAGATGTTTCACAGACGATATCTTAGAAACGTGACGTTCAAGGATCGGGTAAGGCACCTATAATACGAGCAGACTCGTCCGGCATCTTTTCCCCCAAATCCTTCAAGTGGGGAGCGTGGGAGAGAAAAGCAACCCTGAGCCGTTTTACGCGTTTCGTTTCAAAGTTCGCCAAATTGCATGCTTTTTAAATGGTAATTTTCAAACGCATAAATAAAATATATTCATTCATAAAAGATAAGTAAACAAATTTAGCTTCGAATTTAAAAGAAAATATAATATTAGGTTATCAATAGCTGAATAGCTTTTTCTAATTGTGGAACTATTTACTTCCGCGGAAGCACACTTCTTTCATTGTCGTCTGCTTGCTTGTTTAGATCCCTTGTTATCGTTACGCTGTCAGAGGATATTTATTGTTTTCTGTGTATAAAGTAATAAATATAGATGGATGTTAAGACATTAATTGCAGTATTTATTCAAGAAAGAATCCTCGGATGTTTGGATTTCTTTTAGAGGTGATCAGAAAGAAAATTTGGACTGTTAATTTTCGTCGAGACAAATGCATTCAGAGATCCGGCGCTGAAGTATGGAATGTAAGTTATATTTTGTTTAATTAATATATCTCTTGATAAATACCTCCTCTTTATGTGAAAATATGATAATGCATGCTGCTACTTATTAATATTTAACTGCTTATATGTTTTAAAGACGTAAAAAAGTTAACTATGAGCTTAATGTGATATTCTGAGTTTGTAAATATTGGCGACGTCAAATTTCGCCAAATAAAGTTTTGTTTTCATAATTTAATGCAAATAAAATTTAGTTTGTTTTAATTTTAAATCATAGGTGAATTATTATTGAAGAAATGTACGCATTTTTAGGGTTATTTTTATATAATCATTAAAATCAGATAATAAACTTTTTGTGCTAAACAATATATTCATATGTATTATAGTTTAACTTACTACAGTAAAAAGCATTTATTTACTTGATAGACTTGTACTTTTCTGTAATATCTATTGGTGTTTTCTATTGTCTTAAAAGAGGTAAATTTAAATTAATAATAATTATAATAATAATAAAGTATGAATTTTGAAAATTTAAGTTTACTATGCTAAAATCTTTCAATAGAAACTTGTACAATCCTCGTTCAAAAAATCTAGATTAAGAATTTTTTTTCTAGATTAAGAAATATATGCTCCTTAAATTTCGTTTTAAACTACAATAGTTTTTAATGTTAAATATTTTATTTAAAATCAATTGATTTACTATTACATAATAATTATTTATTTTGATAAGAAAGAATTTAGTTATTATTAATAAAAGATCTTGCTTATAAATAAATTCTTGCAAAATTTAAAGAGATTTAAGATTTTTGTGAAATAATGCTAAATATTTTGATCAATATAAGAAACAAAACCTTTTTATGTTTAAAAATTTATATCTTAGAACATGGTATATTAATTGACATTATGTGAGTCAAAATATGCAGTCATATTATTATATATCTAAGAAATTTATTTATAATAAAGTTTAATGTAGTATATATGCATTAAACCTTTATTGAGGAAATTTCTCTGAAACAAGTTGGTGCTTTTATTTCTGTTTTCACGGTTAACTTTCAGCAAAACCCCATTATTTTTAATTTTAAATAATCTTATTTGTTTTTTAAAGTTTAATTTACATGAGATAATAAAAATAAAAATGCTTTTAGAACATGAACTAATTATTTGATATTTATACAAAGTATCCAATCTGTTTTAATTTCTATCTTAATATTTAGTTTAACTGCACACTTGAATGATAGATTGTTAAGGTTCAGATGAAGATTTACTTTATGGGAATGTTTATGCATTCTATAAATTGTTAAATCAATATTTTTCTGTTTTTTTTTTTTTTTTTTTTTTAAGTAGGATTTTCGGGGGGGGGGGGGGGAATTCATTTTTTAATTTCAGGGGTTGATCAAAATAAAAAAAATCCTTTTAACCCCCTCCCCCCCTTCCTTCTCCAAACTGAATATTATAAAATGGGGCCTTTCAAAAAATTAAAGTTCATAAAATAGACCCTTTCAGAAAATTTAAATTTGGTAAACGAAGTATGAGCCCATTCACTAAATTTCAGTTCATAAAGTCATTTCACAAAATTTTTGTTTTATAAAAATTAAATTTTTTAAAAAATTTCCCATGTTTTCAATATTATTTCAAATGACTACTTGCACTTGATTCTCTGCCACGTTATAAACTTGATATATATATACATATATATAAAAAAAATTAGTGCTAATTTTTATTTGTTTACAAAAGTAGAATTTTTTTTACAAAATTTTCTTTTTGCACTTATATATTCTGCCAAAATGCCACTGCCCCCCCCCCCCAAAAAAAAAAAAAGATAAATAAATAAAAAAATATTGGTCAACTCTTGAAATGTTCCATATGTAAATTGTAAATATTATATAAAAGTATCAATTTACTATTAGCAATTTACTTCTTTTGAATACATTTATGATACATTTTTAAATAAATGTATGTTAATCTGTTAATACTCATAATAAGATTTAAAAAAATTCTTTAGGACCATTTTGAAGAGTCCCAATTCAAGCAGAATAGACTGAGGCTGAAATTGGATGTCCAAAACCTGGTTGTGTACATGAATCACATCTGAGTAATCCAGAAAAGGTTTGTTTTCCTTTTCTTTTATGACGTATTATGCTATAAATGTGTAAATGTTGATACCTGTCTTGCACAATAATTTTGAATTTTAAGTTGTACACAAAATTAAACTAATATGCATCCTAAATTAAAAAAAATTAAGGATGCATATTAAACTTTTTTTAAAATTTTTTATTATATTTTTAAAGTTAAAGTGTTTTTACATAATGCAATTTAATATAGTTAAAACTGCAAATAAGCAGTTTTATTTTTTCATTTACAAATACTAAATTAAATAAGATTTTTACTATATTTATGAACCCTGTATTTTTTTATTATTTCATTTTAATATAAATAAATCTGTAAATAAAGTTTTATTTATTTATGCACAAATAATAAATTAAACAAATTTTTAGCTCATTTGCAAACTCTGTATTTTTTAAATTACTAAAATGTAAATATCATTTATAAACACTTTACACTGTCTTTGTAAACAACTGAAAAAAAAAAAAATACTCTTCACAGTTCAGGCTCAGACTTTATTATTATTATTATTTATGTATTTTTCTCTATATACTTTGTACGGGCTTGGATTTTACACAATGTTATAAATTAGTTTGTCTATTTTTTTTTTACAATTTTAACTTGATTGTCTCCTAGTTCGCACTGTGATTTTCTTAAATATTTTTAACAAATGTGCTATTTATTGAAGGTAAGGCTGCAGACAAAAGGGGGGGGGGGGTTAACAAAAGAGAGAGGAGGATGGAGAAGGTTCCTCACACAGAAATTTTTGTTAAATAAGAGTTCTTTTAGAACTACTATTGAAATAGACTAGAAATGTTCAAATACAGTGCCTTTGAGCTTATACCTTACCATATAATATGTTTATCGCATTGTAGGATAAAAGGAAGTAATGTAAACATCATAACAGATTATTTAGGATATTTTTGTTATTTTCAGTGACATTAGATTATAAAGGATAAGAGATGCATAATTGTGTTCATTTATTTCTTCTTCGAAAGGTCATCAAAATTATTCTTACTGTATTATTTTATGTACTTAAATATTTGAAAAATTAGTTATCATAGACTGAAATTATTGGTTAATTATTATTTTTTTTTATAGGAATGTTATGAAGAATATAACAAAATTCTGAAAAAGAAAATTGCAGCATTAGAAAATGCTATCGTAAAAATTTAAAAGATATTAAAAGAAAAAGATGCAATACAAGAAAAAGACAGGGGGCTATCTTCATTTTTGTCTGAAAAGCAAATTGCATCTTTTTAGGTTGATAGACAGAGCATTACATATCGGAGCGATGAACCTTCCTGCATCTTGTGTTTTCCAGATATGCATTTTTTACTTTGTTTAATATCAATTCAATTTGTAAAAGTGTTGTGAATATATAATTATATTACATATTATTTTGCAAGGCCTTTGTTGTATTTGATAAAACAATATAAGCATATATAGATTTCTCCAGCAATGTAAACATTTTGTGAAACGAAATAAATAAAATATTTGTATTTTATTTTTTCTAGTATTATTCGCATCTTTTGAAACAGTACAAGAATATAGGTTCATAATTTGATAAATAGAAATGATGGTTTTATTTATTTATTTTATTCTAAAGATTAATTTTATGTTACTGGGTTTCATTTTCATTTTATTAGTCTATAAATGCTATTACATTTAGAAACCTATTACAACACCATCGTTCACGTGAAATAAAATGGGATGAAATATTTCACCAGGTTACTGAATAGAATTATAAAAGAAGTAGTACGTTAGATCACAAATCCATAATAGAATAAAATGCAAACATGATAACTTTTAAATTATTATATTGTTATATATTACAGGATAGAATTATAGTGAATCAGAGAATGATTGAGTGGTTTTATTAAAAAAACAAGAAAGAAATAATATGCTTAAGTCCATTATTATGAAACACTTTTCAATATTACATAAGTTATAGTAAAAGTAAGTCAGATAATGATTGACTGGGTGTTATTGAAAAATTAAAATAATGCATCATTGACAAATTATAAAACACTTTCTTATGATTTGGAATATAGTTGTAATTGAAACTTTTGGAAAGTGAAAATGGAGAATTAACTTGTGTATATTCATATGTACTCAAAATCTATATTAGAGTAAAGAAAAATTATTATAGTGAATAATAATCATGCGTCATTCATAAATTATGAAACACTTTCCCATGTTACAGGTTATAGTAAATGTGAGAGTAATTGAATGAATATTACACTTAAAAATATTTAAATAAAAGCAAATATAAGAAAAATTTCAAAAAACTTTAAATATTTTCTTTGGTCTAATAATTTGGCCAGGTACTGTATATATTATTATTATTATTTTGCAAGCCTTTGTTGCATCTGATTAATCATTATAAGCATCTAGATTTCTCCAACAGTGTAAATAATTTGTGAAATGAAATAAATAAAATATATGTATTTTTATCTGGTATTTGCATCTTTTGAAACAATGAATGCATATAGACTCACAACTAAGTGTGTGTGTGTGAGGCGGGGGGGGGGGGGTCAGTATTACTCTTTTTTAACTAATGATTAAAAGTATATATTACTGGATTTATTTTCATTTTATTAGCACATATAGAATATTACTTTTAGAAACCTAATATAACCAGGGTTCTCACAAATACAAATTTGGATACAAGAAATTTTTTTAAAAATATATATCAATGATTAGCCAATTCTAAAAATAAATAGAGGTAAAAAATGGTATTCAAATTTCCCTTTGTGAGAACTTTGATTATAACATCATTCACCTGGAGTAAAGTAGGATGAAATACTTTCTGAGGTTACTGGATAAAATTATAAAAGAATTTAATTATGAGAACTTACATTTGAGTAATGCAAATCCATAATAGAGTAAAATAAAATTATAGTGAAAAGAAGAGTAAATCGAAGAATGAGTGATGTTATTTAAAGACAAGAAATAAAAAATATGTTTTTAATTATTAATTATAAAACATTTTTCATATTGCACAATGTTGTTATAGTAAAAGTAAGTCTGGCACAGACTGAATGTTATTAGTTTAAAATAAAGAGAAATTGTAAAAAACTTTCCATTGATATGGAATATAGCTGTAGTTCAAACATTTAAAAAGGAAAAAATGAAGAATTTACTTATATATATTCAGGGCCTGATTATCGCACAGGCCGTCTAGGGCACTTCTATTTAGGGGCACCAAAATAACTTTAAAAATTTTTAAATGCTATTTTTGGAAAAGATTTTCTTTAAAAAATTAACTGAAAGTTAGCTAATGATAATAATCTTTAGTTGAAATCTAATCTCCGAGGAGGAGGATCAAAAGTTATATGGCATGCCTACAGACCACACCTAGGGGTAGGTACCAAATCGTCACCAATTTGCTGTTTCCTAGCTCTAATGCAACACTGAACCTGCACCTCAGGTTTGTATCCAGTTACATTTTCTTAACTTTGTGAAATTTGCTTAACTTTTTGAAAAAAATAAAATAAAAATAATAAGCTTTAATTTGTTTGGGGGGAGGGGGCACGAAAATTGTCCTGGGCCTTGGGCCACAGCAGGTCTTAATCAGGCTCTGTATATATTCATATGTACTCAAGACAAATATAATAAAGAAAAAAAAATCAATTATATTCATAAATTATGAAGCACTTTTGCATGTTACAATCTACAGTAAATGTGTGAGAGTGACTAAGTGAACATTGGCATTAAAAAATATTTAAAATAACAGTAAATGTAATATGAAATTAAAATCTTGCATAAATAAAGATACTGAGAGACTTAAACATTATAGACAAGAATTACATTAAAAAAAAATAATAATAAATCAGTGAATGTTCAAATTAATTCTTAAAAAAAGTCATTTGTTAATTAGGAACACTATTCTATATTTTTCTGTAAAGATATAATTAGCAAATCAACTGAAATCTGTAGAAGACAGATTATATATATATATATATATATATATATATATATATATATATATATACAAACTTTAATATATATATATTTATACAATAAAACCACCCTAAAGTTATTACAGGGAGAGGACCCTCGTGTAGTCAGTTGACCTTAACACCTTCACGTGCACCATAGTAAGGGAGCCACCTGCCATAAAATATTAGCCCTTAAAAAGAAGTAGCCTTTTAATTAAGGTTGTTCAGAAAATCCTATTCAGGCCACAAAATCTATAAATTACATTTGGATTATAGGAATTTACGTTTTGATCACATAGCTGCAGTGGCGCATCCAGAACTTAACTTTTTTTTTTTTTTTTTTTTTTTTGGGGGGGGGGCTAAGAGTTTTCAAGATATTAATCCAGATCAATGAAAAATTTACAATTGTAACATTCAGTTGGGAATATTAGTGCTTTTTTTTTGGAGGAGGGGGGGGGGCTTCAGCCCCTTAGCCCCCCTCCCCCATAAATCCGCCACTGCATAACTGAAGATATAGTGTTTAACCTCTCACTTATAAATGGTAAACACTAATTAGTTTTGGTCAAAGGCAAAGTAAAATTACTTGATCTTGAAAAAGGAATACAGTTGTAAGTGGGCTTTTATTTGAGGAATATTAATATTACGTTATAGAGGGAAATTTTGGATCTGTTAAAATTGGCCCTCAAGGAATGTGGCCTTTCAAAAGAGATGGACATTTAGAGAAGATTCACTGAATTTTTAAAGGAAAGCAAAGCAAAATTTATCATCCTTAAATTTTTATAGTGAAAAATAAAAAAAGGCGGGGGAACATAGAAAATTTCTAGAAAGACTTCAGCCCTGATGATAAGTTTATACAAAATGCTAAGTTTTTTTTTTTTTTTTTTTTTTTTTTTTTTTACTTGATTGGAGGGTAACAGACTTTTATTATAGAAATCTTTATATATATCTCTATATATATAAATGAATGTTTGTCTGTATGTCCTTTATAAAATCGTAAACGACTTGACCGATTTCGATCATTCTTTTTTTGTTTTTTTCCTTATAGGTCAGGGGTGGTTTAGGAAAATAAAAAATTGAAAAAATTCGCCCCACAAGGGGGGGGGGAGGGGGACAAAACGTGAATTCAAAAAATCCTTCATATCTCAAACAAAAAAACAGATATCCGTAAAATTTTTGCTTTAAAATATAGCTAATATAAATGTCTAAAAACCAATTTCTAGAATTTTCGAAATTCGGTCCCCAAGAGAGGGGGCGGGGGGGGGGGCGAAACGGGATTTCACATGCGTAAAACGCGATTTCGCATAATCCTATATATTTCAAACAAAAAAAAACAGATATACGTGAAATTTTTGCTATAAAATATATCTAATACAAATATCTAAAAACCAATTTCTGGAATTTTAAAAATTCAGCCCTCATGTGGGGCAGCAGGGGCAAAAACAATTAGAAATAGAGTTAGGCCTTTCAAAATTGGTACAGATAGGTTTCAATAGCCTGCAAGTCGAATGGGGATATTTTCGAAAGTGTAAAGTTATTAGGAGGGGAGAGGGGGGGGGGGGGCAAAAAAAATATAAAATATCGTTCAAATTTGGTATATAGAGGTTTTCGATACTCACAAATCGATTGCGGATATTTTCGAATTTGTAAAATTATCAGGAGGTGCGGTAAGGGGGGGGGGGGGCTACGGGCAAAAAAAAAATAGAAATACAGTTAGGGCATTCAAAATTGGTACAGATAGGTTTTAAAGGCCTGCAAGTCGAATGGGGATATTTTCGAAAGTGTAAAGTTATTAGGAGGGGCGAGAAGAGGGAGGGGATGGGGGGGGGCAAAAAAATAAAAGTAGAGTTAGATCGTTCAAGATTGGTACACAAATGGTTTTCGATACTTAAAATCGAATGCGGATATTTTTGAATTTGTAAAATTATTAGGAGGGGCGGTGAGAGGGGTGGGTCGGTAAGGGGGGGGGGGGGGGCTATGGGCAAAAATAAATAGAAATGCAGTTAGGCCGTTCAAAATTAGTACAGATTGGTTTTAGAGGCCTGCAAGTCAAATGGGGATATTTTCGAAAGTGTAACGTTATTAGGAGGGACGGGAGGGGGGGGGCTTAGGGGCAAAAAAAAAAAAAGTTAGATCATTCTAAATTGGTACATAGAGGTTTTCGATACTTACAAATCGATTGCGGATATTTTCGAATTTTTAAAATTATTGGGAAGGGGGGGGGGTGAGTGGTGGGGCAAAAAAATAAAAATTGAGAATTCAGTAATTATAGTGATTCATTTAAAAATAGGGTCTAGCGAAGCCTGCTAGTATATATATATATATAAAGAAAAAGTAAGTAAAAAAAACTCCACAGAAACTTTGGAAAGGAGCTATTATTCTTCGTAAAATTTAGTTATAGTATATGAAACTGAAATCTGTAGGAGACTGATTTTGATTTGTAAATTTTTTATACACATACATACATACTCACATACCTATTATACATATATGAAGAAGAGGGCTGAATTAACCATAATTAAATTTTAAATTATAAAACAAGCTAGTATGCCGTGGCCACCACAAAACATTCTTCTATATTTTACTGAAAAAATTCACGCAGCGCAAATTATTTGCTAAAATTGTTTTCCATGGGGAATGCAGACGGTTTGCGTCTCGGAGGTTGGTTGGTTGGTTGGAGGATTTAAGACCGATTGACTCCGCATGTGTCCTAGGCCTGTAGGGGAAATGCCCTCCATGGGGGTCTTTCTAAGGGGTCCTAGTCCGTATTTACTCGAGTTTCGGAGGAAACCACGGAAAACTCCGAACGACTAGGTGAATGAGCGTGACCTGGGATCGAACTCGGCACCTTCCATCTACCAGCTTTGAGCGCTTTCGTCTCGGAGGAGATGTGTAAAACTAAATGTTGAGAGAAAGTCAATTTTGTGCCAACATCTGTGGATTTTTTTTTTTTTTTTTTTTTTTTTCATGATGGGTATCGTTCAAAAGAGCTTGCCAATACCTTTAAAATGAATGGTTGAACCATCGATCTGCGATAATTTAAAATAAAGTTATCGATTTTCTTCATTTAAAAAAAAAAAAAAAAAAAAAAAAAATTAATGTAATATTGACAATAAAATTGACTTTCTTTTGGATATTTAGTGTTATACTACTTCTCTAATATGGAAATCGTCTGCATTATCATGGAAGATAATTTTTTTAAATAAAAATTTTAATAAATTATTTTTACTGAGTGAATTAGTATAGGAAAATATAGAAGAAATTCATGTGGTGGCCACAACATACTAGTTTATTTTCTGCATCTATACTAATGAAAGTGTTGTTAATATATATATATATGTATATATATATATATATATATTAAATTACACAGTATTTGCACAATAACAATAAACATCTATATAATTTTAAAATAAATTGTTGAAAACTTTAAAAATTATTTTGCAATTAAATTAAGTTATAAAATCTTGATGAAAATGAAATTATTTTTATATCTAACAATTAAACGAACCAAAGCAAAATTTAACATTTCTCATATTATTGAACAAGAAATGTTATTCACTACTGCAGAAATCACTACCGATTAAGTGCAGCCTCGAATTAAGAAAAGAACTATTATATATGCCGTGTTAAATATCGCGCTGAACTCTGAGAAAAGAAACCTTCATTCAAACTCGCCAATAAAGCAATAAGCGCGCCAGTCGGGAAGCGCGGTTCCAAATGGGGGCAAATATGGAGGACGATAAGTCGGCCTGTATTATAGAGGCTCTAGGATCGGGGTTTCATCTTATGACGTCATTCCATGAGTTTATGACAGCATCTCCAGAAAGGGTGAGGTTAAGGGCTAGTTTTTTTCCTTAATGCAGATTTTCTGATAGTATAATATATATTTTTAAGGAATTTTAATTTTAGTTGTTCAAAGCTAATTTTTGCCTATCGAAATTATTATCTTTGATTTAATTTGTAAGAAATTATGATATTTGAATTAATTTAATACATGTATAGTATCTGATATACTGATTTCTAAAAATTATTTTTGATTAAAAATGACCTCGAGAGACTTTATATACTATGTAATAAACTTACGGACTCTGTCTTTATATATATATATATATATATATATATATATCAAAGTAAGAAATTATGATATTTGAATTATTTTAATACATGTATAGTATTTGATATACTGATTTCTAAAAATTATTTTTTATTAAAAATGACATTGAGAGACTTTATATTCTATGTAATAAACATGTGGACTATGCTTTTTTTTTATATAAATATCAAAAAGAATTTTCATTTTATGTATTTATTATATCTAAGAGAATAAACGTAACCACCTAAATCCCGAGTAAAAATTAGTTGTCACAGGGTGGAATCTGCTCAGTTCCCCATCATATATTTTCCACAATAAGACACGTTATAATCATGTTAAGAATATAATCTTACATGATCACACAACATGGTCCATGCTTCAATGCTCCACACACCAGGCTACCCTACTTTTGATTCGATATGTTAACTTTATTCTAAAACGCGAATTAATGTAACTATGGTTAGATATTCCTATTTTAATTGTAACTGCACATTTGTAGTGCAATAATAATTAAAATGCATGTTTATGATAAATTTCTATTCTCTCATGCTACGAAAACTTAGTTTTTTGGATAACTTATGATGTTTTCAAATTAGAATGTGGAAAATAAATAGAGCATGTGCCAGTATCCTAAATGATAATTTAAAACTGGTCTAATATCGTTACTATAAAAACATTTCTCATAATACACGTTTATGCGAAATGTTGCTATATTCTACCACGTTAAAATAAATTTTAAACTTAGAATAATTTGCGAAGTTTTTAAAGTAGTATATTTAGAATTAAAGTTGTTTATATTAGCATCATGCATGGTATCATAAAACATTTTTACGACAAAAATAATTCTCACAATGCAAGTTTAGATGAAAATATGTTTTTTTTTTTTTTTCCATGTTAAGAAAACTGTAAATTTTGAATAATTTACGACATTTCCAATTTAGAATGTTGAAAATATGTAGATTTCTTCTCAGTATCATTAGTAATATTTTAAAACTAGTCCGACAATTTTGTGATCGTTCACTTTTGAGATATTTTTTACACAAGCTAACATTCTAATCAGTGGCGGATCATGCACCGAAAATTGGTGAAGAGGCACGCTGTATTTTACGCTGTATTCATTTATAGAATATTAAGTTACATTTAAATAAGTATTTTTATTTAATTTAAGTTAAGACCATGCTTAATAAAAATGATTAAAAATATTTAAATATTATTTTTGAGCTCTTCACCTATTTTCGGTTCACGAACCTCCATTGATTCTAATAAACGAACTAACAGACTAAATAACTTATAGACGGACGCTGCATCGATTTTTTTAATTTTTGGACTCGTCAAACCACAAAACGAGTAAAAACGTAAAAAAAAAAACAGAGGTTGAGATTTTTCACGAATATCTAATTTTCTCATATTTATAATATAACGGAAAAGTAACTGCACTCAAAAGTGAATTATATAACGATAAATAAAAACTAATAAAATGATAGCTTTTATTTTTTATACTTTCCCTTACCCATACATATGGTAAAAAAAAGTATAATTTTTTGTGTCAAATTTTCGAAATAAAATTTTTGTTATATTTACGCATTTTGAGGTCCCATGTATCCGAAAATCATGCGTTTGCATCAACTGGTCTTTGTGTGTGTCTCTGTATATGTCTCTCTGTGTATCTGTTATCAGAAAACCTCACGAACAACTAGTAGAAGGTCGTCCAAATTCGGTATTCTAAGTGTGAATCAAGTAGTAATGCTACGCTAAAATTTTCTTTGAGATCAAGCAAATGCTTCGTGCATAGGGCTGTCCAAGAAAATTTAAATACATTATTTCTATGAGCAGAATTTCTGGTAAGTGCAGTGTAACATCTATAAGCTGCCCTAAACAAAATAGAATAAACATATTTTTCACATACATAAAATCATATTTCGTGTGGTTTGAGGTATGGAAACCATTTATAATTCGTTTACAAGGCTATCCAAAGTATTTAGATATATTGGGGTTGTACTTGGAAATTGCTGGAAGTTTATTTTATTTTGTGTTATGTGTTTTTCATATAAGGCTAAAAATAAGTCCGCAATGTGATGTGTATATAGTTTATACACAATATACAGGGCTACCCAAAATTAAACTAAATATTCTTTTCTATTGAATGTAATTGACGGAAGTTTTTTGCAACATTTCACTATATTGACAAACACTGATCAAGAAGGAGAATTAATTTCTCATACCCATACTGTAGACGAAATATTTTTTTGAAGTTCGAGTTTCAACTCTTGTTTTTTATATAAAATCACGTTTTGATGTTCTCTAAATACAGAAAGTCAAATTCTTAAAGATTGCTCTGTACATAAATCTGTTATCAGAATAACCTAAAAACAAGTAACGACAAGAAATTCAAACTTGTTTTTTTTTACAGAACAGTAGGTAAGTCAGATAGTCCAAAATACTTCAAGTGTTTGACCTTAACTGAACTCTGGATGAAACGGCCAAAATTCGACATTATTTATAAATCTACTATTTTTACAGAAGTTTCTGGATATTTCCTGAAATATTGGATTTAGAGCTTCGATAAACTTATCGATTATAAGGAATTTATCGTTAAACTCGCCAAAAAAAAAAAAAAATCGACAAAAACATCATTTTGGCACCAAATTTGACTTCAAAGCCATTTCCGCCTCGGTGAAGCTTTTAAACAGCTTTTTCAAAGAATACGCACTATTTTAACGCAGTAATAAGGCAAAAACGTAAAAAAAATAACATTTTGAAACCTCACTAAGCATTTTATATAAAACTAAAATATAAAACTATATAAAAATTTTACATTAAAAAAAGAAATAAAAAATCACAACAATGTTCGTAGAAAAATGATCCCCCCCCCCCCTCTAAATTTAAACATTTACATATTATCATTTTAAATGTTTTTTAAATAATGCTTAATACATTAAATTATTGGACATCGGTGGATTAAATATTATTTTATTCACATACCATATACTTTTCTTAATTTTAAACATTCAATTTAATAATTCCTCTAGTGACCTATTGTTTGAAGTGATACTCGATTACATTATTCTAACAGAGCAAGAACTGGAAAGATTCGTTATATCGGAAGATCTTTGATTCAGACTAAAATTCGTCTTCTTTCCTAAAGGCATCCACTCATGTATTGAGAAAAACAAAGAGATTTGCAAGCTGATATTTTAGAAAACGTGATGATCGTAACTTAATAGTTCATCACGTGATGTCTTTTGATGAGGTTAGGACTTGCATCTCTTCCTAGAGTTAAAAGGAAGCTTTTCCGTATTTAATATTCTTTTTGGATTGCATAATTTAGTTTTTTATTTAAAAGGAATGAAATTTGCTTGAAATGGAAATTTATTATTATTTGTATGTATGCCTTATTCCATTTATGAAAACCACGTATTCAATTGAACAACCAACAAATAAAATTACAATATTGTTGACCAAGAGGCTTGCAAAGACTTTCCAGTTAAATCTTGAAAATATGTAAATACGAATATATATATATATATATAATACAGGGCGCGAAATTTCCGCTCGCCAGCTCGCCATTGGCGAGTGGAAATTTTACTGTGGCGAGTGAAATTTCAGTCTAAATATAGATAGAATTCTTAAAGTACACGGTGCTATAATATATATATATATATATACATATATATATATATATATATATATATATATATACATGTATATATCGATTTAAAAACGTATAATCATGCTGATCTTAGGTAAGGTAACCAGATATCCTCTTTTTAAGAGTACAGTCTCCTTCTTAAACGAAAAAAAAAAATACAGGGCTAAAAAGTCCTCTTTTTTCATGTTTTTCGTCCTCTGTCCTCCTTTTCAAATGAAAAGGATTTAGTCCTTAATTTCAAAAAATTCGCAAAACTGGGAAGCTCGATCGGCTGTTGGCTGCATCGACCGGTGAACACTAACTTAAAAAAAAATGTATTTTCCCAGTGACATTTATAAAAATTAGGGATTTTTGCTCTCGTATCTGTATATTATTAATTTAAATTATGGTGTACTGATCGAAATTCCTCATTTGGGACAAAAATGTTTCCACCACTTGTGTAAAGTATAGCTTTTGAATCGACTTTTATAATCATATTCATTCAATTTTGTGTCCTCTAAAATCACCTCTTTTACAAAATTGAATGTCTTCTATTTTCTTATAAAATAAAAGACATTGCGTAATTTCTCCTCCTTTTCCAATAAAAAATTCTGGTCACCTCATACGTAAAAAATAAGGTAAGTTAATCATATTTTGTGGCGAGTACCTTTTTTTTTCCTGCGAGTGTAATCTAAGTTGAAATTTCGGGCCTGGAAAGACAGAATAGAGAGACAGAATATATAAAGACAGAAATTACATATGAAAAAATACAGACAATAAAGTAAACACAAAGAAAATAAAAAGTAACATAAATATATGTCACAAAAAATTAAACAGGTGGCTAACAACGCACAAATCGTAACAAAAAATAATTTAGGGTCTCAAATTAATACAGATTAAAATAATACTTAATAAAAACTAAAAAGTTTATTTACTATAATAGATGGCAAAAATAAGTATCTACATCATCCAAAAACAATAAAAATTTTCTCAGCTTTTCTCTAAACGAGTTTGATCTTAATTCATTTAGAATATATAGCGATAACATATTAAACATTTAGGATCCATGTAAACAAAACATCTGTGCAATATTTCTTTATTAGATTTAGGAACTTGTAACTTAGTTTATTTATTTATTTATTTATTTTTGAGTACCAAAAATTTTACAGCAAAGTTTCCGTTTAAAACTTATTAGAAAGTATGTTAGAATATCTTTTAAAAATTTACTGCTTTAAATTTATGAGTATTTATCAAAATTTATTAGATTTTCATAAACATTTCGTAACAAAAATTCCTTACAAAGTTAAAGCATTTTAAGAAAAAAAGTATTGTGATAATAGTAGATCGATAAAAAAAAAAAAAAAAAAAGAATAACATTTTCCCGGCTTTTGGCGTATTTCAAATGGAATAAAAAGTTCAACTATGATTATCAAGAAATCACTAATAATTACCTTCACAAACTCTTGTAATAATTTATACTAATGATTAAATATTCCAAAATTTAAAAACATTTTTATTACTATTTCAGGAATCTCGATATTAAACAGATCTCACATTAGAATAGACTGAATCATTATTCTCTACTTTTAAAAATGAAATCGTACCGCTTAGATAAGCAAACATGTATATCATCTTCAGCTGACATTTACTTCTTTATTAGACTGAAACTGTTAATATTTTGAGAGATCTTCATTTTATTTATTTTATTTCATTTTATTATTATTATTATTAATAATAATATTATTATTATCTGTAGTAATTATTTTATTTTTATTTTTATTTTTATTTTTATTTTTACTTTTATTTTTACTTTGTTACAATCTATTCTTGCAGAGCTTTTTGGAAAATTAGGCACACAGAAAACTTGTTTAACCCGCTCCAACCGTTTTAAGCTGCGATGCCCTCTACTTATTCTTCTAGTTATTATTATATTTTTTTCTTTTATTCTTTAATCATATTTGGTATATGTGGTCTAATCCCCCAAAGTTTCAGAAATAGTTGCTATCAACACTTCAAATACCTTTTGCCGTCTATAAGGCTTATTTCCTTTCCATATGTAATTCTTTGTTCATTAACTCACATCTTCCTCCCTGGTGTTTGATTACTGTATTATGAATTATTATTATAATACAGTCGAACCTCGTTAACGTGAACACGCTTAACGTGAATTACTTTTAACATGAACGGTTCCTACAATTCCCGTCAAAATGAAGATTAGTTTAGTTATATGCCGATGTTACTGATTGCATGAACTACTGATAACATGAACAACTTCTTTTACCCCTGAGATTTGCGTTAACGAGGTTCGACTGTATATATATATATATATATATATATGCATATATATGTAAAAAAAAAAAAAAAAAAACTGGGGTTCGGTCACCGTTTCTGTAGTCATTAATTAACAGTCAGGCTCACGAACTACAGATAATCTTGTGATAAAGATCTTTATTATATCCAAATGTAGACTGAAGAAGATATAAGACAATAGAAAGTTTATCTTCTGCAATGCACGGAGTTATAGTGGGGTTTCATTTGACACTGTTACGGAATTTGCCGTGAATTTCCCCGGACCCGGGGGCCTGATGGCCCGAGGGCCGGCGTAAACTCTTTAGTTCATTTAGCAGCCGATAGTTAAAGGAGTCTCTTTTATTTTGACGAGTTACTTCTTCTAAAGTAGATGTAATAGTTGATGTTGGCGTAGTTCTAATCTCCTCCCATATTTCTTTATTAGTTACATTAATTAATGATGTACTACTCCTTTGTTTCTTATTTGATATGATTTTGTGTTTGTAAGACAAATCGGCGCCCTAACTCGCCAAGTCACCAAGTCATTAACAACAATATTTATAGCTTTTTATCTGACATAAGTAATCAAATCCTAATTTTCATCAATTATTACCCATTTATCTTCATAAATCTTAAATCTCATCTCTAAACATCATTAAAATTATTTATGGAATATTTCAGGCATCAAAATACTCATTCAATTTAGATTATTAACTTGTTTATACATTTTCGAACGATCGCGATTACGAATTTCTGTTTTTATTATTTTTTTATACATTTAAAGTAACTTTATGAGATTCCCTTTAATTCATTTTGTAATATTAATTTAAAATATGAAAGTAATACCATGAAATATGAAAATAATAATTTAAAATATAAAAATACTAATTTAATTCTTACTTTTTTTCTATCCTATTATATATATAAGTTCAGATACTTTAGTTTGTAAATTAAATTACACATTTTCTTCAATAATTAATTCTTTCAAAATAATTACTAATTACGCCAACAAAACATAACAAAATTCATGAATCCCGATATCAAATTTCTCACAACACATCAAAAATGCATCTGACATTTTTTAGAGAGTTTAATAAAATATCTAACAGAACAAAACTAATTTATAGATTATCCACATGCATTGGAATATTATATGTATTCCTATAAAATATATGCGCAGATTTCAGTAATATTTATTTAACATGAGATAACTGCCCACGCTTAAACAAGAATAAACATAATGTTTTATTAGATTTTGCTACTGTTAAAACCTATAAAATAAACTAACTTGAAAAACTTCTCTGCATGTTTATAAAGCTCCCATAATGTAACCGTTTTATATTTTATATAGAAAAAATCATTTAAGATTACAAGTTTTTTGAAGTTAAGGGAAGGATAGTTATGTGTGTGTATAAGGCTTAATAAAAAACTTGGCTCTTAAACCTAGTAGACGAAAAGTGCCAAATTCGGGCCTCGGCAGAGATGTTCGGATATTTCTGTGATTTTCTGTAAAAGCCCCTGGTAATATGAGATAAATTCGTTCTAGAAAGATTTCTATGAATGTTATTCGATTCAGAAATAAGACCCTTGCGGTAGCAATAGTCTTTTACTCGCTACATCAATTTTCTTAAGAAAGTTATGCTTCTTGATTTCAGTTTAAACAAAATTTTGATATTGTTTGTATAAAAAATATTATTAAGTAATTTAATTAAAAAATAATAACACAGTATTCACATTTTTTATTATTGTTAGTATAAAATCATTACACAACTATTACAGTTTTATTTATTTATTTATTTATTTATCTATTTTTTAAGGATTCTGATCTTGAACCTCTCATAATTGCACTGTTACAAAACTTTGAATAAATGTTATAAAGCCTTATATCTCTATGTATTCAAGGATGTATTTTAGGAAACGTAAGAATATATTCTAGGTATTTGAAATACCTTGTAACAAATACTGTTATTTGCATGAAAATCTGAGGCTTATAACTGTGACTACATAACCAAATTCACTTAATATTGCATACAAAATGCCTATTATGACAGCACGATAGCTTAATTAATATAAATTATAGTGTAGGTTATAGATATAGTAAAATGCATACAATGCAAATCAGCATCTGGACTTCCTAATATTTGCATATGAAACTCTAGAGGAATTGTTAGTCTAAGCTATATAAGTGAAACTCTGTCACGAAATCCAAGTCCTTGTTTAACGTGAAATCCTTGTACCTTATCTTTAAAGTGAGTATATTTTAAATGAGGATAAACTGGTAATTTATATGAAAAGTAAATAAATAATTAATAATTTTTAAATTTTTATTTCGTTCAAGGAAGACTAGGTTTCATATCGATAAGTTATTTAACTTATCATAATATATAAACTTGTTTAACTTGTAATAATTATTTAATTTATTTTTAATTTATTTATATTGTTTTTACGTTATTTTAAAATGTTACTGATTGTATATTTTTCGTAATATATTTAAATTATGTCCCTTTATTTTGATTTGCCTGAAAAAAAAAAAAAAATATATATATATATATATATATATAAAGAACTTAAAATTTTATTAAATTTAAATACTGTTTTATTTTTTCACAAAATAATTCTATTCTATTCGCCTATAACCAATAATTGAATGAAAATGAAGATCAAAATGATAAATCTTACTTTCTTTAATTAACATACGTTTATTAATGAATTGCTGAATCAGAACATTTGCAATTAAATTTCATGCTTAAACTTCTTATACTTTGCTCATTTTTATAATGCATTACACATAACCGATCATCACAATTTATAGTTTAGCATCACTTTATCGATTATTAACGTTTCAATTAACAAAATGGGGCTTCCCAAAAATAACATGGTATGCAACGGGTGTCATTTACATGACAACCGAACATCTATATATCAATGTTACACATACGACTAATATTATAAAATCAGAAATAAATGTATGGATTGTTTTTTGCAAATAACTAAATTAGTCCATAAAATTTAATTTTAATAATAAACGAAACATATTTTGCTCACATAGTTAATGCGCATTGTCATGGAATACTATTTAATATTCAATGCAGATCATAACTAACAAAGATTAAATTTATTGAATGTTAGTTGTAAATAACTTAATTAGCCAATAAAAAATAATTCTAATTATAAGCGCAACATATTTTGCGAGTACAGTAAATGAACAGAGGCATGAATTAATTTCAGATATTCAGTGCAGATCAAAAAGTAACAAAGAAAATATTAAATTTTAAATACAGCTGATTAATTTACCTTAATTAACATAAGGATAGTATGAATTGACCCGCTGAAGGATTTATGATCGAATACTTATCCTATTTATACTACTATATTGCATTATATATAACATATCATCTTAACTCATGTTGCTCATACCATCACTTAAACGATTAATTAACACTAACATCAGCTATATGAGGCTTCTGGAATATAACAACGTATGCTATTTACTTGACTACAGAACGTCTACATATCCGTGTCGCATAAACAATTATATTCATAGAATCCGAATTCGATTTATCGAATATTAATTATAAGTAATTTAGTTATCTGATAAAAGCAAACCTGAATCTATGTGCAAAATATTTCATCGGCGTAACTGATGCTCAATGACATAAAGTAATTTTAAGATTTAATATATAGATTAAAATATACAAAAAAAAAAAATTTAACTCTTAATTTAATTTATTAATTTAACTTAATTATTATAATCACAGTAATGCATTGACTCATTATGGTATTTATAATGTAAAATCTGTATTAAAAATCCTTATACTATTCATATATTATGTTGCATTACATATAACCAATCACCAAAACTCATAATGTTCATTGCGTATTTTAATTAATTAATTAACATTTAAATTAACCAAATGTGTATTCTTGAAAATAACAATGTGTGTTATTTACTTTATCACAGAAAATCTGCAGTGTTACACATACGAATAAATTCCTAGAATGCGAATTGAATTTATTGATTGTTAATTGCAAATAAATTAATTAGTCAATAAAAATTATTTTAAGTTATAAGCGCAATATATTTGCGCGCATAGTTAATGCGCAAAGTAATTTCTGATATTCAGTGCAGATCAAAACTAACAAAGAAAAACTTAAATCTAAATTTGTATATTATTATTATCTATTATTATTTATATTAATTACCTTAACTTAATATAATCATAGTAATGTATTAAGGATTTTCAATCAAAATTTCAAATTCAAAATTCTTATGCTATTTATACTATCATGTCGCATTACATATTACTTATCATCATAACTCCTAATATCCAGATCATCTAATTATCGTTTCATTAACACTAACATTAACTAAATGAGGCTTCTGAAAAATAGCATGTGCCATTTACTTGAATACATCTGCACACTAGTGTTACACATACGACTAAATTCGTATAAACTGAATTCAATTTAAAGAATTTTAATTATAAATAACTTAATTAGCTGATAAAAGTAATTTTAAGTGCAAAATATGTCGGCGGCATAATTAATATACAGTGATATAAAATAATTTTAATATTCAGTGCGAATCAAAAGTAACAAATAAATGTTAAATCTCAATTTAACTTCCCAGACAGCACATTGCCTCCCCAGGATATCTTCAAGATGTCTTCTGGATGAAAAGACATCCCAGAAACGTCCTTAAGATGTACTGTGGATAAGTTAACCCTAACTGTGCTGTTAGGGTTAATATATGCATAGAAAAGAATTGACCTACTGAGATATTTACAATCCAACTTTTCTATTTAAAATCTTTATACTGCTCATACTATCATATTGCATTACATATGATTATTACATTATATACAACTTATTATCATAACTTTTAATGCTCATAGCATCTCATTATCGTTTAATTAACATTAACATTTACTAAATGAGGTTTCTGGAAAATAACAACATGTGTCATTTACTTGAATACAGAACATCTGCACATTAGTGTTATATATACGACTAAATTCCGATAAACTGAATTCAATTTATAGAATATTAATTATAAATAACTTAATTAGCTGCACTGAGAAGAAGTTCTGTAACTGTCATCTACAATCTAAATTATGGCTCTAGTAAAAATAGTTCCGTTTCATCCTTATAAATTCTAGTCCCCTTCGAAAGCGAATTCTAGAAACCCCTATTAGAATTCTAGAGTGTTTGCCTATATTATCGAAGTCAAACTTATTTAAAAATTTCTTCAAATAAATGCAAATACAAGAGGAGAGTTATAGCAACTATAATCTTGATTTATGACACAATTCTAGAAAATCAAATCAGAATTTCTCACAGTACAATGGATTCACAATATTCAGAATATTGTTTCACCCTCTAGAAATGTGTAGACTAGAAATTCTCGATCATTTCGTCTATCCAGTTTATTGTCGTATCCCATGCGCATAGCTCGGAAACCTACATTTCTAGTTTTGGGATATAAAAAACGACCCCTTATTCGTTCTAGATGAAAGAGTATATTTTTTTCTCAGTGTGATAAAAGTAATTCTAAGTGCAAAATATGTCAGTGATATAATAAATACACTATGATATAAAATAATTTTAATATTCAGTGAGGATCGAAAGTAACAGGAAAAGTTAAATCTTAATTTAACTTAATTAATACAATCATAGAAAGGTGTTGAACCACTGTGATATTTACAATCCAACTTTTATATTCAAAATATTTATACTGCTCATACTATCATATTGTTTTACATATAACCGATCACCATAACTTATAATAGTCATAGCATCTCTTAATAGATTAATTAACACTAACGTTAACTAAATGAGGCTTCTGTAAAATAGCATCGTGTGTCATATACTCGGCTATAGAATATCTGCACATCTGTGTTACATATACGACTAAATTGATGGAATCTGAATTCAATTTATCGGATATAATTTGTAAAATAACTTAGTTAGCTGATAAATGTAATTCTAAATCTAACAAGGAAACATTCAAAAGGTGTCATCTTCAAAAAGTGTTGAAAAAAATATATTTCATTCTACTCTTAATAAAACACCAGAATATGAAAAAAATATTGGCTGAAATTAATTACAGCGACCACAAAAGAATTATCAAAATTAAGCATATTTCGCGATTTAGCGCTGTTAGGCGATCCGTTTGCTAGCACCGAGATTGCCGTGTACGAGCAGAACCGTGTTTTGCTTTTCAGCCAAGTACTCAAAATCAATCGCCTAGCAGTGAGAAATCGCCAAATATGCTTAATTTTAATAATTTTTTGTGGTCGCTGTAATTAATTTCAGCCGATAATTTTTTCATTTTCTGGTGTTTTCTGAAGAGCAGAATCACATATATTTTTTTCAATACTTTTTGAAGATGACATCTTTTGAATATTTCCTTGTAAGTGCAAGATATTTCGTCGGCGTAACTGATTCACATGCTATACTTTCTGAAAATTAAATCAGATCAAAACAAAATATAAAAGGATAAATCTTAGTCAAACTTAATTAACACAATTTAAGCGAAGGAGGGACATGCTGAGGTCGTTACAATGCGAATTGTCTGCTTGAATTCCTTATGCTATCTGTGTTATCATAATGCATCACATATAACCAATCACAGTCATTTTTACTTTAGCATCTTTTAAACATTTATTAACGTTTCTATTAACTAAATGACGCTTCCGGAAAATAACATGGTATATATTCTGTGCCAAACATCTGCATATCAATGCTACACATATTGTTCAATTCATAGAAGCTCATCTAATTGACCTCAAATGCGAATCGATATATTCACTGAGAAAAATTTCTGTAACTGACATCTAGAATCTAAATTGTGGTTCTAGAAAAAATAGTTCCTTGTCATCCTTATAAATTCTAGTCCCCTTTCAAAGCGAGTTCTAGATACCCCTATTAGATTTCTAGAGCGTTTGCCCATATTCTCGAGGGCAAAGTTATTTAAAAATCTCTGCAAATAAATGCGAACACAAGAGGAGGGTTTCAAAAACAATAATCTTGGTTTATTACCCTATTCTAGAAAATCAAACGAGAATTTCTCGCAATACAAAAGATTCAGAATATTGAGAATATTGTTTCACTATCTAGAAATGTGTAGACTAGAAAATCTTAATAATTTCGTCAATTCAGTTTACTGGCGTGCCTTATGCACATAGCTCGGAAATCAATATTTCTAGTTAAAGGATTTAGAAAATGACCACTTATTCATTCTAGATTAAAGCGGTATATATATATATATATTTTTATCAGTGTTAACATTTTTTGTCTACGAAATCCTTTAACTAAAATAAATTAATACACCATTTAAACAAAATCTTAATTAGATATAGTTATCGAATAGATTAATCTCACTAAAAACTAATCGTCCCCAATTTTTTCAATAATAACAATTTTTAAAAACTTAAATTTAAAAAGCATATTTATCTATCTTTGAATATAAAATAGTTATAAACTTTTTTTTTTTTTTAAATATATATATATATATATAAATGGATAATTTAGTTTTCCAATGCATTTCATAATAGCGCCATAGCCTCCTAAACTAGATGCCTCCCGCGTGGCTCGGAAACTTGGCAACAGTTCAAATGGTAGACTTCGCCACCTGGTACAGATAGCGCGACTTTTTTATTCAACTGTCCCCAATAATTTTAAGAAGTTATATATGATATATATCATCGACGTTTCATTGATTCTATTCGCCTTTTACGTATATCAAACTCAACTTTTAAAAATTTTGGTGGCTGCTGAATAAAAAAGTCACGCAATCTGTACCAGGTAGCGCTGTCTACCTCTTGAACTGTTGCCAAGTTTCCGAGCCACGCGAAAGGCATCTAGTTTAGAAGGCTATGTTAGTGCACAGGTTTATATGTTAAATCAAGAATCATTAGTTTAAATTAACAATATTTTAAGGGTAATCTAAAATGAAGAGAATTTTGAATTTAATTACCCTTTGCATAATATTTTAATTATTCTCCCTTGATGTATATTAGGTTTAAAAGCTTTTATGTGTTTTCTAAATATTTTTGTACAGCACATTTAACCACTTTAGTAAGTAAATAATTTTTTAAAAAGTAAAATTCTTATTATTATATTGATTTATAATTTGTTTTTATTAAGTTTCTTCAAAACTTATGAAGAATCTGGAAATTATAAATATAAACTAGTATTTATATTTATAAATTAAAATTTAAATTAAGTATTTTAACCTATAATGATTTTACACAAAGCTTACATGCATTTCAATTAGTATTAGATAACCAAACATGCCAGTATTTTAATTTATTCTGGAGCACTCTTAGAACCCGCCCTTTTTCACCCTTTTTCATTTCTAGTGAAATTTTCTTCAGTATGTATGCATGATTAATTAAGAAGAAAAATACATTTCACTAAAACTGGTATGAATAAAAGAGCAGAAATTCACATTACTCAGGAAAAAATTAAATGTTTTTATGACTGCGTAACTGTAAAATATTGTATCAAATCTAAAGTATGGTTATTTTTAAGTAAGTTTTTTTGTAGCAAACTATATAAGTAGTACCATAGCCTCCTGAACCAGATGCCTTCCGCGTGGCTTTGAAACGTGACAACAGTTCGAGCGGTAGACAGTGCCACCTGGAAAAAATTTCCTTATTTATTCAACTGTCACCAATAATTTTAAGAAGTGATACATGATATATGTAATCGACGTTTTTTCGATCCTATTGGCCTTTTATGTACATCAAATCTCAGTTATAAAAATTTTTGGTGGCTGTTGAATAAAAAAGTCGCGCAATCTGTACCAGGTGGCGCTCTCTACCGACAAGTTTCCAAGCCACGCGGAAGGCATCTAGTTTAGGAGGCTATGGTAGTACTCATTTCATCTGTAAAATTATATGAATTGTACACTAATTTATTTATATTTGAATTATATAAATCATCAGCTGAAAGACATTCGGAATCAGTTTTTGTGAATAATATCCAAAATACATTGTTATACTTTTGAGTATAAAACATGTAAAATAGAAATTCACTTAATAATTTAAAATACATTTTTATACTTTTGAGTACAAAACATGTAAAACAGAAATTCTCTTAATAATTCAAAAATTTAGTTTATTTTAATTAAAGATTTAAAGTTCATTTGTATATTAAGAAAAAAATATACAGAGGGAAAAAAAATTGCTTTACTAATGAGAATCATTAGAAATCGAAAACTTCGTCTTTACATTTTGCTAAATTTGTTATCTACTTGAATTTTTCGATTCATTAAATCTAAATGGATTCTTGCATTTTAATTAGGACTAATGATCATAAAAAATTCCGATGTTCATTTTTCGAAATTGAAAGGATTCGAAACGAAGTTTTAGTGAAATTTCTTTTTTGTAAAATTTCTCTGTTTCGGAACAATTAAATCATTATTTATCTAATATATTTTATTTTTAAATAAATTATCTGTTTTATTATATTATTACTTTATCGTATGTATTTCCATTATTTCTCTAAAAAAAAATATTAGGAATGTAATTGTGAATAACATATACAGTAGGGCCGCGATTATCATACCCTCGGCTAACCTAGTTCCGGGTTAACCGAGGTCACTCCGAAAAGACCACACCCCGGAAGAGGCGTGGCTTTTGACAAATTTTGTAGATAACTTCTACAAACTTTACCATAACATAGTTCCCAACATTTACATACTATCTTTTGATAGATATCTCAAATAGAGCTAATTAAGGGAGTTAAATTTAATTATTTTTCATTTATATATTTCTTCTTCTTCTTTTTTTTTTTTTTTTTTTTTTTGTTTGTTTGTTTGTTTAGTTAGGTTTTTACTGTCTGGTCTGAGTGTGTGAGTGTTTTGTCTGTCCTCTGAAAAGCATGTGTGCGAGAATGTGAATTTTTGTACTCTCCCCCTCGGTGCTGCAGTCAGCCCAGTTTTAAAACAATCTGACTTGAAGATTTCCCACTGCAAATACAAAAGTTTATTCTCATCTCTTCGAAAGACTGTTTCATCTCATCTTTAATAATGTAGTGTATATCTTCATTAGAGTCTAACCCACAACTTCAACAACATCAAAAATATGACTGCTTATCTGCATTAAACAGTTTTCTCCATAGCGCCCCTTGTCGTGAAGGGGAAACCCTCGGCGCAACTTGAAAAATATACACGGACTTCTTATAGATAGGACTTTTTATCAGACTGTTCTCATCAACAGTCATCTCTGATTTTAAACTTTGTTGTTCATCAGCTCACGCCCATTGTCAGTTTCGTTTTATTCAGGCGTTTCTTTGAAATCAATTCTCACATCATCGCCCACTGTCGGCTCTAGGCTAAAACCTGGCGATTTATGTTTTTTTTTATTTTTGAGTTTTTAAATAAACTGCGAGTAGGCCCCTTAGAAACGCTCAACATCACTCCAAGAGTGATTAGCGGGGGCTGCTCCCTGTTAAATTTCAAAATTATGATAATCACCAATGTATTTTTAGAGAAACTTCTTACATTAATTTTCGGAGATTTAAGACCTCGAAGTTCACTGTCATAAAATTCTGGTGTAAAGTCTTCCCGAAGATCGGGAAAAATTGGCAGCTAAGCTTATACAGCAGCTACGCTTATACATATAATTAGCAGCTATGCTTATACATTTAAATATGTAATACATGTAATATTTTACATCAATGACTACGTTTTCATTCATTTTAAACTTTGCTTTGTCCATATCTTCCAACATCCTAATTAATATTCCGTAGTATTGTTAGTCCCGCCCCTTTTCTCCCACGAATAAATTTTTAGAGTAATATTCTCCAAATGCAATTGCGATTAAATAAGAAGAAAATTACTCTAAAAATATACTGGTGTGAAAAAGAACGCGGTGCTAACAATACTACGGAATATTAATTAGTATGATGGAGGGTATGTATGCCCATGTTATGTGAGTTTTCGATTATCCGAGGTACCCTCTATCCACATTACCTCGGATAAGCGAGGTTCTATTGTACTTATTTGTTTGAATGTCATACTATTGGTATGTACTTACATTTTTTTTTTAATACAGTAATATAGTGATAATAATTGAAATTATCTGAATAATAATTGAAATTATTGAAATAAAAACAAATTTTCCATAATAATCGCGCATTTTGGAGCAACAAAATTTCTAATTATTCAATTTCTTATTATTTTTAATAACTTATCTTATTTTTTTTAATTTGATATTACATTTATATTGTCATTCTAGCTCTAATAAAAAGGATATTGGCTTTGAATAGAAATACTGATTTGTTAGAATGACATATTATTTATAAGTATTTATAAGTATTTAAACATTTTCTGAAATTAATTAGACTAATAATTAGAAAAATTCGTAACGAAAATTTAAAGATTTTTTAAAAATAGAATTCCCTTGTTTCGGCAGAATTCTTTTAAATTATTTTTAACTAAAATGGTGTAAGGAATTAGTAACATAATAACTTAATTTTTAAATAACTTACCTTAATAAACCAATTTAACAACATTTACATCTAACTATAAGTAATGTAAAGACAAACTGATTATCGGCAAAATAATTGTGACTAATATATACTGATTTATTCGAATGCCACATTTTTTAAGTGTGGCTAGATTTTTTTAAATAAAATATTAGTATTTCGAATATAAGTGTATCAATAATTACAGCTACGTACATTCAAAAATTTCATCTTACCATACAGTACGTTGTTACAAGTGTTTTCTTTCATTTTCGTTTTAAGATAAACAGAAGTAGATGAAATATTCTTTTTAGAAACTGATATTTTGCAACATATTTTTAGTGAGGACTAAAATAGCTCTCATGAAGACAGCAATGACAAGTAAAATAGTCATTTTTCGTAAATTTTCACTTTATTTTCAAAGTATTTAACTGGATCTTTTCCTTTAGCTTCAAGAATAAACTGGGTAAGTGCGGTATTTCATTGACAAAATTTTACACATCCGTAATAAATCATAAGCGAACTTACTTTCCTATTTAACTTACTTTGTGCGAATGTGATTATTATTTGACTTATATAAAGAAATAATTACATGTCAATGAAGATTCTAAATAGATATTTATATATGAACTGCAATTGTTAATGAATTTGGTGCTTTTTTCACCTTGCAGATAATACCATTTTAAATTTGATACTATACTTTTATTTAAAAAAAAAATATCTATATATACTTTTATACTATTTTCAGAAGAAATATATTTATTCCGAAATTACAGTGCGCTTTGCAGAAAAATTGGCCCCCAACATAATTTTTGCAAATTCTTGTGTAAATTGACCTCCTGAATTCGAATATGGCACCCATTTTGCCCTATCACACACCGTTTTTTAAGGACGCCCTTCTAATTTTATCTTTTTTGCGGTAATATTATGGCTGTAGATTTGATTTGTAGGGGGTAAAGATTCTTTTAACTATTAAATATCTTATAAGGGGCTACAGAGATGGAAAATTCTAAAACATGAACATTTGCAGCAAGGGAAAAATTTAGGGCGGGGGGGGGGATTTGCTATTGAAATTTTATATTACATTTATTATATTTTATTAATCAATTATTATTATTAATATTATTTATTATACATTATATATATTTTATTTTCAAGTGTTAAAATAATTCTTTTTCATTCTCCAAATCAAATCATGGATAATTCGAATTCCATTTTGGATTGATCAAATTTTTCATAAGATTACATTTAAAATATTACAGTAAAATCTGTTCCCGAGATTTTTCCTAGCTAAAGTGCATTATTTTTCAAACAGTCTTTCAAAATAAGGATAAGGAAATACAAGAAAAGCCCCTACCTAATGCATCAGAAGATATAGTCCATATACACGAACTTCGAGGTTTCTTTTAATTGAAAGTAATGTCTAATGCAGAATATTCTATTTTTGTATCAATTGGTAGGTTGTAATCATATGCTATGACACAAAGATTGTATTTAAAGAAGGAATCAAAAATATATGATTATTTTTAAAAAAGTGTTGAATAATTAAGCTCGTAAAAAATATTGATTTAAGTGGGGAGGGGATGTAGCAGTATTCTTAGATATAAAGTTTATGTGCTAAATCTTTGATCGTAGAGTTCTAATTTTTCAATTTATCTGTTCTTTTTGACAAAACAGTATATGTAATTCGAATTTTTTGGATATTTCGATTTTTTTTCTGGTCCTTTCAACTTCGAATTATCAAAGATCTACTATATACATACATACATATATATATATATATATATATATATATATATATAACAAAACTGAGATTAATCATGTTAACAGAATTTTAAGAAATAAATATAGTAGCTGTTTTTAAGAAACGCACAGATACATTATGTTTTTATATACAAAAAGGATAACTTAAAAAAGTCCTATCGTCCTAAATTAAAATATGCTTTACATCGAATTTTATAGACGGTATTAAAAATAGGCAACGTCTTACATTATATTCTTTTATATATTTTACCTGTATTGGTTCATAATTCACACAGCAAAAAGATGTTACATCTGCCTGTGTAATTTTTTAAATACAACAGAACGGCTCGTTATTGATTTAGCTTATTTTCATGATTTATTTTCCCTTATTTATGTTTTCTTTGTCTGGCAACACAAGTGTATATAATATAATCTATTTTTTTTTTTCAAACTTTTGGCATATTCTTTCGATATCGATAACTTTATTTCCGACTGAAATATCGAGAAAAGGATTGATTGGTTAGATTGAGAGGCAAATAGATGGAGAAGTTCCTAAAGATATGCATCGCCACATATTAAAGATGCTAATTTCTTTTTTTTCTTTCTTTTTTTTGGGGGAGGGAGGGGGGGGGGGAAGGTATGGTAATTGCTAAAAACGTTTGCACGGACTTTTTACACGGAAATTTTGAAATTCTATATTTATTATTTAAAGTCTTATTAAAATCCGGTAGAGTTTTGACGACCAAACGTTACTAGTATTACTGTAAAATAGAACACTCCAGGTTTTTTCGTCTGCCAGTATAGTAGAGTTTTCAATACTAATAACACTCGAATTTTTAAAAGAAATATTTACTCTGAGACTAAATATTATTAAATTGAACTTTATTCAAAATCTTCATTAAAAATCATTTATAGAAAAATGTCTTCATCGATATAATTCAAAATATTTATTTAATATTATTAATGTACATTTAAAAAGATGGTAAACTTTATATTTATTTTTAATTTTCTTCAACCTTTTTTCACATAATTAAAATTAACATTGCATGTATGCGATTTGAAGTACAACAATTTTAAGTATATTAAATTTTTTCGAAAACTGTTCGAATATAACACAATATTTTTAAATTTTTTAATTAGTTTTTAATGTGCTCGATTTTGCATTATTAAAGTAATAACACATTCTAAACAAGATTTGGTATTACTTTGTGGATTGGACAATATGTGATTTAAAAATATATTTTTATATTTAAATGTTGAAATTTTGCATTTAATTTCAGCATATAAACATAAAAACATTTTTCAAATTAATCTATAAATCGATTTACTTATTAATATCCAATTATATTTAGAATTTTTTATTAAACTTTAATAATATAATAAAATTAAAATAATAATAATAATAATAATAATAAATTAAAGACTTTTCCTATTAACTTGATTCGCACTAAATGGTACGAAAAAAAATAAATAAAATGAAGTGTTGCCACCTAAATTTCATAAATTAATTAATTAAAAAATAAAATCTAATTATCGTGTTGAAAAACTGTTTGCACCTCTGGATTCAGAAAAATCGTACTTTTTATTTGATACCGAATTTTTAACGAGCCATGTACTTTTTAAAATGACTGAAATTACTTAAAATGAAGTGTTGACACCTAAATTTCATACTCTAGTTAATTTTTAAAAATCTAATGATCGTGTCGAAAAACTGTTTGCATCCCTGGATTCAGAAAGATTGACATATTCATTTGATATCAGATTTGTAACGATAGGACTGACATTTCTAATTTATTTTCTCCCTTTTCTGTTTTTAACCCAGATTCGGCAGGAGGTTTATGACACAGAATGTAAACTAAAAAAACAATTTAAAAGAAGAAAAAAATATCTTACATTGCCTATTGTGTTAGAAATTACCTATTGTGTTAGGCCACGTGTGTTAGAAATTCCCTATAAAAATTTACCTTTTTTTGCCACCTAAATTTCATACTTTAGTTAATTTTAAAAAATCTAATTATCGTGTCGAAAAAGTGTTTGTACCCCTGGATTCAGAAAAATCGCCCCTTTCATTTGGTACTAAATTTGTAACGATAGGACTGATATTTCTAATTTATTTTATGTATTACGCAAAAGTTGTTGCCACCTAAATTTCATACTTTGGTTATTTTTAAAAAAATTCTAATTGTCGTGTCGAAAAACTGTTTGCACCTCTGTATTCAGAAAAATTGCCCCTTTCATGTGTTACCGAAGTTATAATGATAGGTCTAATATTCTAATTTATTTTCCCCCTTTTCCGTTTTTAACCCGGATTCGACAGAAAGTAAGCTGAAAAAAAGTCTTTAATAATAATAAAAACTAAGAAAAATTATAAATTAATTAGAACGTAGCATTAAAAAATAAAATTTTGATTTTGTTTGTTTAAATAGTTATGGAAAAATTTTAACATACTTAAAATTATAATATTTCAATGCGTACGTTTAGAAAATGTTTAGAAGCATAATAGTCATACAAACAAAGATACTAAGATAGATGTTGATAAAATATAAAAATTATATAAAGTTATCAACTTTTAGAAGTATAAAACTATTAATTTTGTAGCAAAATACCATTTCAAAGTTATTATATTCGTACATTATCATATTTGACATTTTGAATTTCTGAATCAGAGCGTTATTTTTAAAGATATTATCGCTTACTGAATAATATATTTTTATGGTAGAATGCTGGAGGCAGTTGCGTCTGTCATTATAATGACACTTCAACACAGTAACGACTTCCTGATTTCCGAAAGGAAAATATATCGTCTGAATGAGTATTTTCTTTCAAATTATTGTCGTTATTGATATTTAAAGTCGTTATTTAAAGAATTTTTATAAATACTCGTGTGATCAATATTTAATATCATTATACTTTCAGTAAATTATTTATGACAATAATATATGACGACAATAATAAAAATGCTTAAAAAAGAAAAATATTTAAAAGGCTTTAAAAAAAGAAATCATAAAAAAATCATTAAAACTCTATCGTGCACTTTGCAGAAATAAAAGTACAAGATGTTTCAGTATTACAAGACATATTTAATAAAAGATGCGTTTCGTGAGATTTCTAAAACAAGAACAAAAAATCATGTGGTTCATATCGATTATTATCACTTCCCAAAATCACATACATGTTGCATCGATTAATCATCGAAATTTTTTGCGTACATAATCGCACAAAGGACAGACAGAAAAACAGGAAACAGACAAATAGACCAATTCAATTCATAATCACTCTTACACATTGTTGTAAAGTGTAAAGACGCTTAACACAAGCAAAAATGCAAATATAGCAATTTCCAAATATAGACCTAAATGTATCTGAATATTTTAATGTAGAACCCGTAATTCCGATTGCTAAACCATGCTTCCGATGCCATATCATATATAAGACACTGTTTTAGCATATTTTCAATAAATATAAATTTCATTATAATTTTACAGTAGAAAGTTATAAATGATTTATGAAAATGATTTTAATAAAATGCAAAGCGTTGGTATTTTGAGGGGGTTCTTGTACCAGTTGTGATGCTAGTGAAATTTCAAAAAGAGAATATTTTATTTAAAACATGAATAACATACATTTTTTTGAAGAAAATCTAATAATATTTACGAATGCTAGAGGCGGACAGACATACAGACAAGTAGACTAATAAAATCATGATCATTTAACATTTTAACAACTTTCTAACAATTAAATATTGTTAGAATGTGTTATAAAGGAAAGTACAATTGTTGAATTTTACAATCATAGCTCTGAATATATGTAAATATTTTGTATGACCTTGTAAATATTAATGCAAACTGTACTATATAAGACAGAAAGTTTTTTTTTTTTTTTTTTTTTTTTTTTTGTGTGTGTGTGTGTATATGATTACTAAATGAAAATTTCAATATGATATATGTAAAATAATCTTATTAAAATATGGTTTACTGAAATACGTCTTATAGAACGCATAGTTTTGGACTACTTTCGGGTATCCCTGTACACAAACGAGTGGTAATATTTACTCCATTTTAAAAAGGATATATCTGCTAGTGAACTTAAAAAATATACATCAGTTTCAAGAAATTCCATTCTTATTCTCGGGAGTTAGAGCTTGGACTGTGAGACGCTGAGACGGACAGGAAGACAAGCAAGTCAAAGGCATAAACACATTTAAACTTTGTTGAGAAGTTTTTGTAGACACTATAAATACTTATAAATGCATAAAAACGAACACCTCAATATTATCATTAAACAAAATATGAATGATAATTTATGTTTAAGCATTATTATATTTTTAATTTTGATTTTCGGAATTATATTATTATTTATAAAAAAATAATTGATTTGTAAACCAACGTTTTACTGAAACACTCTAGGTACTTACGTTTGTAATCATAATGACACTTTTCCACAATAATGACATTCATATTCTCCAAATGAAAATATATCTTACGAGAGGTTATTTCTTTCAAATTATCTTCGTAATTGACACTTTTAGTCATTACTCGAAGAATTTTTCTTAAGAACATCTACTTATGCACCAATTGAATAATACCAGCCTGTCTTCAATAAATTAATTGCAACAATATTATAAATTTCTAAAGGGGAAATAATATTTAAATTAAAAGTAGTAATCATTTCAGTGACATAAAATATTTAATTATGCATAATATTTCATCATTATTATGCTTTAAATATTAAATGTCGGAATAAAAATAGTATTTTTATAGTATTTTTAGTTTCTTAAACATAAATAACACTGCTTGGCATAAAAATTGCCCCCAACACAATTTTGGCAAATTTTTATGTAAAATGACCTCCTAATTCCGAATACGACCTCCATTTTGCTCTACCACCCACTGTTTTTTAGGGACGGCTCGCTATTTTTATCACTTTTCGGTAATTTGGAGGCTATAAATTTGATTTTTAGGGAGGGGGGGATTATTTTAACTGTTAAATATCTTCTGAGGGCCTCAGAAGGTGAAAATTTTTGTAACATGAACATTTGCAGCAAGGGGTAGATTAAGGTGAGGATTTACCACTGAAATCATGTTACATTTATTATATTCTATTAATCAATTATTATTATCACTTATTATAAATTATATATATATATATTTATTTTTAAGAGTTAAAATAATTATTTTCCATTCTCCAAATCAAATTCATGGCCATAAAATTACCGAAGAGTAATAAAAATTGGGGAAGGAGGTGACGTCCCGAGAAAACGGTGGGTGACGGGGCAAAATGGTGGTCATATTCGGATTGAGGAGGTCATTTTATATAAGAATCAGCAGGAATGGTACCAGGGCTCGATTTTTTTTTGCAGCGTTGTGATAATAAATGTCGAAATAAAAACAGTATTTTTATAGTATTTTTAGTTTTTTAAACATAAATAAATACTGTGACAGATTAAAAACAAGTTATAGATAATTGAGAAACTTAAAAAAAAAAAAAAAAAAAAAAAAAAAAAAGAATATATAAGTTTATAAAATCTTTCAGGATTTAGATAAATCTTAAAAGAGAAGCAAAACACAAAGTTACCGTAAAAGGCAATAATAATGTATCAACTAGCTTTAATTGATAGAGAAAGGCTTTCAATATTACATTATATATTTAATTAAAAAAAAAAGTTCAAATAAAAACTTTTGAAAATTTGCTAATTTTATCTTTACAGTTACCTAAATTATCTTTAGTTTCAGATTACACTAAAAATCAATTAATTCTCGTTTGAGCTGACATTCTCTTACAAAGCCTTTTATATTTAAAAGATAAGAGAAGATAAATGCACAAGAAGAGTCTTTCTAGAAAGCATAAATAATTTAACAAGATTTAAATAATCAATTAATTGCATTTATCTTCTTTCCTTTTTGAACAAATGATCAATCCTTCCCATATAAATATTTACCCCTAGAAGTTGCGTGAAGTTAATTTTATTTTAGCAATTAAATAGTTTCATTCTAAAAACAAATTGTTTAAATGAATGATAAGTTAGTTTAAATGAATGGTTTAACTGTAAATGATAGAAACATAAAACAAAAATTAACTTTCATAAGAGCATACCAATATATTGCTTTATCAGTAAAAACGAGATTTTTTTTTTTTATACTCTTACATTACAGAAAAGTTTTGGGTTTAAGTTAATTGCACTAATGTATTTTTAACTGTACCTGTTCTAGGATTTGAACCCGACACCTGTTGACTGAAGTCCAGAGCCTTGACCATTCCTCTACCAGATGAGGCAAAACAGAAATAGAAATCTCGCTTAAATTGAGCAATTTTTAACTTATTGATCAAATTGAAAAGAAAAAGTTTATTTCGAGGCACTATGAATAACTGTTCCTATTCTAGGATTTGAACCCGACATCTGTTGACTGAAGAGTTTACGAAGTCAAAGGGCGTTTTGTTTTTCAGACACCTGTTGCAAATGAAAAAGGGTATTTCGAGCCACTATAAGCAATTGTGCCTATTCTAGGATTTGAACCCGACACCTGTTGACTGAAGTCCAGAGCTCTAACCATTGCTCTACTAGATGAGGAAAAACTGAGATAGAAATTTCGCTTAAATTGAGTAATTATTTACTTACTGATCAAATTGAAAAGAAAAAGTGTATTTCGAGACACTATGAACAACTGTGCCTATTCTAGGATTTGAACCCGACATCTGTTGACTGAAGAATTTACGAAGTCAACAGGACGTTTTCTTTTCCATAAACCTGTTCAAAAAGAAAAAGTGCATTTCGAGCCACTATGAGCAACTGTGCCTATTCTAGGATTTAAACCCGACACCTGTTGACTGAAGTCCTGATCATTCCTCTACGAGATGAGGCTGTAATCAGTGTGGCCAATTGCATCAGTTTCTTCCTAAATGCGTGAGGCCTTTTAGGAGATAATGTGATTAGAAGATATAAAATTGACCTAATGAAGTGTTCACACAAAAATTTTCCGGTAAGAAAAAGCGGATACACGTGTAAAGACACATAAAATAGACTTCACATAGTGAGTTAAAAAACAAGAAAACAACCTGCATAGCCATTTTAAACACCAATTTTCAAGATCTAAAACTGGATACTACTTTCCCTGTAATAACAACATAATACACGAATAAAAGTATCTAAAATGGGTTTATACAACAATTTTCAAGAAAATCGTTAGAGAAGTTTTTAAAATATCGTCTTAAAATTTGGACAGCTGTTTTTAATGGAACACACTTGCGAGACCTAAAATTAAGCATTTTATACAGGACGCCTATAAATTTTCCTGAACAAACCAACTAATTCACGCGAAAGGATATTTAATTGGGTGTTTATATAGCAATTTTGAAAAAAATCGTTCGAGCCATGTTTGAGATACGAACTTAAGGTCCCACTTCCGGTTCCCAATATCCCCCTTTTTTTTTTCCAATTTTCACCAAAAGTTGAAGAAACTAGCTGTATACACTAGACCTGCCTCGATTCTGAAGTTTCGAAGTTCTATCTTTGTTAATTTCAGAGATATAATAGTCAGAACATTTCACACATACACACACACACAGATCAATTACCATAAACAACATTTTTGGACTCAAGAGACATTAAAACATGAAAATCGGTTGAAAACTTAATATCAAATTTTAGGACCAAATACAATATTTCCGTTATCTACGGTAGTCGGGTAATGGATGTAATAATTCAATTAATTAACATGTTACTATTGTAAATATGAGCTACAAACAATGAATAGAAATATTGCTCAATGTTCAATTCTACGATAGATATTTGTATCGTTGGATTCAATAATTTTAATATTTAATAAGGATATCCAATATTATATGTCAAAGTTTATATATTTTTATACAAAAATAATATCTAATAAGATTATCCAATATCGCGTGTCAAAGTTTATACAATAATAATATGTAATAATAATACACACACAGATGTATAGATCAAGCAGGAATAGGTTACTTTGAAAAATGTCTTTATAAATAATTTAGAAAAGACAAACTAATATTACTCCAGAAACAACTAAAACGTATTTAATCTCATGGTAGTTTCATATTTCTAAATATAAAAGTTAATATATATTGAAAAATAATATTAGAAAATGTTAAACAAAATTGTTTAAAAACGGTCTAACATTCTGTCACAAAATTCCTTATCTCATAAATTTCGAGAAATCTTATGTGAGATACAAGAAACTTCGAAAAAAAAAATAGCGAAAATTTTTTACACGAGAGGGTGTAATCGCTCAGCTCCGCCTAAATTCTGTCTTCATTGATTAAATGATTAGACATTTCTAGAAAAATCTGTCTTTGAAAAAAAAAAAAAAGTTTAATGTTGCGTAATTTATTTTTTTTTCTTTATTTTTTCTTATTTATTTATTTTTTTTTTTTGACAAATGTTCCTTTGCTATATTTTAACACTAAAAATCATATTGACATAGTAAAGATCGAATAAAATAATATAAAATACACTTTTATCTAAACATTTTCATTTAGACAAGAAAATATTCATGTGTTTCAAAATTCAAATATTTAAATTAAAAATATAAAAACATCAAAGGAAAAAATAATATTTTCTGTAAATAATACAAAATGAAAACATTATAATTTTTTTTTCTTTATTTATATTATCTAAATTATTTATAAAATTTGAGATTAAATTATTTACATTAAAACTGACTATGATTTATTGAAACATACATTATCATAGTCCACATGTTTAGAATAGCAATATTTCTTTATGAAATTTTTTTACTTATTTACTTATTTAATTTCTACTATTAATTATGACTAATATAATTATTAGAATAATGCTATTTAAAACACAGAAGTTTTGGTAGCTATGCAATGCATAGCAATATTTATTATTATTATTACATTCTTCTATATGTATATATAGAGAAAGTACTGGTTTCGTGAAAATTTTCGAACTCCAGTTTTCGATGGATTTACACGTTTTGGGATGTCCTGAACTCGATTTCACTGTTTTTAGAAAATGTCTGTCTGTCTGTGTGTGGGTCTGTGTGCGTGTGTGTGTGTATCACAAATATTTTGGACTCTATATCTCGCGAACCAATGAACAAAATTTAACCAAACTTAGTATTTAATTGGACCCTGACATAAACTGGTGCTGATTAGGTTTGTGGAACAATTTCTCAACAGGTGGCGCTGTGATCGCATTCTTTCTAAATTTTTAACATGGCAGTATAGGACAAACCTTCGTATAAATGTACGTAATAAGAGTTATTTTAATCGTGTGATTGTAAAATTAATATGAATTATTGATAATAGTAGTAGTTAACTAGGGGGAAAAATGTGCATGTGGGAGTATCGCTCCCCCCTGGGGGAAAGTACCCCCCAGGGGGAGTAAATTTTCAATATGAGTATTTTTTGAAAGATCTTGTCAATATCTTTAAAACGAATGGTTGAACTAGAAATCAGTTATAATTTAAAGCAAAGTTATCGATTTTTTTTTTTACGAAAAAAAAAAAAAAAGGTAAAAAATCTTATTTCTTTTGATTTGCAAAAAATTGACATCTTTCGGCCTTTAGTGATAATATAATACTGTCATATAAAAATCGTCTGGATTTATAATGAAAAATAATTTGATAATTCAATAAATAATTTGTATTGAATAAATTTTGTGAAAAATTATATAGAAGAAATGTGGTGGCCACATCATACTAGTTGTTATTATTATTATTATTATTATTATTACTATTTTACAGAATTAAGAATTGATATTAATATATAATTTATTAGAAGCATTCGAATAAAAGTAATAAACGGATGTTAAATTATAAATTTATTTAATGAAATAGTAAAAGTAGGTTTTTTAAATGCCTATTCTATAATTTAAAATGTTACTTTTTAATACGCACTGAAAAAAAATTCTGTAAATTACATCTAGAAACTAAAATGATGTTCTAGTAAAAAAAGTTCCATATCATTCTTATGAATTCTAGTTCATTTTGAAAGCGAGTTCTATGACCCTTTATTAGAATTCTAGATCATTTCCCTATATTATCGTGGGAAATCCCATTTAAAAATTTCTGCAAATAAATGCGGACACAAAAGGCGATTTACAGCAACTATAATTTTATTTTATCATTTAATTTCAGGAAATCAAGCGAGAATTCCTCCCAAAAGAAAGCATTTATAATATTTATAATATTCATAATAGGGTTTTACCATCTAGAAAAGTGTAGCCTAGAAATTATTGATTATTTCTTCTATCCAGTTTATTTGTTTATCGTAAAAGAATAACTCAGAAATCTACATTTTTAGTTTAGGGATTCAGAAAATGACTACTTAATCATTCTAGATGTAGACTGTACATTTTTTCCTCAGTGTGTATTATTTACATATATGTATATGTGGTTTTAATGCGCTTAAATGTTAAATAGGACTATGATTCCATGTAAAAGTAGCCAATTTTCTAAACCAATTTTAAAACAAAGAAATTAATATACAGGGTCTCAGTAAAACAGCTTTTTCTTTTTCTAAACATCTATAGCAAAAACCAATGAACCAAATGGGGTTGACCAATAAGAATCCCAATATCCCCACGTTTAACATGTCAATGTACTCAAAAATGAGTACATGGGTTTTCAAATTTCAGTATATATTGTTTCGGAGCTATTATGAGACATTATGTACTTATTTTTAAGAATCTGTTTTTTACAGTGCCCTATATATATATATATATATATATATATATAATATGATTTTTATTTTAGAATTAATGGTGGTATCTACATTTGTCACATTTATAAAATTTATTAGACTTATAGCAATTCTTCATTACCTTTAGAATGTATTACGTAACTGGTGCATAATTCAGTAATTTTTAACGTTGTAATATGCTATAAAGTTAACATCTTTGTTTACTTTTAATATTTAAGGTACAGGAAGCATACTATGCCTTTATCACGTTCTATCCACTTTAATGCCGGATGCACAATGCGTCTTTAACACATTGTTATGACGAGAACAATTTAATCAAATAAATATCCTCGAGGTATTTAGAGGTAAGAGGTAATAGCCGCGCTTTTGTGTGTCTGCACTTAAGGACTAGCTTAAGTAGTTGTAATTTTCTCTTGAAACTTCTTTAAAAACTAGTAACAATAAAAGTAAACTGATTTTTTTTTTTTTAATTTCTGATTAATTTGAACTATTTTTAGATCCAGTACTTCAAGATATGTTTCCTTCAATAATACTTATGATCTTGCTGCTTCATTTGTCTTCGCATCACGTAAAAGAAAAAATAATTTTGAGAAACCAGTTGTTTTTTATGAAATTTTGCCAAAATGCTGTTAAAAGTGAAAAATGAAGAAAACGTAAGTATTTATTTTACATACAATGTTTACGGGTGTAGAAAATAAATCTCAAGTAATTCAAATTTAATTAACATAAAAAGTAAAGATTTTTGTATCATTAATTTTTGGCTATTTTTCAAAAATAATGTATATATATATATATATATGTGTGTGTGCGTATACGTATATATATATGAAATTTGTTGTTCAACATACCATAATATGCATTAATATATTCTCTAATTTTACTAATATATATAAGAAAAGTTATATATAATTAAATTGCTAAAACATTACCTATAATTTAAACTCGTTTTAAATATCTTATATTTTACAAAGTGGAACATTTTATTGATTAATTGTAAAAAGACCATGTAATTAAATGTGCAATGATTTTCCAAATACTGATTATTCTCACTTAGATGTGTTGCATATGATTTCAGATGTTAGCAAATATTTAAATTAAACATTTATTGATTAATATTGCTCTTAATCATTCTAAAAAGAAAATCTTGATATTGTTAAGAGACACATTCTTAGTTAAGCTTTATTATCAAAATTCCCAATATGTAACGTTGGACGGATGTTCTCAAGAATGACGGCCGTCACACTGGATATTTATAGTCCTAGTTGCGTTTTTAACTGCCCTGCGGCGCTGTGAAAAAGTAATTACCATGTTTTTATTAACTCGGTTTCTTGTTTGTTTGTTTGTCCAGTAGAAATATTACAATCGATTTTTAACTAACTTCCCGCCTGACTAGACATTTGAATGTTTTAAAATAGCTCAGAACTCGATGACAATGTATTTTTAAAATGTTTTCAGCCAATTGTTTCGGGTCCCCGCTGCCTTCGGTAGCGTTTATATGATTCAACAATCATTTAACTTACCGACTAGCTAGACATGTGAAACTTTCAGAATAGCTCAGAACACGATGACAATACATTTTTGTAATACTTTTAGCCACTTGTTTCGGTCCCTGCTGCCTTCGGTAGCGTTTATATGATTCAACAAAAAATTTAAAAGCATGGCATATAAAAAGTTCTCTTTATCTTGTAATTGTTTTATAAGTAAAATGCTATCTGATGGATAAAAATTTAACTAATTAGGCATTCAATATTTTGTTATTTAAAAAATTCCATGACTTTCTGTGCATTTCAGTGAAAGCTGAATAGCGATAAGATTATTATTTTTTCAAATAGTATATTTTTTATTTTTTCTGTTGCTTTTGGATCACCTGGTACATCAGCATCCGTTTGTGGATACCAGACAAACATCTAAAGAACGGTTTAACTCCCAAAAAAAGTGACCTGTTCATGATTCGCTCGCACTGAATTACACAGCGAAAACAGGTAAAAAAGAAAACTGTTAATTAATATTCTATTTTAAATTTCATCACTATTTTATCAAATCACTCATGCGCAACAGCATAGAAAGTTCTGTCAAAAGAAAATATACAACATTTAGATTTCGTATAGTACTCTTCTATTTCAAACAATATAACAAAAACTATTGACATTTGATAGATTAACAAATTAATTTTTTCGTCTAATCTGAGAATACTGGCACAGTCTTATGGATAAAATATTTTATTTATTTGTTTTGATATCATAATTGCTAGATGACAATGACTAATTAAGTTAATTTCAACGAATTATGCATATACTTTCTTAGGTTAGTCAAATTATTTTTTTAAAGAGAAAACTTTTATTTACAAAACCGAAATGTATATTTATATACGTATACATAATGGTGACAAGTTTCATTCTTTAAAAGATATTTCGGCCAATTCTAATTAACAATGCTATTTATTGTAGAAATGCAGGGAAAAAAATGAATACACAACAGGCTAGGAAAGATAATTAAACCCATTTTTATATCTTTATATTTAAAAAATGTATATAAAGAAATCAATATATATAATGGAGTCTTACAAAATTGGTTCACATAATCACAAAAAAACATTTTACTTGCATTGTAGGATGTAAGCGAAAAGTGCTCGAAGTTTATTTTCATTCATATCTAAGAGTTTTTCAATAAGTACCCTGTACATATTTAAAAATATTTAATTACATTGAAAATTTTGAAATTCATTAAATATATATATATATATATATATACATATATATATTATGTTTTTTCTTGAACGCTAGAAAGTTAATATTTGTCAGATTTTTTCCTCTGTTATAAAAAAAGAAATATATTTTATTTTTTCATCGAGGAGTTTTCATGTGTGTTAAAAATATGATGATGCAAACTATAAGTTAATTTGGAAAGATTTATAATGTATACATACCCCATGATTTTCCTACCTTGTTTACTTTGAGCTGGGGCCAGCCAACTCTTTTTGTAAGGATTATTTTTAAGAAAATTGCGTCAACAATTTGTCACTGTATTTTCATTTTATTTTGTTTGAATAGAAAACTTACTGATATAAATCCATTTATATGAGACATCCTTTTCAGCCCCTCTAGCAAATATATTTTCTATTTTTTAAATTTAGATAACATTCAAAACTCTATCTAAAACGATTTTAAAAATTTCGGTTGTTTATTTTATAAAGATTTTATTGAAATGTGAAACGGATTTTTTCTGGGAGAAAACATTATCAAGAAATTCGTCAAAAAGGATTCTGATTCGATTTATACTTTAAAGGATTTGAAAGTCATTCAAGTGTCAAAAGTGCATACTTTAACTACCAGTAACCATTCACGGAAAGCTCAAATGTGGAGGTGTATTTATCATTCAAAAGAACTTGAAAGGCATGATTTCTGAATATATTGTCGACGTATTTGAATTTTATAATATTAAATGCTTCCGAAAAATTTATTTAAAAAATAATTTATATAAATAACAAATTTTGAATCTTTTTAAATTACTATCATAACGGATTTTATCAGTTATGATAGTAATTTAAAAAGATTCAAAATTTTACATGGAAATAAAACAGCAATCTTTAAAACCATTTACTTGCACAATGAAGGTTGTATTTATAAGAATAATTATTAAGAAAAGGTTTCGCACTTTAAAAAGGAAAAAAATATACAATATATATATATATATATATATATATATATATATATATACATATATATTTAAATTATTATCTATAGATTTTTTTAACCCCTTCTTGGGTTATCTGGAGCTCAGTGTCATTCAAGTGTCAAAAGTGTATACTTAAACTGCCAGTAACCATTCACGGAAAACCCAAACATGGAGGTGTATTTATCATTCAAAAGAACTTGAAAGGCATGATTTCTGAATATATTGTCGACGTATTTGAATTTTATAACATTAAATGCTTCTGAAAAAATTATTTAAAAAATAATTTATATAAATAAAAAATTTTAAATCTTTTTAAATTACTACCATAACGGATTTTATCCGTTATGATAGTAATTTAAAAATATTCAAAATTTTACATGGAAATAAAACAGCAATGTTTAAAACCATTTACTTGCACAATGAAGGTTGTATTTATAAGAATAATTATTAAGAAAAGGTTTCGCACTTTAAAAAGGAAAAAAATTTACAATATATATTATACATATATATAAAAATTATTATCTATAGATTTTTTTAACCCCTTCTTGGGTTATCCGGAGCTCAGTATCATTCAAGTGTCAAAAGTGTATACTTAAACTGCCAGTAACCATTCACGGAAAACCCAAACGTGGAGGTGTATTTATCATTCAAAAGAACTCGAAAGGCATGATTTCTGAATATATTGTCGACGTATTTGAATTTTATAACATTAAATGCTTCTGAAAAATTTATTTAAAAAATAATTTATATAAATAAAAAATTTTGAATCTTTTTAAAGTACTATCATAACGGATTTTATCCGTTATGATAGTAATTTAAAAAGATTCAAAATTTTACATGGAAATAAAACAGCAATATTTAAAAACATTTACTTGCACAATGAAGGTTGTATTTATAAGAATAATTATTAAGAAAAGGTTTCGCACTTTAAAAAGGAAACAATTATACAATATATATATATATATATACATACATATATATTAAAATTATTATCTATAGATTTTTTTAACCCCTCCTTGGGTTATCCGGAGCTCAGTGTCACTCAAGTGTCAAAAGTGTATGCTTTAACTGCCAGTAACCATTCACGGAAAACTCAAACGTGGAGGTGTATTTATGATTCAAAAGAACTCGAAAGGCATGATTTTTGAATATATTGTCGACGTATTTGAATTTTATAACATTAAATTCTTCCGAAAAATTTATTTAAAAAATAATTTATATATATATATATATATATATAAAGAATCTTTTTAAATTACATTGCTCAGCATGAAAATTGCCCCTGACACAATTTCAGCATATTCTTATGTAAAATAACCTCCTGAATCCGAATAGGACGCCCATTTTACCCTATCGCCCACCGTTGTTTAGGAATCGCCCCCTATTTATATCATTTTCCGGTGATTTTATGGCTATACATTTTATTTTTAGGAGGGGAGAGGATCATTTTAACCTTTAAATATCTTCTGAGGGACTACAGATTTGGAAGATTCTAAAACGTGGACATTTGTGACAAAGGAATTTTTTTTTTTTTGGGGGGGAGGGGAGGGGGGATTTGCCACCGAAAATATCCATTACATATCTTATATATATTTTTAATCTGTTATTAATGTTATCTTTTGAACTTTATATAGTTTTCTTTTTAGGTGTTAAATTAAGTATTTTCATTCTTCAAATCAAATTCATGGTCATAAAATTATCGAACAGGGGAAGATATTGAGGGAGGGGGTGGTGTATCTAGAAAATGGTGGATGACTGGGCAAAATGAGAGTCATATTCGGATTCAGGAGGTCATTTTACATAAGAATCAGCAAGAATGGTATCAGATCTCGAACTTTTTTTTTTTTTTTTTTTTTTTTTTTTTTTTTTTTGCAGAGCAGTGTTATTATCATAACGGATAAAATAAAACAGCAATGTTTATAAACATTTACTTGCACAATGAAGCTTTATAAGAATAAGCAAAAGAACAAGCACAATGTAGCATTTATAAGAATAATTATTAAGAAATGATTTCACACCTTGAAAAGGAAAAAAATACAAATATATATATATATATTGAGATTTTTATTTATAGCTTTTTTTACCCCTTCCCGGGTTATCCCGAGGTCAGCTCGGGCAGGCGAACAAACAAGGGTGCAAGTGTTTCTGTCTAAAGACGGAACACTGACACCAGTAATCTTTATCAATAATTTCTATCATATTTGTGCAGTAATTAATTGTAATAAAAATTATTGATTAAAAATACTGGTGTTAGTGCTCCTTTCTGAGACGGAAACTTTTGCCATCGGTTGAGATAAGTTGAGACGGCAAGGGGATAAACAACTTATATCTTAAAAAAAAAAAAAAAAGAAGAAGAAGAAGAAGAAGAAATATGAGATATTATTTCAAAGGAATGAAATGCATTTCCTGAAATTGAACTGCAAATGTAGAAAAAGTAAGTTTTGCTTTCAAGAGTAAAACAAAACTGATCCATTTATATCTGAAACGATGGTAAACATACCGAAAAATGAGAGTTTTGGGTAGCCAAAATCTGAAATCTCTATCGTCAATACGAGCGGAGTTTCTGGATTTTGTTTTCTATAGCAGAACTAACTTGAAATTTTGCTGAATAATCTGAAAGGGTAAGTATATTATCAGAAATATTCCATTAGTTTAGCTGTGTCCAGACGTTTTTTTTTTATACTATTGTCGGCACGATATTGTCAGCACGATATTTTGCTGTACATTGTTCATCATTTCCCCCCGGGTAAGCTATATTCCTACTCTATGAGGTATATATTAGGGAATGTAATCCTGCCATTTTAACTACCACAATTTGAATACAGCAATTTCTATCTTATTTAATCATGATGCATTGCTGTAAAATTATGATAATGATTTCTGTATGAAAATAGTGATAGAGAAAAGGCAGAATTTTCTGATCCGTGAAAGTGTCTTGAAAGAAGGACGAAAGTATGACACCTGATTTAATACTCGTATACATATATAATCATAAGTTATAAATTCAGTATTTTTAATGTTTTAAAAACTGTATTGTGTCATCAAATGGTGATGATGTATCGGAAAATGTAGAAATTTTTACGTTTATTATTACTACTACTTACTTGTATTTTGCTTTCGACTTCTAGATATTTTAAATAATTTATTTTTATTGCCAGAAGTTGTCTAGCAATTATTTTTCCATACCTTTCAGAGAATGTGCTAATGGCGTCTTTTCTTGTCCCATGTTATATAAGAGTTAAAGAAATTCTTCAAATGCATATAATTAACGATTATTCCACATTTTATTTATGCTTTTGTAGGCTTAAGTACTACCTCTTTTAATTTTAATATTCAAATTCCTTTGTCTTACATTTTTAATGCATGAAAAAATGTCTTCCAACTGCTACCAATATTCATGACATCAATATTTTTAATAAGAAACATAAACTGAATAAAAGAAAAGTAATAATAATAATAAGTATAAGTAATTTAGTCCAAAATTCTGAATTAAATATGATTCCCCTAACGGAAACTTCAGTGAAATGTCTTAAAAAAAAAAAACTTTTCATGGAACAGAGAGAGAATTTTTCCCTGTGACGTAAAAGTATTACTTTACTATTTAATCATTTCATATAAATTTGACACTGTTCTATCCATTATATATCATTTCATAAAATATTTAATATTGTTAGACGTTAATGATACACAGATATGACGACTGAAATAAAGTGAATTTATGACCAAAATAAATAAATAAATAATAAATAAAATAAAATAAAAATAAAATAAACTTTTAAATCATATTGTTACAACGGCACTTATCGAAGAATTCTATAAGAATAAATTTATTTAAGAGAAATATTTTTAAAATATGCATGTGTTAATAGTTTTTTTTTTTTTTTTTTTTTTTTTTTTAATAAACATATGTACCCTATAAGTTTAACCTAGTTCTACACTAATTTACTAAAGTAAACAACTGGTGTATAATCAATATTTAAAATAAAAAACTTCTCCACACCCCATAAAATTAATGAAAGCACTACTAGTTTCGAAAGGATGTAACCTTTCTTCTTCAGGTGCAAAACACGCGCTGTTACCCTGAAGGCAAAAAAAAAAAAAAAAAAAAAAAAAAAAAGAAAAACGTACCACGTGTTTTGCACCTGAAGAAGAAAGGCCACGTCCTTTCGAAACTGGTAGTGCTTTCATTAATTTTAAGGGGTGTGAAGAAGTTTTTAAGTTCAAAAAGACTATTTTAGTTGGTTTACTGCGACTTTTCGAAAATGCAGTAATTGTTCATACTGTTTATTTTTTCTTAATCTTATTTAAACTTATTTGATATTATCAATATCATTTTGCAGAGATATTTTATTAATTTCAACTACAAATACAAGCAGTTTTAACACAAATCAAACATCAAATATAAAGTAATTAAAAAAATTAATTCTGAAATGTAAATATAATGAATTTCATAACACTTACAAAAGATTCCAGACACTTTAAACAAATTTTTCAGATTTACTCACCTGAAAAGAAGAAATGATAACAATTAGTAAATTATATAAATAAATAATCATTTATTGTATTCGGCATATAGTATTGTTATACAAAAGACCATTGTATTTAATTATGAAAGATATTAAAAATAAATTAAAATTATAATGCATGAATTAAAAATCTGATGTTTCAATACAAACTGGCATATCTGATCTCCATTCAAACGGACTCAATTAATATTACGTTGCACCAGTCACAAATGAGATGCATTTTCTGTTATTTTCGAAGTTCTCGAAAATCTGAAGTCTGGAAGTGCCGGGTTCGATCCCCAGTCTCGTTCTTCGGCCAAGCTGTTCAAACTTTTCCGCTTTTTTCTAGGAAAATGACCTGAGTAAGGTATAGGATCTATGAGAAAGACCAACACAGAGGGCATTTCACCCAGGCTTAGGCCCCCCTAATTTAAGTAATCGGCTTTGATCCCCCTATTAACAAAATCACTGTCTTTAATTCCACATTTTTTATAATTTTGTAAAAAAAATATTTTTAATTCCATTTTTTATTGATTATTTATAAAAAATCAAATGTCCTTCAAAACCTACTTCTGATTGTATTAAAGCAAAAAAAAAAAAAAAAAAAAAAAAAAAAAACACTAAAATACCGTAATATAACAGAAAGTGTCCCATAATTGTAAAAAAAATAAAAAATAAATAAATAAAATAAATAAATAAATAAAAATGCATCAAAGCAAATCATGTACTTTACTATTCCATCATAATAAATCTTTCTTTTTATTTTCTGTGGAAGAAAGAAAAAATATCGCTCTTACATACTATACTTAAATAATGATACAAAATTTTGCATGGGAATATTTTAGTCATTACCATCTAAGCCATTTGCGTTATTGTTACCGGATATTTATTTTCCTGAAAACTATCAATCCTAGTGCTCTCTCCAAAATATCCATAAAGGAGAAATCACATGCCATAAAAAAGATTAACTCTTTAAAGAAATCGTGTTTAAATTCCTACAGGAAATCAATTCGCTTTGTAGTACATAACTGGACAGTAATGGTGCGTAGAATAATTTTTTTGTTTTTCTGTTACAGAATAACAATTTTTAAAGCATAAAGGGCTCTTCCCAGCGTCGTCTGCTCAATCACGTGATAGAGGAAAACGAATAATCGAATTCTGAGAATCGAATTCAATTAAATATTGTTCTTAAGAACAAAAATGTTAATATTTAATATAAAATAAAATAAAAGTAATATTGTGCATTTGTAAACAGTAGAATAATTGTATTTGTAAATTTAATAACTTTTAAAGAACACTTTATGTGTTTATTTATTTTTACCTATAAGAATCGATTGTTGTATGTTGTAGAGTAACTGTAACATTAACTGATCTAACAATAAATAATAGCTTCTTGTGGAATGTTTACGGATTATAAATTGAAATTTTAAAATGTTTTCATTTAATTTAATTGCATAAAGGTGTTACAACAAGTTAATTAACTTAGTTACTGGTCTAAATGGATTTACGTAGTACGATATTGCACTGTCACTGATTTAAGTACGAAAAATCAGAGTATTTAAACATGGTCTTCATGAACATCAATAACAGGTATAAACTAAATGATGATTGTAAATGTATACAGCAAACAAAAGATAATGAATAATGATATAAAATGGATTAAAAATGATGATGTATAAAAAATAACACAGATTAAATACGATTGATCAAAAATAAGAATAGAAAATATGTTATTTCAGCAATCGCTCTACATAAACAAGACTTCGTCTGCTATTTGTTTTTCCTCTATCATGTGACCTCTGACGTCAGGTGGGAAGAGTCCAATGCTATTACATTGCATTGTTTTATATTGATTTTATGCTGCCAGATTTTGCAGAAATATACACGCTTTGAAAATATTAACTTAGTTAAATAATTCAGAAATATCTTTAGTTGAATTATCTTTAATTCAAAATATCAATTAAAAAAATAATAATAACAACAAGGAAAACAAAATTGGCAGGTTTCAAGTTAACGCTAATAAATCCAAATATACACTTAGCTAAATTTATTTTACAAAGAAAACACATGTCTCTAATAAATTTCAATTTACTGCAAGTAAATGTGAAATTATTTATCTAAAAAAAATGAATAATAATAAAAATATCTGTCTGTAGCAGATATTTTTTAGATTTCAATTTGTGTAGGGAAAAGGCGTATCATAAATGGAACTTTATGTCAAATTTTCAAAACAAAATTCCTAAACAATTTATTAAAACGATCATAACTCTATCTCTCCCTCCTTTATATATATATATATATGATTTATTCGCGGCAAGAAAAACAAAATTTGCCAGCATGCTAAACAGCATGCTAAATCGATTTCCATGGACAAGTATCCAATCCCTACTTCTTGATTGTTATAGAACTTCTTAACGCATTATCAAAACAATTTATTTTGAGCAAAGGTTTATTTATTTATTTATTTATTTTTTATTTATTTAGTATTATGAAGAGCAAGTTTTCAGTGATATATGCTAATCTTTAAAATAGTCAAAATATTATATTTTGTAATCTTTCTCTGGCCAAAAGATAACTTGAGATCAGTTTCTATCCAAAGTTATACATTTTCTGTAATTTCCCCCTCATTTGACTCAAAGCAGGTTGTACTTAGTAAAACATAATTTTGTGGAAATGACAACCTCATAGATAGAATTTGAGGCACAATTACATCTAATTCTCGATTTAGATCAAAATGATTCAAATTATATTTGATCAGTTTTTTAATTTCTCATCTGTACTATGCATCATTGGAAATTCAGAAGTCCACAACTTATGAAAAACAATAAAAAGTTTGTTTGCAAAGCATTTAAATTTTTCCCGATTAAAAAAAAAAAAAAAAAAAAAAAAAAAAAAAAAAAAAACTTGGTATTTACACTGTAAAAAAAACTATAACTTTACTACAGAAACTTTCTGGTTTTTGAAACTACAGAAATTTACTGTAAAAGTAAATCTCGATCTGTCAAAAGATTTTACTTTTTTCGTACACTACGCAACTTTGCTGCCAAAAATTCTCTGTAATATGAGAAAATAGTCGTAAATTACGGAAAAATCACGTTGACAAAACGTATTTTTTTGTCATGACAAAGAATTTCTGGCAGCAAAGTTGCATTTCTTTCACAGTGTAACTAAATGAAATCTGTAATGATTGACATTGATTTAATCTTGTAGTTACATATTTTCTCTTTTTAGAAAACGGAGAACTTGGTATTAAAGAAGGATTTAAAAGTTCTGAAGATCAGCCTGAATTGTGGTATCATGCCGAAAGGTATTATCGTCGATGTAATGCGATGCATCCTGGATCGATCTTGGCTAATCAAGCTATTTGTAACGCGAGAATATATATATTTTTTTCATCATGTGACATACGAAATATATATATATATTATATTGTGTATAAATATTTTCTGCACTGTCCAATTACGCAAATTTTTTGTCAACATATTTTTTCCATAGCAATCAGATATTTTTAACGACTTTGCTGTTAGAATTTTCGGTAATATAACAGGATCTTTTTTTTTTTTTTTTTTTTTTTTTTTTTTTTTTTACTTTGTATTGTACATACCGATCCACAATTACATTTATTAGTATGATGCAAGTATCTTAATAATAAAGAAATATCTAGTAATAATAAGTAACAAGATAATAATTAATAACTATACTATATTTAAGCCATTTTGAGAATATGCATTACTGAAACTCTGTCGTATGTAACACTAGAATCGTGCTTTTAACTCCTACTTACACAAGTGGCGCACAGAGTTATCCAAACCTTAAAAAAACCTTTGCGAATTTATTCCGGAGTTTCCATTAATTCGCATACATTAGATGATTTCACATATTATACGGATCAAAATGGTGTAGATATGTTTTTATTTAACAGTTTAGCACGATACGTATTATTTAAATACTTCATTTATAGAGTGATATAATATACATATATATATATATATATATATATATATATATACATATATATATATATATAACTTAAAAACTTAAAAATTAATTGGGAAATTATGTGCGCCGCTTGTTTATCTACGTAACTTTACCCCATTTGTGTAACAAATGGTTAAATAATATCTAATGTTTTAAATAAATTTGAAAACAGCTACTTCAGTAATAGTGTTATATCCGAACTATTTTGTAGTCTTCATAAAAACTAAATGTTCTATGTGCATTATTTTTAAATAAACAAAACAATAATAAGCAAAGCAAATATTTTAAATGATTATACGTAAAAAAAAAAAAATAAATAAATAAAAAAAAAGATGTATTTTTAGAATTTTTTATTATATTAATTTTTTTCTAAAACAACATGACAACAAAAAATACACGTGTTACGGAGTTTCCATTAATTCTCATACATAAGATGATTTCACATATTATAAGGATCAAAATGGTGTAGATATGTTTTTATTTAACTGTTTAGCACGTTGCATTATTTTTAAATAAACAATTGTTTTTCAAATTATACATATATTTTTTGATTTTTTGATTATATTAAAATTTTTCTAAAACAACGTGACAACAAAAAATATACGTGTTACAAAAACTCACTCATGCAAAAGACATACACACATATATCCTTTATATATTTTTCTATCGACTTTTTAACAGGAGAAACGCGGATGTGGTAGTGTAGATTAATTTTGACTGGTGCGCGTAAAATCCGTGGTGGTTTCAATGTCCTCCATGTTATGTAAACTTAATATCTCGGGTTTTTAACAAAGCTTAGGTGCCATCCCATCCATGGAAGATCAAACTTGTGATTATATATCACCGAAACATCTAATGAGCTGAATGCCAGATCATCCCCAAGTGCACGAGGAAAACTATAGTGTGCTGTAAAATGCACTAAACCTCATCTTCATATATTTATATTTTTTAAGAATAACTAAAACTTTACTAAATGTTCACATAAGAACTAACGTTAGTTCGTTCGTTCGGTTAAACGTCGCAATAGGGCTGCGCAATGGGTCACTGGTGGCGGTCTGCGACTCACTCCAAAGGATGGTTCGGAGACATGACATCACAATTTTGATCCTCCATGAAGGGGTTTTCTCCGCTTCGGTGACCCCTACAGGTATAATTTGGATGGAAACATGGGGGATATTGCATTCACTGGGAATTTTACGTGCACCAGCCACCATTAGTGTACACAACAGTCTTTGGCTGGCTCCAGTATGGAACCCGCCATTAGAAGTAAGATAAAATGTTCGAAGTATGACAGATTTTTAAAATTTTTGACGATCAAGATACAGTGTTATGGTAATGATATTAAAGAATGAATCAATGTTGATAGAAATTTTTGAAAACGTACAGTAATTAGTTAACAGATACAGTTTATGTATCTTGTTAACTAGTAATAACATTGCTCTGCATGAAAACCGGCCACAACACAATTTCTGTAATTTCTTATGTAAAATGACCTTCTGAATCCGAATATGACGTACATTTTGCCCCATCACCCATCGTTTTATTGGGACCCCCCCCCCCCGCTCCTGTTTTTATCACTGTTCGGTAATTTTACGGCTATGAATTTGATTTGGAGGGGTAACCATTTTTAACTATTAAATATTTTCTAAGGCGCTACAGAGATGAAAAATTCTAAAATATGAACATTTATAGCAAGGGAAAATTTAGGGGGTGGGAGAATTTACCACTAAAATGATAAATTTTATTTATAATATTTTATTAATCTATTATTATTATTATTATTTATTTATTATGCAATATACAGATGTTGTTTTAAGTGTATAATAATCTTTTTCTACCCTGAAAATCAAATTCATCGCTCTAAAATTACCGGCACAGTGATAAAAATTATAGGGATGGCGTTCCGTGAAAACGGGTCATATATTTGAATTCAGGAAGCCATTTTCTAAAAAAATCAACAGGAAAGATATGAAAACTCGACATGTTTTTTTTTTTTTTTTTTTTTTTTTTCTAAGCGACGTGATAACGTGATAATTATTAATTATGTTATATATGTACACAGAAAAAAAAAATTAGCTTGTATACAACTGGTTGCAGTCAGTGATTATTTATCTCTAAAGCATTTAACTTTTTGTCTTCTTTAACCATTCTCTATAAGGAATAATAGCTAACCAACACCATAAGCTGAAAGAGTATTTAAGAAAACTGTACTGCATGTCGTTCTTAAAATTATTGTTTGCAGATAAAGCAGAACTATTTTTCATATAATCCATGTAATACCCCGTAATACCCCTCTACGTATAATGGATAAACTTGATTAATAAAAGACTCTTATTAATACTCGAGTACTTTTCTACTTAAGAAAGATTTCCGTGACACATTATTATTATCAGGAGTTATTTTTGTCTAATACTTCCCTTTTTGGACCTATATAGTAACAAAAATGCCTAAAGAGAGAAAACAATAAGTTGTGTACATGACATCAGTTTTTATATTTTGCTTCGCATTTACGATGATGAAGAAAAATTGTAAACAATTCTTTTGTTTACCCATATTTATGACGGAGTATAACAGGAAACTATACAGGCGGCACATAGCGGCATTCATTCAAAGTTATAAAAACGAAAAAAAAAAAAAAAAATGGTGTGAATCAAAACACAACCTGTTAACATTGCATCTGATTAAAAAATAATTAATCTCTTCTCCCGTCTAACAGAAACTATAACGGACATTAGTGAAATTCCATTTAGACACATATTTTCTTATTGTTAATCGTAATGTAAGAGTATGCAATTAACAAAATGATATTACACGATTTTGCAAATTTTTTAATAATTATAAGTTCTCAAAAATCGTTTATTCTCAAACCTGGTAAGTCACAGGTTATGTATTAGAACACAGGTTATGGTCGCTGTCATGACCGTTTAGAGTTTTCGGGGGTTCTCTCCAAAACATTTAAAAACACAGAGCAGGACCCCTTAAAAAAGAAATCACCAAAATCGATTTCTATTCAGTTCTAGAACTCTCGCGTTGACAAATATGCTTAAACAAAACGACATATACAACAAATATACTTAATACGACAAATATTATACTTTAAATGCTGCTAATATACTTAAACTTAAATATATTTCAATGCATGTGTATATAAATTTTCATAATTCTAAGATAATAATATTCAACTTTCACCATCCCCTTAAATAATGTGACCAGTGAAGCAGGCAAAGCCGCCTTTTATAAATGGATTAAAAGTTGTTTTTGAAGATATATTTTGCATTGGTTATAGAGATTAATGAAATTTTTATATAGCAATGTTTCTACATGCATAAAAATATCTACTTTCGAATCCGTATTCTGAACTGGGGTAACTATTCATAAAAAAAAAAAAGAAAGAAAAAAAAAAAACTATAATAAATACCATCTATAAACCAGTAAAAACTATTTGCTAAAATAAAATACAACATTAGCCCTACATTTAATGTACAAAAGTAAAGCATAAAAGTCTTTTATTTACAAGCCACAAACCTTTATTACTTAAGAAATATCACTTAAGTGGTTTAATATAATCTTATTATTTTCATCTTACGATACATTATAATATTATGGAGTAAAATACAATATAGTTAAAAGGGCAACGAGGTAAGAAAAAAAAATTATTTTGAATGACATAAAATGATTGCTTTTATATATTATATATGCATTCACTACGATACTGAATAATGAATAAATTTATGTGTAGGTGTTTTTGTTTTGCTTTGTTTTCCTTTCTTTGTTTTTCATTCTTACTTCTTACATTCCGAACATAGATATATAAAGAAAGTATTGTAATCATGTCAAAAATCTGAGTTTGACATTCCGGATTTGTACATGTTTTGAGGTGCCCTGAATTCATATTTACTATTTTTACGATGATGTATGTATGTGTATATGTACGTCTGTATGTGTGTAATTGAACACGATAGCTCCTAAACGCTTAGTTCGAATGAGCTGAAAGTTGATACGTATGTTATAAGTTATCATAGCACAAACTCTGTGGATTTTTGTGAATCTAGCTTTTATAGTTTTTTACAGGGATACAAAGAAAAATTCTTTATCATTGTGGTCTATGGCCCAAATTTTTTTAAAGTGTGATAGCGTCTAAATAACTTATTCGTATGAGCTAAAAATTTATACACATGTTATGAGTCACCATCGCACGAACTGTATAATGTTTGGTGAATCTAGTGCTTATAGTTATTTTTCAAGGCCACAAATATTTTTTTTTTCATCGTGATGGTCTATATACGCTCAATTATTTAAAACTATGATAGCGTCTAAATGCCTAATTCATTTGAGCTGAAAATCTATACACATGCTATAGGTCATCGTTACACGAAGTGCATAAATTTCGATGAATCTAGCAAGTATATGTTTGTACAGGGACGCAAGGAAGTATTCTTTATCTTTATGCCCTATGGCTCAAATTCTTTAAAGTGCGATAGCGTATAAAAGCCATATCGGATTGAGCTGAAAATTTATACAGGGAGAGATCATCGTCACACGAACTATATGAATTTTAGACTATGTAGCATTTTTAGTTTTTTAGAGGAACACAAAGAAAAATTCTTTATCATTATAGTTTATCAGCTCAAATTACTTAAAATGTGATAGCATCTATAGACGCATCATCCGATTGAACTAAAAATGTATGTACAAGTTACATGTCGCCTTCGCTGGAAATGTATGGATTTTGGTGATTTTAGCATTTACAGATATTTACAGGGACACAACAAAAATTTCTTTATCGTTATGATATACAGGTCCAAGTTATACTCTATAACAAAAAAAAAAAAAAAAAAAAAAAAAAAAATGACGCATTAAGAAGAAGTGGGGATAAAAATTGGTAGATGGGGGGGAAGGGGGTCCGAAATGGACAAAAATTGGTAGATGTGATGTACATGCGGAGAAAAACAATTTATTACAGTTTCAGAAAACGTGAATTATTTAATCAAGAGAAAGGGCCTCACAAAGTAAACAAGTCAATAACGCTTTGGTCCACTTCTGGCCCTTATGTACGCAGTTATTCGGCTTGGTGTTAATTGATAGAGTTGGCAGATGTGCCCCTTTGAAGTGTCGTGTAAATTCTGTACAATTGTTGCGTTAGATTGGTAAAATCTCGAGCCGGTTGTAGGACGCTTTTTATGATGCTCCAAACGTCCTCAGTGGAAGAGAAATCCGGGGACTGAGCTCAACCCCCCCCTGAGCCACCTATTAAGGGTATTTGAAGTCACTGAGTACCAGTTGCACTTAGGATCGACGATAATGATGTATTGGGGCTTGATTCCATCAAAACCTGTATGTATGTCAATTTGTGTCCAGTGTGCATTACTCTTTCTTGGTGCGTCACTTTTTTTGTTATAGAGTATATTTGAGTGGCAATATCATTAATTTAAACAACATACTATATAGAGAAAAATACTCAAAAATACTCAATTAAATTTTGTATGTGTGTATTTAACGACTTCTGTTACTTTAATTTATTTATACATCCGTTAATTATTTAATATTCGGAAAGTCGAGTGGAGTCACTCCCGATTTTTTACTTTATTGCGGTGCCCAATATTCTGTATGCCTTTCAAATATATTTTAAATTGTCGTCTTAGTAAAATAAATGACAGATTGTTAAAATTGACTAAAAATGGGTAGATTTATTTTGAAACAATAAACAATTATATCAGATTTAGGAACTATAATCCCAAATCAAGTTCCTATTCCTTGGATTTCAGAATTCTTCAGGCGGATTAATGACATACAAAAACAATATTACAGTTAAAGAGATTCTTTTATTTAACGTTGCTAGTTTTAAGGTGGCTATGTTTCTGGAAATGGTCTAATCTTGTGAAAATAAAAACCGGTATTATACGAAAAAAAGGTAAAGCTTGGTATTAGTAAATAAACTTACAAGCTTCGTTCACCACTTCTTGCTATTGGTCATTCGTAACAAACAATCATAATTGGTTAGTTTAGTGATTAAAAGAGAAATTTCAAACATCAGTTCACGTACATTTATTTTGGATACATATAGAAAAGATTTTGAAAATAATCTATTAAAAAAAAAAAAAAAATAAACCCGAATTCTCATTATAGCGCTATCATATAGATCTTTTCAAAGTTAGAATAAAATTTAATTCGAAAAAAAATTTTAACTTTTTTATTTATTAACCAAAATTGGGGAAATTTGAACTGTGTTAAGAAAAGAGAAATTATTTCTTAAAATTCACAACAGATGGCAACACCACACGATTGTCTATAAGTTCTATATTTCATTTTCTGATTAAGAGCCAATATCTGCAATTTAATTATTCGTTTGAGGCACCTTTTTAATATTATTTTAGTTTATTATTATTTTTTTTATATTATAACTTAACATTTTACTGATTTGGTTAATGTTTCCTAATCGTTTTTATTTTGTATTGTTAATTGTTTCATTGACATTTTAGTGAATATTCCGCCCAATAGAGGGCGCTTGTAGTCCACAAAAAAACTCCTTTTTGCTTCTAAAAAGAGATGTAAGAAAAAGGCTTCTTAAAAAAATGCTTCAAAAATTCTTAGAATACTGTGTAGTCAACGATAAATTTTCTTTTATCAATTGACATCTTTTCTACTAATTGTCTGCAAAAATTAACGCTCCGGACATTCAGGGTATCGAACGCGGGAGCACCGGATTACTAACATGGCGCTCTTACCAACTGAGCCACGTAGAGACATGTGAATAAGCTTGCATTTACCTTAAAATAGAGACGCATTTTTTATTTGGTTGAGATTCACAAACATACCGTAGTGAATGACAGTAAGTACATAAGAATTTGGGAAAAACATTGAACTAACGTTTAATTTCTTAAATATTGATATTTGAAATGCAGGGTTGTTACAATTAAACTAACGGTACTCAGAGGCTTATAGTTTCAGATCTATTGATTGAATTCGGATGAAATTGCCAATATGTATTACGTAGATCATACAATTGAAAATTATGTGCGAAAAAACGACGTTTCATTTCACCAAAAGATAGAATTTTGTAAATTAAAGCAGATGCAAATGCGTTAAATTCAAATAAATGTTTCTTGTTAGAATGAATATATTCAGGCTGTTAAAATAAATATTTAGTCGTCAGGGATTTTTTTGTTTGACAACGCAGATCGCACTTTTTATTTATTTATTTATTTATTTATTTTAATTATTGAGTGTATTTTTTTAATAGTAGAGGACATAATTTTTTCTTTCCTTAAATAATAATAATTATTATTATTATTTTCTGAAAACATAAGTTTGCTATACTGTTAAAATTTGTATAGAAAATGTGGTAATCATTAAGTCTTATGTAAAATTACAGAGAAAAATAAACGGGGATGTTAAAATTATTTATGTTATATATGCAATTTAATGGTCAGTATTAATTTAATTAATTATTGGTGTTATTAATATATTTGTGACTTAGTCGCTTCGTTTAGAAACTAAAAAAAGAAACATGATTCCAAGGTAAAAGCATGAGGGATTGTATATCTCAGTTTTTTAAAGGAGGGACTTAAGATAGTTTAAAATTAAAAATGATTCTGAAGATAACTAGAGTAAAATCCCTATGGAAATTAACATTGCTGAAACTGAGTATGTGTAAAATGATAGACGTTCAACAAGATTTAAACGTGTGATGAAAATCTATGAAGTAACATTGTGCACTAAAAATGGTCATTTTATAAGTGACCATTAAGAAAGTTTATCTATATATTAATAGGCAAGCATAAAATTTGTAGTCCCTTATAAACATATTAATTATGGGAGTAGAGGGTTGAAAATGGTATCATTCGAAAGGTGTGGTTAGCCGGAAGGTGCGAATACAAATATTATTTTCTTACGATGTCAAGAAGGTATTTAAAAATAGTTTTATTTTTTATGCATTTCCCCCCATTTTTCCCTTTCATACACGTATTCCTTTACATTAAAAATACCTAAAAGTGAAAATTTGTTAAATCTGGCAATTTCATAAAACTTAAATAAAACCATAGACACAGTAATTTGTATAGCATCTTTATACGCAAGCGAAGTGATGACGTCACTGGCCGTCCGTGGAACCACAAAAAAGATTTCCTAAGGATTTGATTTATGAGAAATATATTTTTTTTTTTTTCTAATTTATTTATGATCTAATTTCTTTCTTTTTTGTTTTATGATTTATGTCAGCTGTAATTTAAAGAGATATTAGCCGTAAGATAAATTTCATGTTTGTGTATTAATATGTAAATAATGTATATTATTTAATTTTTGAAACTTCAAATGTTCTTTGTTAGTTGTCTTTTTGGCAACAAAAAGTGAGTTTATTTATTTATTTAATGAAATGGTATTTTATTGAAGGAACCAGTTTTTACACACGGTCAATTTTATGTTGCAGCAAGTCGGGTCCGTTCTTTCAATAGCTTAAAATTTTATATTTCAGAACACAGTGGGGAAGGTCATTTAGCTAATGACGAAAGAGTATTTACAAAAAACATTGTTTACAGAGAAATTTTAAATTTCTAAATTTATTTATTTAGTGCTAACTTAAAAGAATTCTGAGATTTGAATAAATTTGTGGTCGAATTTCGACCACTGGGCGATACTAGTAATGATTATTCTACTTAAATAGAGATGGAACTATTTTTTCTCTAGCCACGATCTAGATTCTAGATGTCAGTTACAGAATTTCTTCTCGGTGTACTTGTCCTAAATTACTAACAGTTTTAAAATAATAAAAATATATTAACCATTTTGGATTAAAAAAATTTAAAATTCATTTATTATTAAAAACATAATCATCATGCATAAAAATCTTATTAAACGAATTTTCTTTTTCTTTAGCAGTAAATAAACTAAATTTATATAGCATTACATTTTACAGGGTGACCTGAAACATTCTGCACGTATTTTTCTACATGTTGATTTTTAATTTTCATGGCAAAATTTTAGCTGTAATGTATGAGGTGTAACATGTTCTGCACATTTATGAAAATTTCAAGATAAATTTTCAAGTACTTTTTGAGATATTTGGTGTATTATATATATATATATATATATATATATATATATATATATATAAATGATAGATATCGTAATAAAATTTTACCTTAAAATTTAGCATATAATAGATACAAAAGCAATACCAACACAACAAAATATAACTGATTGTAATATTTAGGTAAGACTGGCACAAATATGTTGTGATACAGATTAGGGACATTCATACCACTAAAGAAATATCCCAATATTTATCTTAGATAAAACAAATTTACATCAAAGAGCTGGTAAAAGCATAGATCCACAAATAGCCAAATAAGGTAAATGATTAAAAATTGAAATTTATATATTAAGGATATATACATATAAGGTTGTGTGTAGTGAATAAGGATTCGAATTGTAAAAATAAATTTATATACATACATATAAGAATAGCGATTGTGGTACTCCATATGCAAAACATATTTATGCAAATACTTAGAAATTCACTTACAAAAATTTAAAAATAGGCATGCATTAATAAACTTTTAAACATTCAATAGACTTTTTAGTCTATATTATAATTTCAAAACTTGAATTACAAATTTTTTATGAAAATTGTCATTGGTTTTGAAATATAAATGAATAAGTATTAGAATTTTGGATATTATGATTATAATTTAAATACAAAAAATATTTACGTATTGTTAAATAATGAATTAAAAAAAATGTTAGGAACATAAAAATAAACAATAGTATATCTAAAAAAAGGGGATTTTTTGGTAAATTTATTGTACACCACATAAATAAATTTATTTAGCTTTAATTTAGTTTTCAAACTAAATTTTATAGATGCGTCATATTCAATTTTTTTAATTTAAGAATGAGGTTACAAAATTGGTTCTAGCATGATTTACGGGAAAAATTTTCAGAAGTTCAAAATAAGATATTAAATTACTGGTTCAAAATATTTTCTCATTCTTTAAGAGTAGAAACCTGATATAAATAATTTATCAAAATAATTCCTGATTTTTCAACTTTATAATGTTCAGTAAATTTATAATGTTAGTAAATAAATCAGTTAAAGTGAATAAACGTTTTAAGTTACATAAAGAAAAAAAAATATTTTTAATTTAAATACAGGTCAAAGAATCTTCAATATCAAATAATTATTTACATTAATAAATTAAACATTTTCTCAGATATCCATACTGAATATTTTCAAATTATCTCTTAGTTTCTTTATTTGGTTTTGTATTTCCTTTATTCATATTTATATATTTTTTATTTTACAGAAACGGGCACTAATCTTATGCAAATCTTTAAAACACCTGCTTTATCAACTTTTAAAATATTTACTGTAATTTCTACAGTAATGTAATTCCAAAAAACCTAAAATCACACGTTTAAATTTTGAAATATACCGTAAATTTCGGCGTGTGATCTGCAGTTGCAGATAATCCGTTGCTGTTCAGACATTAAAATTATTAAAAAATTTAAGAAATCGTATAATATCATTTTGTTAATTGTATATTCTTACATTACAATTAACAAAATGAAAATATGTGTCTAAATGGAATTGCAATAATGTACGCTATAATTTCTGTTAGACTGGAAAAGAGGATTATTTATTTTTTAATCACATGCAATATTAACAGGTTGTGTTTTGATTTACACCAGTTTTTTTTTTAGGTAGATGCCTTATAGTAGATATACCGATTGCAATGGTTATCATGACACGACTTCTGGAAAATTTCTTCATATCTTCACCGATCATGATCCCTAGACCCGAAAACCACCCACCGTTCAAAAGTTTATACATATATATATATGTGTGTGTGTGTGTGTGTGTGTGTGTGTGTGTGTGTGTGTGTGTGTGTGTGTGTGTGTGTGTGTGTGCGTGTGTGTGTGTATAACGCCTTTTCCCATGTTAAGTTGTGAACACGATAACTGGAGTAATTTTTATTTAAATTTAACTCGGGATATGTTGTCAGGACAGTAAAAATCTCAGTCGAGTTAGTAGATGGGGTGTCCAGCTCAAGGGGGGGTGGAAATGGTGGGAGGTGGAAATTTTCATTCGCCCATAATTTCTTTAATATTGAAAATAGGAATATACTTCAAATCTGGCGAACTGCCGCCTTACCCTAAAGAACAATTTTTGTATTTATACATTTTCGATAACTTCAATTGCTTAAAAGTTAAAAGTTAAACAGTGATTTTTCGTCAACTGTGATTAAGCCACTTTTTTCTATAGCTTTAATTGCTTAAATTTATAATCTGATGCTTACGTCACGTTCAAACGATAATAAAAAAGATCGATGAAAATATAAAAACTATGGTAACAACTTTAATTAATCATTTAAAAATATAAAATTAAAATGATATGTTATTCTTGGTAAAAATATCGTTCATGGTGAATAGTTTAGAATGCCGGTTTACGCAAGAATTTAAAATTTACGATTTAATTGAGAGTAATACGTTACAGCTTCCTTTGACTTTTTATCTTGTGGAAACAAGGTATCGCGTTCTGTGAAGATATATGAAGTTTTTTTATGGGAAGAAAATATAATGGCGCCAAAGCTAACATTTTTCATCGTCAAGCTCGCCAAATTTTGTCATCAAATAACGAATTTCGTTGCCAAGTCAAACATTTTATCGTCAACTATCAAATTTTGCCGCCGAAACACAAATTTCATTGCTAAGTCGCAAGTTTTGTCACCAAATTGTATATCTTTATGGCTTCTATTTGTTGAATGACTATGAGCTTTGATTTTTAAAAAATTGAAACTTTTACTGACCAATAAATCTAGCCTAAAATTTTAAGTAGAATGAATAGTAGTAGTTGATAAATAAATTTCTTAAAAACAGAATAGCAATGTAAATAATGCAATGTGGGAGAACAAAGCCATTGGCTAAATATGTGTTAATGCATACATAATAGTTCTTTACTTTTGTAACATTAACGTAAAGGAATCTGCCTTTGCCTTTAAGCTTGCCGAAAAGGGATTCCCCCCCCCCCCCCGCTTTTATAAGTTTGAATGAATGTCGCTATGTGCTTAAATCTATAAAATTGGTGCCAGGTTAAAGACAAACTGCGTGCGTTTTATTTGTTAATGTCGGTAAAAAACTGCAATATTTTACAGATATTTTTATTCTTATTTATTTAGTTATTTATTTTTTATTTATTTTTTATTTATTTGGTGTTTTTTTTTTTTTTTTAACAATTAAATATTTATTCTAAATGCGTAATACTTAGATTTTGTAAATATTTTCAATGTCTTTAAGTAAATTATTTAATAATAGAATAAAATTGAAAAATTACATTTTACTATTTCCTATTTAAAAGATTTTTTTTAATGCAAAAATAGTGCCCAGTCAATAAATATTAGTACGATAGGACTATTTGTTTCAATTTGCCATTTTGCTTCGTTACCAATTTATAGTGTTTCACTTCGAAAATGCCTGCCAATATCCAATTTTACCATTTAATTTCTTACTCTGTATTAAAATATTTTGTGAAATCCGTAAAAACTTTTATATATTTTTTCAGAACCTATAAGCAAATAGTTATAGATAATTCGCATCTGGAGATTAACCTCAGAATATCTGTTACTAGGAAAAAAATTGAAAGCCAAATTGATCCAATAGGTATCTTTGCTACAAAAAGTAAAATTACTAAAATTAAAATCTACAAAAACATTAAAATACATAGCCATTATATTTATTAATATTAAGATCATTTAATATAGCTGTGTTCTGGTTCAAGAACAGATTTTTGAGACGAAACTACCCCTGTGATATCAAATTCTCCTCTACCTATCTAAAAACGCACTTTTTAAGCTGTATTTTTTTTTTATAATTGTCAGGTAGCTCTTTTTTATTCGGCATGTGTGATAATATGATGCGATTCAAATGACTTATTGAAATCAGGCACAAAAGCAGACACGATGCATTTTTAAAAACAAACATGTATCTACTTTTAAACACTCAATGAAATAAAAGTTCTGCACGGGATAGAGAATATATTACAGTGTTTGATGGCACCATTTGTAGAGAGAAAATAAACAAACTTATGTATCATTTTTGTTTAAGAGAAATAAAAAATTAAAATTGCAATTATGACGCAGCTAAATAATCAACAGATAATGCGTATCAGCGTATAATACACACCTAATAAATTTTCATTTTTTTATCAGATTTCACATCAGGAATTTTCCCTTTTTTTATCAGATAATTTGCCGAAAATTTCGGTAAATAAAAAGCATTGACACTTAGAATTAAAACGACATTTTAAATACATCATGGGCTCCTCCCAGCGTCACCTGCTCAATCACGTGATATAGAAAAACAAAGAAGCGAATTCTGAGAAGCGAATCCATTTAAACGTTCTTCTTAAGAAAAAAAGTATTAATATTTATTATAATATTAAATTAAAGTAATATTGTACATTTGTAAATAGTAGAATAATTGTATTTGTAAGTTTAGTAATTTTCAAAAAACACTTTATATGTTTATTTATTTCCACACGTAAAAATAGAATATTGTATGTTGTAGTGTAACTGTTACATTAACTGATATAGAAATAAATAGTGAAATGTTTATGAATTATAACTGGAAATTAATTTAAAATGTTTTAAGTTAAATTTAATAACGTAAAGGTGTTACAACAAGTTAATTAACTTAGCTACTGGTCGAAATGGCTTTACACCGTACGATGTTGCACTGTTAATGATATAAGTACAAAAAATCAGAGTTCTCCATCAACATTAATAACAAATAGAAACTAAATGATAATTGTAAATGTATACAGCAAATAAAAGATGATGAGTAACGATATAAAATGGATCAAAAGTGATGAGGTGTAACAAAAATAACACAGATTAAAGCGAATTAATCAAAAATAAGAATAGAAAATGCGTTATTTGAGCAATTGCTATAGATAGAAGACTTAGTCTGCTCTCTCTTTAACTATGTCATGTGACCTCTGACGTCAGGTGGAAAGAGCCCATTTATTAAAATATCTATTTGATTAAATAATGAAATAAAAAATATTTTCAAAACATTGAAAAATAAAATAAAAGTTATCCCCGAAGAATGTGATATATTTGCAATTTTAGTGTATATCACATAAGTCAATTTATTTGGCTTGAATCCAATTTCCAAGCTAAATTTTATAGCTGTGTCATATTCAATCCTTTGCTTCACGAGTGAGATCACATAATTGGTTCTTTCACGATTTACGGGGAAAGATTTTATAAGTTGAAAATAAGATATAGAATTACTGCTTACTTGACCAAAATATTTTGTAATTCTTTAAGAGTAGAAACGTGATATAAGTATTTTATCGAAGTAAACCATAAAATTTTAAGTTTGAGTAAATTAGTTAAAAATCTAACATTAATAGTTGTGACTGAAATATTAAAATTAAATAAAGAAAAGAAAATTAATAGAAAATTACACTGTTCCGCACTGTACATATATATATATGTATATTATAGCAAAATTTAATATGTATATTAAACTTTTGCTATAAATTCTAATAAATTCTAATAAGGAAAGCAAAAAGCATTGAAAGTTATTAAAATGCACGGTGATATAATATACAGATAATATTTGTTTCAGATTTTAGAGTATATGTATATATTTCGTTTTAATTATATATTTAATTTTTCCGCATAATTGAATCATTCATTGTTCAAATTTCCTTTATGGTTACTTTGAATTAAAATATCTATCCTTTTCTTCTTCTTCTTCTTCTTTTTTTCTTTTTTCTTTTTTTTTTCTTTTTTCTTTTTTCTTTTTTTTTTTTTTTTTTTTTTTTTAAGAGATTAATATGTAGATATATATTATAATGTGTACACTGAGAAAAAATTCTGTAACTCACATCTAAAATATAGATTGTAGCTCTAGAAAAAATAGTTCCATTTCAGCCTTATAAATTATAGTCCCCTTTGAAAGCGAGTTCTAGAAACTCCTATTAGAATTCTAGAGCGTTTGCCTATATTATTGAGGGCAAAGTTATTTTAAAATCTCTGCAAATAATTGCGAATACAAGAGGCAGGTTTCAGCACCTATAATCTTGGTTTATTACCCAATTCTAGAAAATCAAGCGAGAATTTCTCGCAATACGAAAAAATTCAAAGTATTTAGAATATTGATTCAATATCTAGAAATGTGTAGACTAGAAATTCTCGATCGTTTCGTCTATTCAGTTTATTGGGTTGCCTTATGCGCATAGCTCGGAAATCTTAAATCTACTTTAGGAATTTAGAAAAGGACCACTTATTCATTCTAGATGAAGGCGGTATATTTTTTTTTTCTCAGTGTAGATATATAATAAATGAATAATATCTAGATATATATTATAATTATAACACATGTATATGACTTTAGTACATTTTACCTCTTAAAGTACAAAAAAAATATATACGTTATATTGGATTTAGAAGTTTGAGATGCTTTGCGTATAATAAACATTTAATATCAAAACAACATTTTTTATTGATTTCTCATGAAACCTAACAATATTTAAATTGTTATAAATCACCAAAAATTATTAATAAAAATTATGTATATTAATTTCTATTACATACAATAGGAAAAAAAATTGATATTTCTCTAATATTAAAAATAAATAAATAAATTAATTAATTAGTTAATTAAGGAAATCCAAAATTTTGTGAACTATTATGGTACGATTATGTGAAATATTAAAAATTGTTATTTAATATACATTTTCGTTTTGGTTATAAACTTCAAATGAACCAAAAAAAAAAAAAAATTGCCATTTATGAATTATTGCAAAAAGAAACTAGTTGCCCAGTGCGACGTAAAACCCAACCAATCAAATCAAAACGAAATTAACATATTACACAGTGTACTCTAATGAATAACTATAGATTTCCTTACTATAATTTGCCTAAATATACTGGCAAATAACGTTCAAGTACAATCTATAAAGAGAATTACGATATAATTGAGAAGGAGGAGGAAAAACTGGAAAAATCGGCAAAAGCATAAAAATTGACATGTTTTTTTCTGTTCTACAATTATGTTCAGTTGCAGTGATTACAAAAATTAAATACAGTTAACTCTTGGTTAACCGGCATTCAAGTAACCGAAAAAATTCAGGAAACCCTTTTTTTTTTTACTTTTTACTATAAATTGTTTAACATATATATACAGTCGGTAACAAAAGTGTCCGAACACTAGCAAAAATTCCTATGTTAAAAAAGTACACTTCATACGATTTTGTTAAATAAATCCTTATCGAATCATGTTCTTACACTGACTAAGAACAGGACTCGACAAGGATTTATTTAATAAAACAGTATTAACTCTACTTTTTTCATATAGGAATTTTTGCAAGTGTTCGGACACTTTTGTTACCGACTGTATATATGTATATATATATGTATATGTATGGGAGAACCGTGTATTATGGACCGCCTAAGCAAAAATGCTCATAAAACTTCAATTATTAAAATAAAAAGATTTAATTTGGTGGCTGCTCATTACAATTGCATAGTTTCATAGTTTAAACTTGGTAAAGTAATCTGGGAACTATTAATAACTGCTGAAAATAATTATTTTATTTACGTATCGGTGGTCCATAGTGGTACTTCCCGTTCCCCAACAGTTGACACACTTGGAATTGTGAAACGAACTGTCCAGCATGTTCCCTCACACACTTGTACATCTCTTGGGAATAGTAAAAATGGACGAAAAAAAAAATAGTTAATGGACAAAAAAATGGGGGGGGGGGAGGGGAGGTCTAAAGGTTATATTATCCAATTTGTAGTGTGCGAAAGAAGTGATAATTTGATTACCTCTGCTTCCCTGGCCTATTCTATAGCCTCAAGATTTTGAGTATGCGACATATGTACGCCGAGCATTAACAAAATCTCTCTGTTTTTATTATGGACCACTGGTTCATATTACACAACACAGCAAGGTTCATATTACACGCGTAAACAGAGCAACGTGGTTTCCAATCAAAAATCGCTATGCAAATTGACGTCCATGAAACGCATGTCTAAATTGTTCATAAAATAAGTACATTTGCTACTATTAACGCGAAAAGTATATTACAATTACCTAACAACAGAAAGTGATACTTCCATTTTAACATACTTGTTACATCAATGATCATATAAACCGAAAACTCAATTTCATAATCGTCCAAATACAGGTATGTATGTACAAGTCACTCCATGGTTTGTGTAACAATAACATTCACTAAAGGCAGTGAGATGATTTCACCATCTAGTGTTGAACATATAAATTTCATCATGGTCCGTATTACACGATGGTCCATAATACACGGTTCTCCCCTATGTATCTGCTATTTTAAGAGGGTTAAGTTTTTTTTATTTTGAAATAATTATAATATCCGATTTATTATGAAACAAATCAATGTAAATATTTATAAAGGTGGTACTTAAAAAATAAAATAAAATAAAATAAATAGATAACGTAAGAAAACTCTATTCGGATAGTGGTCTGCTGAGCGTGGGAGGGGAAGGGGCGTTTAATTGGTATTTTCATAACAAATGAAATTCAGGTGAAAATCAGATGAGGGGTCGATTTTGCGGTATGTTTTACCGCTTCTCGAACTAAAAATTGTAATTTAAATGTACTTTATCGAAGTGCATTGGAGGTAGGATAAACATTAAGCCACTATACGTAATGTATTAGAAACTATTTCTTATTATACTCCATGGTTTTAAATTAGTTGCATGTCATAGTTTATCATTGCGTAAATGGCTATGTTATATTTATAGCTTTATATATCACATTTTTAACTTCATGATACGTTTACTTTTGTATTTCGTGAATAATATATCACAGATAAATATGATTATTTTTGTTTCTTTAAATCATATATAAATATTTTTCTACACAATGTTTACAAAACAAAGTTCTTGAAAAGTAAAAAAAAAAAAAAAATAGTATTTTTTTCCTTGTAAAATTTTTAGACTATTAAATTTTGTAACACAAAAGCCTAAAAAATTTTTATTTTGTTTTTATTTTACTTATTTACTTATTTATTCATTTATTAAAATTGTTAATTTTTTAATCTATTAAATTTCGCAATATCAAAAGAGCGTTAAAATCATTTTCATAAATGATACCATTAAAGTTGGTAGTATTTTAAAAAAGATGGCATAAAATTTATTTCACAAATGATAAATATCCTGATAACTGCCGTAGTCGTTTTTAAATTATTTCCTAGAATATAAAACAAGTCCTTCCGGCTTATTCGGAAGGGTAGGTTGATTTCTTTTTCCTTATCAAGTAGCCGTCATTTTGTTTCAAAATGGTGGCTACAAATTATTAACGAATTAGTAGAAATATTGATGTAGGCTACCTACATAAGGAGCTTTAAGCAAATCGGTTCATAAATACCTTTTTATGTGAATTTAAAATTTTCAAGTAGCCGGCGCTGGGAAACAAGATGGTGGGCCAAGTTGACAAATATATCAAATGCATTTGTGAGATAAGACTACTGTACAGATATAGTTGGAATTAATTCAGAATCTCAAAAGTCATCGTGTTGAAAAATTAAGGAGCTGCCACTTGGATCAAAATGGCAGAGAAAGTTGCTCAGTGAACTAATTAATCTAACATATTGTTGCAAATTTGAAAATATTTTTTTTTTTGTAGAAATTCTTTCAAAGAGGCTTAGTAAGTTTATTAAATGTTAATTTTCTGCATTTCTAGTTTGTTTTAAAGTTAAAATAGAATACTTTTCCCTTAAAAACGCATTAAAAAGCTCCAATATGTCAGGTAATGGATTTGGCGAGTTTTACACTTGGCGACATTTTTGGCGACTTTTGGCGAGAAAATCCATAGTTCATTAATAAACTACATTGAGACACTCATATAATCTATGTATGCATCAAAATTCAAACAAATTCGGAATACACTTTTACAATTTGAATTTGAAATTTTCAAGTGGTCTCTACTTGAAAACAAAAGGGTGGAGCAACTTGGTTAAGAAACTCATCCAAGATATTCATAACACAAGTTAAGACACTGTCCAAATTTGATTTGATTTGGAATATTATTTCGGAAGTTATCGTGATTTTAAATTTTCAAGTGGTAGCCTGATTTCAAGTGGCCCCGCTTAACTTAAGATATCCGCCACTTTATTAAAAATGGTGGATATAGTTCATAAATAAACTTCATTGAGATCCTTATGTGGTCTGTATTTACATCAAAATTCAAACAAATTCGGAATATGCTTTTTACAATTTGAATTTGAAAATTTCAAGTGGTCTCCACTTGAAAACAAAATGGTGGATCAACATGGTTAAGAAACTCATCCAAGATATTCATAACAGAAGTTAAGTCGCTGTCCAAATTTATTTGATTTGGAGTATTATTTCGGAAGTTATCGTGATTTTAAATTTTCAAGTGGTAGCCTGATTTCAAGTGGCCCCACTTAAGATATCCGCCACTTTATTAAAAATGGCAGATAAATTTCATTAATAAAGTTCATTGAGACCCTTATGGAACTAGATTTACATAAAAATTCAAGCAAATCTTGCTTTAAATACGCTTTTTACAATAAGAGTTAGAAATATTCAAGTGGCTACCACTTGAAAACAAAAAGTCGGAGCAACTTGGTTAACGAACTCATCCAAGATATTTATAAGATCAGTTCACTGTCCAAATTTGGTTCGATTTGGAGTATAATTTCGGGAGTGATCGTGATGACAAAATTTTCATTATAGATAGATAGATAGATATATATAGATAAACGAAGTGATTGCAATAGGTCGATTTCTAAAGAAATCAACCTAAAACGGAAAGAATGAATAGATTAAATAATCAATTAAAATTTGAGAAATAATAGTAGAAAAGATATAGTTGTACATCTATTCTCAGTAATCGATTATATGAAATAATTGCAAATGCCTACATTATTATTATTATTATTATTATTATTATTATTATTATATGATAAAAATGCAAATGTGCTGCTATAAGTATGAAACAAGTTTCTGTTTTAATTTATTAAAAATTGCAGAACAAAATTCTGTTTCTTTTCTTTTTTTTTTTTTTTTTTTTTTATTCACTAATTTATAGAAACAATGAGTATCATTGATCTTCAAAATATTTTTCTTTCTGGATATCTGTTATTGTCCAATAGTATATTAGTAATAGTATACACTACTGCCTAGTATTATTTATGAACATTTTCTTTGTAATTAGGATTCTTTTTATGCATAAAATATCTAGGCCATTCAGATTTTCGTATTCCTATACATAAAGATCGACAAAATCGAAGAAAGTGAGATAAATATTATAAAAATAGAAAATAAACAATTGGAGAAAACGATTCTTTCCTTCCAGTTTTGATAGAAGAGTATTTGACTAGATTATTATTTTTTTTTTTTTTTTGATAGATCAATTGAAATCAGAATAGAAATGAATATGAGAAATTTATTTCGGAGAAATACTTTGTCGATAGAAATTCACTCTGTATGACTTTCAGAAAGTAAATTACAGAGCAGTTAAAGGATTTGCTACTGGAACATAATACAAGATTCTAATTTTTTTTAAATTGTGTCCATGACTAACTGATAATAATGGTCTATTCGGGAAATGTTTTTTTTTTCTTTTTTTTGATAAAGAATTATTTTGTATCATTTTTAAGAACTGGATTATAGAGCAGATTAGTGCAGTTAAAAAAAAAGAAAGAAAAACAAAAGTGTCTGAATTAGATATAGGACATTGATTTCCTCAAAATGAGATTCTGTTTAATAACAAAATGATAATTTAGAAAAATATTTTTATTTAAATCGTTAGAGATTCTTTAAAGAAAACTGGAAACGCATAAAAATACCTTTTTTCACAAATTGGAATTCCCTATTCATTCCTATAAACAAAAGGTCTTACCTTACTCAGCCTAATCCATGATTTTTAAAAATCATTAGGTGAATTCTTTTAGTATTAAGAAACCCAATGTGTACAGTAAGCAAGATTACAGCAACGTCCTGCAGCAAAGATTTCTGACACATTTGAACCATAAATGATGTTATCCCCCGTAATTTTTCTGGTGTGACAAACATACAACTTTAAATCAAATTCTTTCAGTTAAAATAGGAAACTTTTAGCTCAATTATATCAGTTGCTATTTGTATGAATGTATAAATAAATTCTCTAAACCAATAAAAATATAATTATATTTTCAGTTTCGAATACGAAGTGAATCTTATATGACGTCACTGAAAAGCTAACACTTTACATTTGAAGGGATAGGTCCTTAAAAAAACCGTCTCAAGTCATGTTTAATTAAATTACGTAAATTAACGGCTTTTCCCCTTAAAAAATTGACAATCAAAATTTTCATTTCATGACATCAATTTACGTAAAAAATTCCGTAAAATTATACGGTTAAATCCCGTAATTTTACATTTTTTTTTTAACAGTGTGCACTACAGATCTTTCGTTTTATTTATAATGCAAAACATTGAATTTAGTTTTCCTTTTTGTCACAATAGTGTGTATTAAGACAATATATTTTTATCCACATTAGATGTATATATTACGCTGACGCATGTTTCATGAAGCGCATGCTAAAGCCTTGTAAATGATCACATATACTATTTCATAACGGAAAGGAAACACGATTTTATGATTATAGAATTCTGATTAATCAATTTCTAAATAATTATCCGTTGCTTTAAAGAAAATTATTAAAATTATTATTAAAAACCTGCGGTCACTTATAAATGAGCAATAATAACAAAAATTAATTATAGCATATAGTTAATAATTAATAATAGCAAATACTTAATAGCAATGTCTAATTATATTACATGCAAGAACTTAGTCAAGCGTTGCTATGGAAATTAGAGCTCTCCCTACTCCCAGAGGCTTCAAAACTAATACATTTTCATTTTTAACCATTGAAGCAAACTAGGAAAACGGTCCCAGACCATCCTCCACTTACTATCTTTTTTTTTTTTTTTTTTTTTGTAAAAGTATTTGTAATTTTACATAAAATTCCATTGACTTTAATAAAAGTTGCATCGTCTTTGTAACATAACATTTCGACTAATAATCATATAAAATGTAAATCGATACTAATAAATATCAAGTCAGATTTAACTTCCATGTTGTTAAATATCATGAAGCCGGGTAAATATTGTTTTGTATCTCTAAGCAATTGTTGTGAATGATGAGTGACCGTTACAATATTATAATAACATAACACTTTGAATCGTAATATACCTTTATATTAAATGTAACTAAAAAATATTAAGCCAGATTTAGACCTACTACTATTAAATTTAAAATGTTTTTAACTCTTTCTCTTAAAAAAAAAAAAAAAAAAAAAAGAGAGAGAGAGAGAACAAATCTGATCAATATAAATAGTTGTTAGAAGGTTTTAACACTATAATTTTTTAGATCATTATTTTACAACTGTAAATTTAAACTAATTGATATCAAATCAAATTTCCGCAGTAAAAAATTAAATTTTCTTAACTATTTAGCATATGTTTTTTTCGCTGCATCTAATATATTTTATTTATTTATTTTATTTTTACTTTCCGAACACTATAGTGAGGAAAGTATTGTAATCATGTCAAAAATCCGAATTCGAGATTTTGATGTTTCTATACGTTTCGAGGTCCAACGAGTCCGTTTTCACTATTTTTACGATGATGTATGTATGTATGTGTGTATGTATGTGTGTATGTCTGTGAGTGAACACGCTAGCGTCTAAACGCTTTGTTCGAATAACCTGAAAGTTGGTACGTATATTGTAAGTCACCATAGTACGAACCCTATAGATTTTGGTGAATCTAGCACTTATAGTTTTTTTACAGGGACACAAAGAAAAATTCTTTATCATTATGGCCAAGGGACCAAAATCTTAAAAGTGCGATAGCATCTAAACGCCTTATGCAATTGAGCAAAAACTTTATACACATATTATAGGTCACAGATACTCAATCTGTATAGATTTTGGAGAATCTAGCACTTATAGTTTTTTTACAGGGACACAAAGAAAAATTCTTTGACAAATTTTTAAAAGTGCGATAGCATCTAAACGCCTTATTCAATTGAGCAAAAACTTTATACACATATTATAGGTCACAGATACTCAATTTGTATAGATTTGGGTGAATCTAGCACTTACAGTTTTTTTACAGGGAGACAAAGAAAAATTCTTTATCTTTATGGCCTATGAGACCAGCGATATAATCTAAACGCCTTATTCAATTGAGCTGAAAATTTGTATGAATATTATAAATCACTGTTGCACTAACTATAAGCATTTTGGTGAATCTAGCATTTATAGATTTTTACAGGGACACAACGAAAAATTCTTTATCCTTATGATCTAAGGGCTCAAAGTTCAGTAGCGTTAAATAAAACCTCGTGTGATATATGGAGAAAAATACTCAAACACTCTGTTATGGTTTGTTTGTTTAGCAACTCCTCTTTCTTTATTTTATCTACAAAACTGTTAGTTACTCAATGTTCGGAAAGTCGAGTGGAGTCACTCCAGATTTTTTAACAATTTTTTTAATATGCAAAGGAATATTACTGTATTATTAACATACTATTTTTTTTATTATTATCTACTAAAATATAAATATAAATTAAATAGTATTAAATAAAATTTAAATCGTGCAATTAAATATTCTAAATTTTTTTTAACAATGTTTCAAAGAAGTTTCATTAAAATTAAAACTTACAACAATTTCAGAACAAAAATTGTTGAGGTATAATTTTAGAAAAGTAAATTAAAATTAATTATTAGGTAATTAGATTTGGCTACATACTATTAAACAATGTATGGTGCTTAGTAATTTTTATTCATATTAAGTTTTCGTTATACGCAATACTAAATAACATATGGTGTTTATTTTCTTAACTATATTTATTATTATTGGTATTATTTTGTATACCATTATTTTAGTTCGTAACGTATTTTCAGAAAAATCTCATTAAAATAATGACACAATCTTTTAATACAACAATTTTCAAGGAATAAACTACTAAAGTGAAACTTAAAACTAGTTAATATTGAATAAAATTACAATAGAATCTTACTTATCTCAGTTAATGTGGACCGAGATAATCGAGATAATCCGGAGTAATCAGAGATAATAAATATGTTAAATAATCCTCGGATAATCAAAAACTCGGATAACATGGATCCTGTCTTAAATCGGAGGGGAAATATACGGTAAAGTTTAAAGTGGATGAAAACGTAGTGAATGAATTAAAATAATACATGTATTACATATTTAAATGTAGTCAGTTAAAAATATAATACAATACATACACCCCGCGACATAAAGATAGGAACAAAGGGTTTTTTCTTTGATTTTTCATAAAATAATGTTATCTAAATTGTGCTTATCATTTATTATTATTATAAAATAACACTATTCTTGGACTAATTTTTGTTTTAAGACTAATTTTGAAAAGTTTTAAGACTGAAATTTTTCTAATTTAAGACTACACTCCGCGACAAAAAGATAGAAAAAAGTTTTTTTTTTTTTTTTTTTTTTTTTTTTTTTTTTCATAAAATAACATTATCTAAATTCTACTGATCATTTGTTATCATAACAAAATAATATCATATCCAAAACATATTAAATATTTGATTCATGTTCAAAATATTCATATTCAAAATAATCATATTCAAAAATTAAAAAAAAAAAAAAAAAAAAAAAAAAAACCTTTGTTCCTATCTTTTTGTCGCGCTGTGTAGTCTTAAATTAGAAAATTTTAGTCTTAAAATTTTTCTAAATTAGTCTTAAATTAGTCTTAAAACAAAAAATAGTCCAGGAATAGTGTTATTTTATAATAATAATAAATGATAAGCATAATTTAGATAACGTTATTTTATGAAAAATCAAAGAAAAAACCCTTTGTCCGTATCTTTTTGTCGCGGGGTGTACATATATAAATTATAAAATAGAGTGATGTATAGTAAAATTTGTGAAAGATGTCTACGCTATTTGTCAAAAGCCGCGCCTCCTCGAAGGCGTAGTCTTTTCGGGACTACCTCGGTTAACCCGGAACTCGGATAACCACGGATTTACTGTACAGGGTGCTCTCTAAAATATGAAGAGTGAGATCTGACTCTAAAAGAGTGGCATATCACTCTTTGAGCATGCCAAAATGGAGCCAACCTCTAAAGAGTGAAACGTCTCTTTTCGAAAGATTGAGATTTCTCACTCTTTATTAAGAGTGAGATTATTCAGAACAGTTTAAAGAATATGACTGTTAATTTTTCCTTTAAAAAAATAGCGTACACTAGACGATATCGTTTCATTTCCTCTTGTGAATCGACTCCAGTTCAACGATCGAAAGAATGCAGTTTGAATCTATTGGGATTCGAACCCAGGCCTTCCCCGTAGTAAGCGATTGTCTTACCACTGAACCTCTGAGCATATACCATAACTGCTTAATTTACATTATTAAATCATTCTCAAACAATCATATTGATTGTGAGGATTAAAAAAAAAAAAAAAAAAAAAAAAAAAAAGGGAAAAATAAATAAATAAATAATAATAATAATGATAATAATAAAGAAAGAAAAAAATATTATTCCAGAGTTACATCGAAATGTAAAATAGAGGTTTATTTTATTTTATTTTATTTTTTTTAATTGGATGTAAACATATGCTTTTATATATGTAAATACTTTTGTTGCCTTTTCTATGTTTTATTGTAAAACGTCTTTATTGCAACGGTGTGGACTACAGGTTGTTCTAAAATTGATTATTTTGAGAATAAAATAATAAAATAAGGTCAATAATATGAAACATATTTATAATAGGACACCTGTAGTCCTGTGTAATTTATAATTTGTAGAATAATGAATATTCTGACCACCCATCGATATATCCCGTATTTCTTATTTCCCGTATTTCATCGATCGATTCTCCCGTATTTCATCGATATTTCCTGTATTTCTTTCTTATTTTAGATTGATTTTCAGAGAATAAAAAAATTGTTTCTCTAAAAAAAAATCTGATTTTATTTTGATTCGCTGCTTCAGTTTTATGTCTTAATTATACTATTCGCTCAGGTAAAAAGAGCTTGGGCTATTGCTCTTATTGTGTATTAGTTTTAAATCAGTTACAATGCAAAATATTCTCCTTTCTTTTATTATAAGTATTTAGATAACTTCTATAAAAGAAAATGGATTTTCTCTTCGGCTTATTAATTTTCATTTTTGCGTTATAGGCTTACTTAGTCACAACAATATTTTAAAATTTTTACTTCATTTATCAACAATATAAAATTACAGAATTCTAAAGGGTATTTTAAAATTTAAATTATTTTGAAATTGTCAAAATTAGAATTATTTTAAAAGCAAAATGTTTACTTGAAAACAAATTTTTTAAGACAAGCAGTCATTTAAAGTAGCTTATGGGGAAAAGAAGTTACTCAAGTGTACATGTTTAAAATAAATAAATAAATAAATAAATAAATAAATGTTCACATACAAATCTACAGAGTTTTCTGAAAATCTCACCTGTTCAGGAATATAAAAGATGCTGTTGATATTAAGTAATAGTAAAATGTTATACCCAAATTTCTGAATAATTTACATACGTTAGCTGTCAATATAATAGAAATATGAATTGTTACAGATTTTAAGACGCTGTGCATTAAATATTTGCACCGATATTTTCTCTTATACTTTATATATTCCTAAATAAAACTATATTTACTTTCTAATACTAATTTTGATATGTTTCTTGTGATTTTTGATTCTTCAATCTTACTTCGATTTTGTCAATCGTATAGATTTTTTTTTTTTTTTTTTTTTTACCAAATTATCTTTTAACATAAGTATTTTCCTGTATTTATTCATAAAAAATCTTCAGTAAGTTTTGTTAAACAAATACATGCATGAGGTCATCCAGAAACTGCCCTTCATATTTCTTTCGAAATATGATTAATAGATGGCGCCAGCAATTTCTCAATCTACAAAAGTTTGATCTTGCAATAGAAGATGACCTCACCATTGGAGACAGGGTGACTTCACGTCACTCTTTCACAAAAAGTGAGAAATGTTACATTTTCAAGAGCGATAATAGCGTCCTCTCACCTTAATTTGTGACAAAATAGGGGTCACTTTTTTAAAGAGAGAGATTCTCACTCCAGAAATTTTAGAGAGTGATTATAATTAAAGTTAGGATTTAAAAACGCTATAATTTTAAAACTACACCTCAAAACGATTTGATATTTTACCAGAGCAATCGTGAGGCAATGAAATTTTGTTTGGGGGAGGAAAAAATAGTTCCAACATATTCCTATAGATGGCGCTGTCAAGTTAATGTCAGGCGAAATGCTTAAATGGACTCATTAAACACAGGAATGTTGTTAGCAACACAATAGAATAGCAGAAAACAATAGACTTCGTGGGTTTACTACTATTTCTTTATCAAAAAGACAAGAATACGTTTTTACAGCGGAAACAGTCATAGTGAAAAGAGAAAAACAGGAGCTTCATGAAACAAATACTTTACGGATAATTAACAGCACATTTTAGAACATTTTTTTTTCCCTTTTGCCAAACAAAATTTCATTGCCTCACGTTGCTCTGGTAAAATATCAAATCGCTCTGATGTGTAGTTTTAAAATTATAGCGTTTAGAAATCGTAACTTTAATTGTAATCACCCTGTACATCAACACAGCGTTAATTAGAAGTTTATAATTTTAATTACTCCGAAAAATAGCAGAATTAAGTTTTTGAAACAAGATGAAATACAATAAAGCAAGCATACCAGACTATTTTATTCTTATTAAAATTTATTTATTAACTTATTGTTATTATTTTTAAAGAAATTCAAATATTACAAATTATTCAGACCCATTTTAGGACATAGCATTTTAAGACACACAATACCAGTTTTACATTATTTGTTATATTCTGTCTTATATTATATTCAGTCTTTTACTTTCATCTTATATTATGAAACAATACTTCCTGTGTCAGTTTTATCAGATATGAAATTGTAAGTCATAAAATATCCGATCGAATCCGACTTTTTCTGAATGCATTTCAGTAAGGTAACAAAGAAAAAAGCAATCGTAAAGATTTTTATCGGGTGACAGCCTCATAAATGAAAACAACCATAGCTTCATTTTTGACAATAAAAAATGTATACATGTATATATTAAATCAGTACATGGTATCTTATGGGGTATGACAAATATATTCACTCCTGAGAATAAACCGAAAGATACGTATACAAAATAAACACAGCTTACACAAATATATTTTCTTTAAATTTAAGTAAGTGTTTAGAAACTAAAATTTTATTCCCGAGGATTAAGGAGCTGTGTAGTTTTGGGTGTATAGTTGGCAGCAAAATTATCGAGGCACACATCCACATTTTTCCTATATATTAGGTCTTTGAATAAATTCGTGCGGTTTTTTATTGCTTCATTTCATAAAAATACATCAAATCAAATGACAATTTTTAATCAAAATACTCTCCATTACTTTCTGCAACCTTTGCCCATTTTTCGGGTAACAAATGTATACCACGGCGATAGAAGCTCTCGTCTTTTGAGGCAATAAAATGATCCGCGTCCACACGAAATTTTGCAACGACCTAATATATATATATAGTCTGATCGCTAATTTTTATCATTAACTTACTTTTTTATAAACAGCATAAGGCTAAGATTATGACTCAACAAACATTTACTTAACAAAATAGTATTAAGTGCCCATTTTTTAAATAGAATTAATTCTAGTGCTTCAAAAATTTTGCTGCCGAGTGTATACAATAATGGTGGATCGTGTACAAGAACGCAGAAAATTATTTTGTATCATTGTGGGCTATGGAAAGCATTTATTCGAAACGCACTTAATACGGTTATAATTCTTATTACAAACTTTGAATAAACACCATAAAATGCAATAAACTCGCAACAATTGTTTCGGGTCGAAAAAACACACGACCCTTCATCAGGCGAATAAAGTAAGCACGAGTGCTGCTGCCGCTTTTACTGCAGCACTCGTGCTTACTTTATTCGCCTGATGAAGGGTCGTGTGTTTTTTCGACCCGAAACAATTGTTGCGAGTTTATTGCATTTTATGGTGTTTATTCAAAGTTTGTAAGTAATAATTTTTACAACGCCAGTTTTGTGGTGCTTCTTTTTTAAACGGTTATAATTCACTCAAAATAATTAAATGAACGTACATTAATAAAATGATTAAAATCACATTTTCTGTATAAAATAATTTGATTATAATTTGTGATTGGTTTATGCGTCTACAGAAAAATTTCCGGATTCATTCGGATTAAAAGTTTTTATTATCTATATTGGAAATTTATCTCGCTATTAAGCGAATTAAACAACCACCCGTACATAAACACACATGCACACATATATTAATTGTTTGAATTACTACTGATATTTACGTTACAACTGTACGCTGCGTATATATATATATATATATAAAATAAAAGTAATATACATATAAACCATAATCATATGCCAGAACTTGGCACAAATCCAACCTATAGTATATAATAATAAACCTATAAAATATTCTTGCAGTATAAATCTAATCAAATCAAAGTAAGTGTCGGAAAATTATCTTTTCTTATTATTATTATTAAAATTTAAATGTTATTTCCAATATGTTGGATATTGATAATGAGCTCTCTAATATTAGTGAAACAATTTTAGTAAAACTGAACTTTTTAAATAATTAACAATTAAATGTATATTAACCATTTAAAAATTATATTTTTCTTACAAATTATATGGGTATTGCTACAGTATTTTCCCCATAATTTCATTTTCATATAATATTTAGATATGGTTTTAAAAAAGTCAAGGAATCAAAATAAAGTAAAATAAGGACTGTGGTAGGTCAGTCGGTAGAGAGCCGAGTTCGTAATTAGAAAATTACGGGTTCGAAACTCGTGCCGGCGAAAGACCTTCGTGTTCACTAATGGTGGTTGGTGCACGTAATGTCTGTCGTGGCTGCTGTGTCCTCCCTGTTCCCATCCAGTGTAATCCTCTAGAGGTAACAGAAGAGGGCGAGCCATCCCCTGCGTAGTGGACCAAATTTGTGACGATATGTTTCAGGACCATCCTCAGGGGTGCGTCCCAAACCGTTGCCAATTACCCATAGCGCTTGCTAATAGCCCATAGTAATGGTGCGACGTTAAACCCAAGCATCCCAAACCAACCCACAAAAAGAATACTTTAATACATAACTAAACATCGCAACTCTTTCGATAAAAACGTTTTGGTTTGAAAAGAAAGAATGGGAAACATTACTTTTAATTTTTGTTAAATTTCTTAACCCCTTAACGCGCGCTGTCCTCGCTGCGAGGATGCAAAATTTAAGATCCAGCTGCAAAAATTCATCTCGGAAATTTTTTAGCAAAAATTTACGTTTATAACATAGCAGAAAAGGCCGGGTTTTTTTTAACCTTAAAATTTAAAAATTCTTTTAGTTTAATTTAAATCATGAATTCCAGTGGCATTATAATTTTAATGATCCGAATTGTCTTGCGCCGCAAAGGGTTAACACGTTGAGTGCCATGTCAGCCATTCTAGATTCTAGATATTTTGTCATATGTCTCTAAGCACTGGAGAAATCATCTTGAAATTTTAGGAGTGTGCAGAATATGTTATAATTCAAACATTTCAGTGAAAGTTTTACCCCGAAACTAAAAGCAGTACCAATAAAAAATTAAAACGTTGAGCGTCCTGTCAGCCATCGGTAGCTAACAGTGTCAAATAGGATATAAAGTCGCGTCAACCATCGGTGGCGGATATAAAATAGGATATAAAAATAAAAATATTACATTTAATGATTTAACAGGGGCGCAGCCCCAGCTCACCGCTCGGAGACCGGTTTTGAGCTATACTAGGACCGGAGTCCTAGTAGGGCTGTCCCGGGAAAAACATTGAAAATTTATTAAAAATTTGCTTAATTTTTATTTATTACAGGAGGAATCCTCATAGAATTTTAATAGATTTTAAGAATTTGCATGGCGCTCAACGTGTTGATATTTCTAAAAATTACATTTTACATATTACAATATATTTTAAAAGAACAATCTTTCAGTTTTTAATTTAAAAAAAAAAAAATAATAATATCACTTACTAAATAGATCCGTCATTTTTATAATTGTCATATGAATATACAACAAACATAAAGTAAATTTAAATATTCAAATTCTTCTTGTAAATATTTTATATGAACCGTTAAATTAGGAATGATAAATTCATAAAATAAAAAATAAATAAACATTTTAATGTTTGATTTTTTTTTTTCAAATCTGTCTTTATATTGTTATTGACATCATTATATTATAACACATTTATACAAATTACATAGTTATGTGAAATCGTACTTTGTGAGGTTTGCGTTGATGCAAACTCCATCTTAATTAATTGCTTAGATAACTAAATAGATAAGTAAGGAGAGCACGAGACTTGAACATAACAATAAAATAAGACTTTTATTTGAACAGATTAATGGGAGGGCGGTCTGGCATTTGAGATAGCTCAGTCAGCGTATTTAATTACTTTATCAAAATATATGTATCATAAATTAAATTAGATAATTCTAAATATCTCACCCCAGCAACAGTCGAAGGTGTAGCGATGGATGCACTCTTTAACTCCACTACTGTGACTCCACTGAGGATCAAAGGATTCCCTGCTGAACCAACTTTACTTTTACGAATGCTAGTAGATACGCTTACCAACACTCATCACTACTTAATCTTCACACAACTAAATCTCCACTACTCCACTACTCAATACCCGCCCAAAATAAAGATCTTCACAATCTACACCACAATCTCCTACAATATACACCACCATCTACACTAATCTACTAAAACCATCTCCATCTTATACTTCTTCCTACTAACCTCCTATCCCTTCATTTCAATCAATGCTTTTAGAATCACTTCACATTCATCTAAATTCTCAGAACCTAATACTTTCCTTGCAGAACCACGCCGACACGAAACTAATCCGGCCTCAACTTTCGCCGAGTCACTGGCGAAGAAGTGATTTAACCGTCCCAACTTTGTACTTTGCTGGATCCAGCTTAATTTTACACAAACTGTGGTGACGTTCTGTCGTCTCAACCTCATAACTTTTCATTTTTTTTTTCACTGCGTTGGGCGTCTCTAATGTGTTTTGATATACTTGTCCTATCTTCCTAACACATACAGGTTTTTCATATTGTAAGAATGAAGATCGGAAAAAATCTCAAAGAAAGCTATAATAAATTCGAAGCTATTTATGCATATAGCATATTAAAACATACCATTGTTCACACATCGAAGCTCCATTGAAAGTTTTTAGTACGAAGGACTATTAGTCTCAATCTACGGATTTTTACAATACCAGTTTTACGGTAGTTAGACATTTATCGAAATCGAAAATTTGTCGAATATATAATTGAATAATTTGAAAGCGATGTTACAATTTGTAAAAAAAAAAAAAAAAAAAAACTAATAGTTCACAGTACTAAACTAAATTCTGCTTTTGCCAGAATTTCATCAAAATCGATTTTTTTTTTTTTTTTTTTTTTGAAAGAAAAGAAAATTGATAATAATCAGTATCGAAAAACTTTATTTATTCTTTATTATCTATTCTTTATTCTTTCTTGCTTTTTTTTTTTTTTTATTGGAGGGGGAAGGGAGAGAAGTTCGAAATCGAAAGAAATTGAAACTTCTTCACACACCATAAATTTTAAGTCAGCACAACCGGTTTCGAAAGGACGTAGCCTTTCTTCATCAGGTGCAAACACGTGCCTTGGAGGCAAAAGCAAGACTGAAAAGTCTTGCTTTCAGTCTTGCTTTTGCCTCCAAGGCAGTACACGTGTTTGCACCTGATGAAGAAAGGCTACGTCCTTTCGAAACCGGTTGTGCTGACTTAAAATTTATGGTGTGTGAAGAAGTTTCAATTTATTTCGATTGATTGTACGCCAGTTTTCGAATTTAGTTTTTGAAGTTCGAAATGCTTATATTTTATTAATATTTTACGCCAAAGCCTCTAGTAAGAAATGCTGATAGTCTGCTTTTAAGTTTGTTATTTTTTATACATAAAAATAAATATTCTGTTAAATTATTAAAACACTTTTTTTTCTTTTTTAGAATCAAGTTGCATGTAATTTAAAATACTAAAAACTTAATTTTGATTGTTCTTCTATAATAAAAGCAAAAATAATTTTTTATAGATTTTTCTTTTTCGGGGGGAATGGGGGGATTTTTACATTAACAGAAAGTTTAGTTTGGATTTTATTTATTTATTTATTTATTTATTTATTTTTTTTTTTTTTTGGGGGGGGGGGGGAAGGAGGAATTTTCTATTTGGCATCCAACAATAATTTGCTAACATGTTAACACTTCATTATTCCTTATACCACCTCTGCCTGTCTTTCATGTCTTGATGAAAAAGCTTTCCTTGTTCTTCACTCTCATCCCCTAAACTTTCCGGAAAATAGCTTAAATGGGAGCTGAAAAAATGAAACTTTTAGCTAAAAAAATTTCATTTTTTGCCGAAACTGTACGTCATGGAAATTTTTGAATAGTTTTTCCTTAATCAGCATCCAAAAAATTTACCAGAAAAACACATCACATTGAAGAACAAAATTTCATCGCAGATCTATGCTACTAACATTATTGTATAACACCATATATTATAAATAAGCTACAAATGTAAACGACCATGTTAAAGTTGGTATAATTAATGTTAAATTATATTAAAATTCGTATATTTTCTTTAATACCCGGTTTATATTTTTAATAACTGCTTATCAATGAAAGACACTCTTTCGGAGAGGAAAATGTAAAAAAAATTTCAAATTTCTGAAAAAAAATCACTGCTTCATTTTTTATTTGGTTTAATAAGACAAAAGAAAATGATAGATTCAAACAAACAAATATGAGAACTATTAGGTCAAAATTCAGCTTATTAGTAGAGCAGGCCGTACCATTTCTATCAGACAGCGATTGCTTGTTGTTACCAGCTTTTATTTATTATCTTGAATGAACGTGTACACATTTTTGTTTTCATTTAAAATACATAAAGTTGGACGTTTGTATTTGTCCAGATTATTAAATATCATCAAAAATGGGTACACTTATTATTAAGGACAAAATTTAGTTAGTAACATTTTTTTTTCTTTTAGTTCAATCGGATAATCGATTCAAAAGATATTAAATAAGAACCCAATTTCACTTTAAAATTATTTGAAAAATGATCACGCCAAAAATAATAAATATGTGTATTTATTTTTTATGTCGGAATAAAAAAATAAAAAAAAATCACGTACAGAATTTTTTTTTTTTTTTTTTTTTTTTTTTTTTTATAATTACAACAAAATTGAGAAAAACCGTGCTAAAAATAGAAACCCTTAATGAAATTTGAAATTTATCACCGAAGTAACTCAGACGTTTCTTGCCAAGATCTTTACTTACGAAATTGTGAGAGCTATTTTAATTCATCGTCAAAATGACAGCGAAAATTTAAAAGCTTCCAAGCGGATATCAATCTGAAACACCAAAGAAATTAAAAAAAAAAAAAAAAAAAAAAAAAAAAAAAATGAAGATAATAACTGATACTAGGGGATGAAACTCAGTCTCTGCATGCCTTTATATATAAAATCTTTTTGTAAAAAAATAGAACCGACTCCAAAACGGAACTTCTATTTAAACAACTAAAAATGAAAGAAAATTGGCAAAAATTGGAACTGTAAATTGCGCCTAAAAGTATAAAATAATTTCCTTCGCCAAACAACCTATAACACTACAATTAATCATAACTTTTGAAGTCGGCGCAAAATTAAATAAAATTTAATTAGTTCTTAAAGGTTTGTTTTTAGATCGGTAGCAACAAATGCTGTTGTCTCGAATGACCCATTTTCATGTTTCCTTTATTATTTTATCACTGTATACAATTGGTCCATTAGTAGCATCTACATAGAACAGTGAACATTCTTCACAATGCGGTATTTATGTTTCTACGAAGTTAGAGTTTCCTTTGTAAATTTGGTATAATTTTGATAACTATCATCCTTGATGGCTTTTGGATTTGGTGATCAAAACATAAGGCAAAAATATACACGCAAGATGTAATATATATTGTACGATGTGCTGTTTCATATTCTTGATTACTCTTTTAATATACCTTATGAAAATAATCATGATATCGCAAAGAAATTAAATATGTTTGCCAGATAATTTTGCGATTTTTCTTTCACCAAAGACGTCAGATACCAGCATCTTGACCAACTTTTGCTGCTTACGAAATCTTATTTGTTTTCTTGAATCAAAGTAGTTTTCGGCTGCGTTTTGCAGGTAACAATGTGAGATGTGTATTTTGAATAGGACTTGATTTTTGTATTGAATAAAGGTATCAATTTTTATTTAATTTTGCGCCGACTTCAAAAGTTATGATTAATTGTAGTGTTATAGGTTGTTTGGCGAAGGAAATTATTTTATACTTTTAGGCGCAATTTACAGTTCCATTTTCTGCCAATTTTCTTTCATTTTTAGTTGTTTGAATAGTAGTTCCTTATTGGAGTCGGTTCTATTTTTTTACAAAAAGATTTTATTTTTCTCTTTTCAGTGAAAAATTATTCATATAGCAGAACATCACAAGACGTTCGACGGAAGTTTCACAAATCATAAATTCCAAGAAAAGTAACATTACTCAAAAAATAGTTTATGTCACTGAAAAATACATGAAATGCACCCAATGTGAACAAAAAAGTTACATCTCCATCTAGAAAATTATCCACTCGAGAGACAGTTGTGCCAGTTTTATTCTTGTCAAGTTATTTTTAAGTTGGTTTTTCTCAAATGCTGCATTTTTAAGTTGTGCCACTTTTCTTGCCTTTATCGGATATGAGCAAAAAACTATCTGTTCAACGAACATACGTTAAATTAAAAAGTCTTTAGAAATGTAAAAAACGGATACGCTGTATTCGTAATCAAAAATTCTGTTAGGTATATATATTGAACTTTACAGTGAATACGTGTCACCCGCTGCGCTGGAAATTGCGCAGCGTAAAGTCAAACAAAGAGCAAAATATGCATTGCAGCTGACGGACAGAAGTTTCAACATCGATACTTACATACTGCTTTTACCAGTGTAGTTGCATGCGTTCAGCAGTTAGAGTGAGAACAGACTTTTGTGAGTATCCTGTTATTAGTTTATATCTTAATGAAGTCATAATGAAACCTATTTCAGGCCATATTCACTACGACAAAAAAAAGTATTAAAATTAAATCATCTCTTACGAAGTTATAAGCTAACAAATTTAAACAACAACAACGAGTAACATGGTTTGTATTGAGAACCTCTTCCTTAATGAAGTCGGTTTAAAACGTCTATGCGTTAATCGATGTGACCGCTTACAATAACCATACTTTGAATTTTACATAGCATAAATGTCACCCGCTACGCTAAAACATATGCAATGTCGTTCAAGTGTGCACAAAATAGGAAATTGTGAACAAACAAATGCACGTTTTATGCGTTCTGGTTTTAGCATTAATGTCTAAACTATCTTTGCGTACTACATCGATGATGCTCTGCAATTTTATAATTCACTTTTTCCCCCTCTGTCTTGAAACGTTTCCGAGATACGATCGCCAACTCCACTCCTTTCCACCAGGTGGCGCTTTAGGCGGTAGAATTGCGTATAACATGTCCACTTTACTATACCTACATACCACTTTTATGACTATAGCTGCAGCTGTTCAGCAATTAAAAGAGTCGGGACTGACTTTTTTGTGCACCCTGTATTTTCTTTTGATCGTAAAATCTTACAATGGGACCTATTTCAGACCAAGACCTTTACAATAAAACAAAAAGTATCAAAATCGGATCCTCCGTTCAGAAGTTATGAGCCAAAAAACAAAAACAAAAAAACATAGGCTTTGAATTGAGAACCTCCTCCTTTTTGAAGTGGATTAATTAAAGCATCTCTTACGAAGTTATAAGCTTACAAATACCAACAACAACACATAACTCGAATTAAGAACACCTTCCTTTCTGAAGTTGGTTGAAAACGACTTTGCGCTAATCGATGTGACCGCTTACAGTAACAGTACTTTGAACCACAGAGTATACGTGTCATCCGCTACGCTGCAAAGTGTGCAACGTAGTTCAAGTGGGCACAGTGTAGGAAATTGCGAACAAACAACTGCACGTTTTAAGCGTTCTATTTTTAGCAATAATGTCTAAAAACTGTCTTTTCGTAGTAAATCGATGAGGCTCTACAACTTCATAATTAACTTTTCTCCCATTTTGAACCGTTTTTAAGAGGAGCGCTCAACCGTTAGGAGCGCTAATTCCGCTGTTTTTCACCAGATGGCGCTTTATTTTCTTTAGATTGTAAAGATGTTATAATGGGACCTACTTCAGACTAAGATCTCTACTATAAAGCAAAAATTATCAAGTAACCGTATTTTGAACTATATAGCGTATGTCTCACCAGCTACACTACATCGTGAGCAATGTAGCTCAAGTGTGTATAGTGTAATAATTTGCGAACAAAAAAATGCACGTTTTTAGCCTTGTATTTTTTGCATCAATGTCAAAACTATCTTTTTGTACAAAATCGATGATACTCAGCAATTTTATGATTCATTTTTCCCCCCTGTCTTGAACCGTTTCCGAGATTGGAACGTTAGCATGAATGTCTAAGCTATCTTTTTGTACTAAATCGGTGATACTCTTTAGCTTTGTAATTCACTTTTCCTTTAGAACCGTTTTCGGGATAGGAGCACTAACTCCGCTATTTTCCACCAGGTGGCGCTGCAAGCGGTTTAACCTTGTAGTGCATGGCCACTTTGCTATACTTACATACCATTTTTATCACTATAGCTGCAGCCGTTTAGCAGTTAAAAGAGTTGGGACTGATTTTTTGGGCACCCTGTATTTTCTTTAGATCGTAAAGATATTACAATGGGAACTAAGTCAGACCAAGACCGTTTCAACAAAACAAAAAGTTTCAAAATTGGAGCATCCGTTCAGAAGTTATGAGCTAACAAACATAAAAAAAACATACGGTTTGAATTGAGAACCTTCCTTCTTTTTTGAAGTCGGTTAAAAAGAATAGAATAAAATAAGTCATGTTGCATTAAATTAAATTCTGTTTTGTGCAGAATTTATATCTATTACTTAAAAAACAAAAATAGACTTAGTTTTTTTTTTTTTTTTTTTTTGAGTTATAAGCCGAGGTTACATTTACTCAATTCACGCTACAAATCCTTATATATATATATATATATATTTGCTAAATATTAAACTAAAAATTAAATTCTTGAAATAATTCATAAAATTCAAATTACAGAAATTACAATTTTATTTAATTAAATATCAACTTCCATTTATAAGTATAAAAACGTTTAAATTGATAAAAATGTTAAACCATATTAAATAATTGTGTGTTTTCTTTAATTTCATTAACTCTTTAAAATTTATCATCATTTACATCTTCACATAATTTGTTTAAAGTTAATCCTCTTTCTAGATTCATTTCTCTTCTGCGTCATTTAATTTCCTTAACAACAGAAGTAAGGTTAGGCAGCAATATTTCACTGTCTGTTTTGATCATTAGTATAGAAATAACACTAAATCCTGGTATTAGGTAACACTATATTGTAAGAATGCATGTTATTTAATATTGATAAAAGCATGCAAAATTAACTTCAGCTCGGATTTTTGGCATTTATTTCTTACATTTTTAGTTTACATTTTACACGTTATTGAATTTATTAGCAAAATGTCTGCATTATAAGAAAATTGTTGAAAAAATTTCTAATTAAGACATCAAAATTTAATTACTAAATAAAATTATTTTACAAATACGTGTAACTGTATTTAAATAGGAGAAATACAAAATATATGTTAAATAAGGATTATTTTAACATGCATTTTACCATATTTTTATTAACTTCTATTCTTGTTTGTTTGTTTGTATGTTTGTTTGTTTATCCGGTACAAATCTTGCAATCGAATTTTAACTAACTTCCCTACTAGCTAGACATTTGAAACTTTCACAGTAGCTCAGAACCCGGTGACAACACAATACTTCGAAGTCCTATTTTCGAATTTTTGATTAGTTTTCTTATAATTAATTAAAATATGAAAATAAAAACATTCTAATAGCGTTAAAATAGCCATTAAAATATTAGATATAATTTCATTGTTGAAAAAAAAAAAAAACGAGTTCATTTTCTTTCGACATAAAAATAAATGCTTTTAATTAAACGTGAACGTTAAAAAGTTATAAAAAGTTAAATTATGCATATCGCAAAAGTTGACGTCATTATCACTTTAAAAATTTTATGCACATTGATAAGAGCTCTATGATTCATCAGAAAATTTAAAACATAGTATCTAAAAAGGTTTTTGTTATTTTTTTTAATCTCATACTTATTTTTATTAACTTCGATTCTTGTTTGTTTGTTTGTCTGGTACAAATTTTGCAATCTAATTTTAACTAACTTTCCTACTAGCTAGACATTTGAAACTCTCTCAGTAGCTCAGAATCCGGTGACAACACAATACTTCGAAGTCAGATTTTCGAATAGTTTTCTTTTAATTAATTAAAATATGAAAATAATAAGCTCTTTAATAGCAATAAAATAGTCATTAAAATAGCCATTATCAATCATAGCCATTAGCTAATTATACCTAATATTTTAATAGCAATAAAATAGCCATTAAAATATTAGCTATAATTTAATTGTTGTAAAAAAAAAAAAAAAAAAAAAAAAAAAATACGAGTTCATTTTCTTTTGACATAAAAATAAATACATTTAATTCAACGTGAACGTTTAAAACTATAAAAAGTTTAATTATGCATCTCACAAAAATTGACGTCATTATCACTTTAAAAATTTTATGCACAAAATTGATTAAGTGCTGATGTAGTTGACGATGCTAATATACGTTGTTCTAAAAGGAATAATATTTTATTTTTAAAACCAATTTTTTTTTTCAATATGATTATTATTTCACTGAACTGAGTCAACGCGCTTAAATATTGATTAAATATTATTTTTTTATCCACGCGTATTTTATTAATGATTCATCAGAAAATTTAGAAACATGGTATATAAAAAGTTTTTTTTTTTTTTTTTTTTTTTTTTTTTTTATCTTATAATTATTATGAGTAATAATCCGTTATGTCAATTATAAGATGATATTGTTTTCAATAAATTATATCAGATATATGTTGTCATACAATTTTTTTGTCTTATTTTACTAATTTCTATTATGAAAATAAACTGAAAAAAAAAATAGAGAGAGATATATATATTGTTTTACACAAGAACACTTAACATAAAATTCGAATTGCAGTATCAAACATTCACTGTAAAGTTTATTAAGTATAAATTTCATTCATTGTAAATTTTATTCTTTCAAATACTTGAAAATTTAATTAAAGGCCTTTCTATCGCATCAATTTCTAAATATGTTTCAAGAAAAATACAATAATTAATATATTTAACAATGTTGACAATGTTTATAAGCTTTATTTTATAACTGCATTTTTTCTTGTGTTCAGTTTTTTAAAAAAACGTTCAATTATTACTAAAACATTTTAAACAACAGTTAATTATCAGTTAGTTTAAACAAATCCGTTAGTTTAAAACTTCTGGCATTACAAGTCATTGTTTTAATTAGAAGAATGAAATGAAATTACACACCTAACAATTCTAGCCTTTATGCATCCCTCGTTAATTAAAAAAGTTTAATTGAATTCACAACTAACATTTATTCTCTTTTAAATTTGTAAAGCTTTATTTTTTTTATGTTTCTCATAATGGTATTTAATTTTGTTGACACAATAAGAATTTACAAAAAAAAAAAAAAAAAATTATTTAAATGAACAAGCAAAAGAATTCTTTGCTTGGAAAATAAATATATTTTGTGATATCACAAAGATGTTAATAAATCTTCATAAATTCATATTTTGACAAGATATCCGTAAAGCGCTTTGTTCCTGTAGATCAAAATTAATTATTTATACGGACATTCTACGTACATTATTTTTTTTTTTTTAAGTTATTGTTCATTAAACCGTCAAAAATGTGATATTGTCTACTCAATATTGGTCTTTTCAAATATATTAATTTAAATTTAAATAATAAAATTCATAGAAAAATATAATAATAAAAATAAAAACATATAAATTAATAAATTAATAAATAAAAATAAACACAAATATTTAATGGTTAAAAATTAAAATCAGTACACGTAAAACATTTTATCTATAAATATTACATATCAGAAAAAAAAAATAAATAAATATATATATATTAAAATTGTATTTGGGTGCATTTCTCTCAAAACAAAAAATGCGGCTCAACAGTGGCCGAACGGTTCTGCGCTCAAAGTTGGCAGACGTGAGGTGCTAGGATCGATCCGAGGTCACGCTCGCCGACTTAACCGTTTAGAGTTTTCTGTGGTTTTCTCTTAAACTTTCGTAAATACGGGCTAGGACCCCTTAGAAAGACCCTAACTGAGAGCACTCCCCTCAGGTCTAGGACCCTAGAGTAGTCAATCGGCCTTACTGCCAAAACACCAAACTTTGAGAAAATTCGTAAAAAAATATTTTAAAACATTCTAAAAATAAATGAATAAATAAAATATTAAATACACAATAATAAAACAAATTTTAAAAGGTTATAATTAAAGCTGCCAAATTAAACTATTATGGCTTACTATCTTAATAAATATTGAAAAAAAGTGAGCTTTTAAAGCTTCTGAAGCGGCAGATTGAGAATATGAACATTTGCCAAATTCTTCTTTATGAAAATGCATTAGATAAATGTAAGTAAACCACCAAGAAAATTTCTAAAGGATATAATTTCTTTGTCTATTTCTTATTTTACGAATAGGTGTTTCCGATGCATTTATTTTCCAAAACTTTAGTTTAGGAAATTTCTCATAAACTAAAAAACTGTTATTATTATTTTTATTATTATTGCTACAATATACGTGTAGAATGAATGATGTTGTACAGTCTTCGATAACTTTATATATATATATATATATATATATATATATATATAAATAATTGATATCGTAATAAGATTTAATCATAAATTTTAGCTATTAATAGAACTAAGACAATAACAGCACACTAAAATATAGAACTGAATTTAACATAGAGGAAAGAATTACACAAAAAGTTGCAATGTAGATTAAGAACCAATGAGTTAGGATAGTAACTTAAAATACTTACGCCGACCTGAATGATAATAAAAATGACCATTAAGCTTATGAGAGTGAAAAACGAATAATAAATAATAAATCACAGAAATAATTGGATGTAAATGCTTAAACATAGAAACATACATATCAAGGGGTGCATGCTTCATAAAGCTTTAAGAGCTGCAACGATTTCGTAAAACGATATTGCTAATAATAGCAATTAATATCGTTGCACACCCCGATTAATGCAGCAAAACCATAAAGAATTTGAAATAATTGAAATATTAAATTAAAACAAAGATTAAAAAAAAAAAAAGGTTAAATATAAACTTAATGGAAACCAAAGTGAACACATGAATGAAGCAAAGCAACCACATGCATAACAATTAACACCAACTGGAGAAAAGGATGATGCCAAAACTTAAATTGAAGTAAAATAAAATCTCGACAGATATCGATTAATCGAATATACTTCAGAGCATTTTCATTAAAGATAAATTACACAGAGTTAATATTAAATGATAATGTTAAAATAGATTTTATATTTAATTAAATTTAAAACTAGTAGAGTTGAATTAAATCGTACCATATACATTAATAATATATCATTTAAGTTAAGGACTGAAGAATAAATGCATAAGACAGAGTGCAAGCGCCATCTATCGGTAAGCTATAAAATTATTTCAGGAGAAGAATCCATTGCAATAAGGGAAATTAAGATGTACTAACTGAAAGATTAAGGTAATTAGAAGTATTGACTGCATGATTAAGATAATTTTTAGCGCCAATTAAGTAATAAGAAGAATTGAACTTTTGTGATTAACCCAAAACTAAATAATCTTGAAATCATAGTATTAAATGTTAAGTTTTAAGCAGACTCAATTACAAGCAATAATGCCAAAGAGTACACATATAAGGATAAGCATTATAGGGTAGTCATTAATAATTAAAATTATAATTTAAAAGATTTTTTTTTCCCATTAATATAAGATCTTATTTTTGTTATGCAATTAGATGGATTGTTCAAACTTAACAAGTGAAGCCTCAAGTAGCCAGATGCACAAAATTAAATTTAAGGATAAAAGATTTCAAAATACATAGTATCAACCAGAAATATAAGCATGTAACTTAGAGTAATCCCCCCACCTTTTTTTTTTTTTTTTTTTTTTTTTTTTTTTTTTTTTTTATTAATTTTATTCAGCATCAAACCCTCCCAACCATCCAGCCAAACAACACCACCCTTCCTCCTTAATCAAACATCTGCCCACCCATCCACCTTTTTTTTTTTTTTTTGATTTTTTTAATTAAACCTTAGTAGTTTTTTGTGTGTGTGTTAGACAAAGACCCTTTATGATAAACAAGTGAATAAATAAATTTTTTAGGATAACCCATTTTTGTAGCAACATTAATTATGTGAGAGATATTTTTGTTTTTAAACCTAACTGAACAAAGATTATGTATACGAAAGAGGTGATTGAGTAGGATATTTCTGTAAACAGAGATATGAAGACAAGAAGTAAAGTGAGTAAATAAATTTACTTTGAAACTGAAATCTTGTCTTTTGTCATACAGATCAGTATAAATTTTACTACCATCAAGTTTGATTTTTAAATCCAAGAAATTTATACAGTTATTGTTGAGAAGATTATGAGTTAAGGTAAGGTGAGAAGGATATTCAAATTTAAATAAATTAGGGGAAAAATTATTGACATAAAAAATTATAATGTCATCAATGTATCGGTAAAAATAGACATTTTTAATACATAATCCCTGTTCATAATGGTAAAGGTATAAGTCAGCTAACATACTCGAGCTACATCCTCCTTGTGGAATACCGACCTTTTGAATATAGATCTTATTACAGTGTAGAATGTAATTGTTATGAATAATAAAATTTAAAAGTGTCTTAAATGATGCTGCCGAAAAGCATTTTGGTAAAGAGATTTGACTTTTAAATTTTTCAAAAAGGTTAAAGATGATATGATGAAGATCCGTTAAATTAATATTATTAAACAGGTCAGCAAAATCATAAGTCATGATATCAGTCACATTATTCATAGATAAGACATTGGCTTTAAGTTGATAACTATTTTTAAGGCAAAAGAAATTTTTTGATATACTGATTAAGTCATAGATTTGTTTGAGAATATCAAGGAGAATTTTGTTAGCGTTATTGTTATAAGTATTACACCCTACAGTGACAGTTCTAAATTTAATAGGATTTTTGTGAAATTTAGGGATAAGTACAATATAAGGATATTTAAAATTATTATATGGTAGCTTTAGCAATTTATAAAAGCAGTGAATTTTGCGGTTATTGATTTTAAGATCATGATTTGTAGGATGAAAGTTAGTACTATTAGATATAGATGAACTGAGTAAAGAAAGATAATAATGTTTACATATTATAGCATAATTATTAGGAGATTTATCTACATAAGTAATAACAAAGTTTTGTTGCAATTCTTTGATAGATTTAAAGAGATTTGATTTATTGTAATGTGTGAGATTTGATCTTTGTTGAATTAATTCATCTTTAAGTTTTGAAATCACTAAATATATATATATATATATATATATATATATATATCATTTATATAGTAGAGTCTACTTTTTATTAATTCACACACTGTAAAAAATTGGTTCTTAAAAATAAGTATATATTGTCCCTAAATAGCCCGGAAACAATATATATACTTAAATTTGAAAACCCATGTACTAATTTTTGAGTATACTAACATGCTCAAAAATGGGGTTGACCAATAAGAACCCCAATATCCCCACGTTTGACACGTCAATGTAGTCAAAAATGAGTACATGGGTTTTCAAATTTAAGTATATATTGTTTCGGGGCTATTTTCAGACAATATAAACTTATTTTTAAGAATCTATTTTTTACAGTGCAATATAAAAGGAATATAGAAAGGAAAACGAGTTTTTACTAATATCGTTACTTGTGTGTTCCATCTCTTTCATAATAGATACTTTCCTGTGGTACATGTTAACTATTATAGCATCAACCACTGACTTCTTTATAGCTTATACAGCGTCCACAATAATCTGAAAATCTATTACTTCGTCGAAAATCCGAAAAAAAATTAAATACTGCATTATCTTCTTATGTATAAAATAAAAAAAAAAAAAAAAAAAAAAAAAAACTTTGTCTAAAAAAGAGTGTAAATAACAATAATAAAAAAATAGGTTGTCGAATATTTTCCTTTAGTATTATTATTATTCTAATTATTATTAAAACTATCAAGAGAAATCTATTGATTACCAGTTTTTCTTGGATTTTTTTATTCCGGTTTCCCTAACTGTATGTTTTCTACATTAAAATTGAACACATCACCTATCGTCAATTTGTGGAAAATTATTCACGATATAATAAAAATTTTACTTCTTAAAAAAAAAAAAAAAAAAAAAAATCCATTATTTGTTTAAATGACATTAATTTTGTAGAATATTTCTATAAATATTTTCCGTTAAACAATTTCAAAAGGTCTCCTATATTCCATTTCACCTGTCATCGTAAGATCCCTACAGCTTGATTAATAGCCAATCTAAATTTCTTTTTCTTTTTTCTTCCGTATTATACAGATTTTGTAATAATACCTAGATGACGCCACTGATACTTCAGATTCAAATTTAAAATATTCTCTAGTGGCTCTTCGCTTGTAGAAAGTGAATAAGTGCTTACTAAGTTAGAGAGAATATTAGAGCGGGGAAATATAATATTTAAGACATTTATAAAATTCGACATATTTCTAGAGGGATATAATGTATTATACCAGATTTTAATATAATTTTCACTTCTTAAGTATTGTTTATAAACAATAATATGTTTTGTTTTATTAAATTTAAATTCACAAATCATTATGGTAGTTTACCCCTGTTTTAGTCATAATGTTTGATCTTAACGTCAAATAATGTGAGAATATACTTCCATTTAAAAAAAAACTTTCTGTAAAAAGTAGTGTAAGTAATAATAATAATAATAATAATAATAATAAAATAGGTTGTCGAGTATTTCCCTTTATTATTAAAAATACCAAGAAAAAATTATTGATTACCAGCTTTTCTTGGATTTTTTTTTTCAGTTTCCCTAACTGTATGTTTTCTATATTAAAATATAACGCATCACCTATCGTCGATTTGTGGAAAATTATTCATGATATAATAACTGTAACCGTAAGATCCCTATAGCTTGATTAATAGCCTATCTAAATTAATTTTTTCCTCCGTATTAGACAGATTTTGCAATAATACTTAGATGGCACCACTGATATTTCAGATTCAAATTTAAAATATTATCTAGTGGCCCTGCGCTTGTAGAAATTTAATAAATGCTGACTACGTTAGAGAGAGTATTAGAGCGAGGAAATATATTAATATTTAAGACCTTTATTAAATTCGATGGATTAATAAAGGAGGAAAATAATGAATAAATAATAATAATAATAATAATACTAGAGGAAAATAATGTATTATACCAGATTTTAATATGATTTTCACTTCGTAAGCATTGTTTATAAACAATAATAAGTTGTGTTTTATTAAATTTAAATTCACATACCACTATGATAATTTACCCCTTAGTTTTAGTTATAATGTTTGATCTTAACGTCAAATAATGTAAGCATATACTTCCACTAAAAAAAAAAAAAAAAAAAAAAAAATAGAACTCATAATTGTTGGACGTTATGATTTTTTTTTTTTATTTATAGTCCTAGAATGAATAAAGTTTGCATATAAATGCATTGTATATCGCAGTATTAAGTAATGTTCACTTATAATGTAGATTATTCATATACTTTCATGAAAAATCCACCAATAATTTGAAATACATAAAACGATATTATAAAATATCTATCTATGCATATATGCATTTCTTAATGTCTTCTTTTTTTTTTTTTTTCTTAACCACCGGTACATTAATGCATACAAAGCTATCAAATATCTACAAAGTCTACTTCTTAACAATTACTAAAAATTCTGTGATTTCATAAAGCGAACATCTCTCGAAAAAAAAAAAAAAATGCATGAAATATTTTGGAGGGTTGATATTTCTGTGTATACCGCATGATTTTTTCATTAATTACAAAAATGAAGTATTAGGTGCTTTTTCTATTGTTTATGTCTATTTTTTTATTGAATAAAAACTTAAAAAAATAAAATAAAATAATTTTAAATAAATTTTCTGTTTCTTTCATTACGTGATAAATAAAGAGTTAAATATAGATTTATATCACAATAATCGGTAATAATAATAAAAATTAAATAAAAAATCAATAACTAAAATCACTTTTAGAGTACAATTAAAAAAATAAGAAAAGAAAAGAAACATACATTTTGTCATTCACAGAAAATTTTCTACAAATCATATCCCATATCCAATAATAACATAATAATAAAAGCGGAAAAAAACAAACATCGAAATTTAAGCAAGTATATGAAATTTAATGGATAACTGATATTATTCTTTGAATAAACCCTTTGGAGGGCAAACGAAAAATGAACGCGGGAAAAGATTGAATTATTAGTAACAATACTAATATTTATTTTTATTTAGCTATTATTTATTTTTACCAGTGGAAATCGCAAGATAAGATTTCTAAATGCTAAGAACTTTTACTCAAAGAAATTTCCCCACTAGATTACAGCCTGTGACAGTCAAAAAGCGTACCAGTCACTGGCAAAGTTAAGCCCGTTAAAGTTATGAACTGTATTCCAAGAAGAGAAATAAGAATTCAAAAAAACGGTCAACATTCTGAATTTCACAGCAATTCGCTATGAATACAGCTACAGGACTTTTTATACTCGTAGAAGAAGGGCATAATTTAATTTTCAATACTCCGTTTTTTACTTACATTGCTTAGAATGTTAGATTGTTGTAAAATGTTATAACTGATTAAAGATTATTACATAATATTCTCAATTTATTATGATAAATATAGCTATTATTGTTTTATTAGACCATGCCTTTCAGGAATATTCAGTATGCACAATCTGTCAATGACGATTCCTTCAAATGCAATTTATTTTTGTATTATGTAATAATCTACGTTGTTGAATAATTGTTTACAGTCGTCAGCAAAAGCATCTGAGCTCTAGCGAAAATTCCTATGTAAAAAAAAAAAAAAAGTAGAGTGAATACTGTTTTGTTAAATAAGTCCTTGTTGAATCATATTCTTAGTCAGTCTAAGAACATCATTCGACAAGGATTTATTTAACAAAACATGTATTAAGAGTACTTTTTTTACATAGAAACTTTTGCTAGTGCTCAGATATTTTTGCTGCCGACTGTATATATTTCGAAGAGTATTTGTTCTCTAATGTAATTGTCTTCTTTTTTTCTTTCTTTTTTTTTACGTCATTTTATTTCTGAAATTTTATGGAAAAAATACAATATCTAAATTTCTTATACAAATAAAATTAATTTTATTGTTTTATTCTTTATCCATATAATATCATAAATAAAAAAAATAATACAAATAAATTAAAAACAATAAATTTTTATATAAATCTTTTTTAATAAATGCATACCTTAGAGTTATTATAATGTAAACATTTTCTTTATCAAAAACTACTAAACTGTCACGATCTTTTGAAATGATATATTTTCCCCGTATCATATAATTCTCCAACTACTTCACCTTGTTTCTCTGCCAAAATCAGATCTTTTTATCTTGATTAATAGCTTTTTTTTCTGGGCTGAGACAATATTTATTTTTCTCTTTTAACCCTTTATAACTATATGATAAATTAAATTTAGAAAAATAACAGAATGACATACATTAATGTGACTTTACTTATTTCATTTACACATATATATATAAATATTAGTTTTTGATTTAAAAGAGATATCATTCACGCTCAAAACTAAATAAAGGATTGTTTATTTATATTTTTTATATTCTTTCATTTATATTCTATTATTTAAGGAGCCGCGGTAGCTCAGTCGGTAGAGCGCCGGGTTCGTAGTTGGAAGATTGCGGGATCGGTACTTGAGCTGACCAAAGACCGTCGTGTAAACTAATGGTAGATGGTGCACGTAAAATTTGTTGTGGCCGCAACGTCTTCCCTGTTCCCATAAAATATAAAAATACCTCTGGGGGTTACCGAATTGAGGGAGCTATCCTCTCTGCGTAGGATCAAAATTGTGATGGTATGTCTCCATCAGGAGTCACATCTAGGGGTGAGTTCCAGGCTGTCGCCAATTGCCCATTCTGCAGCATACTGCCCATTGTGTGACGTAAAACCCAATCAATCAACCAACCAACCTATCATTGAAGCTTATTTATTTAAGTGCATTTTTAATATGAAGTCCCTACTGATTACATTACATACTTTAAGAAAAAAATGTTGTAATGGAATTCTACTATGAAACATTAAAGTTTAAAAAATCGATGCGCATTCCATTGCACATCCGATGTGCATCCGATGCACATTTATCTGTAGTGTTTTATTCATAATTTCTAGAAATATCCTGTTAATTTTAGAAAACTTGCTCGAATATTGTAAATAAATCCTTGGGAGGTCCTCCACGAATGGCGTTGATGTTAGGGTTATAGCCAATTCTCTGTTAAGGGGTTTTAGACCTCGGAGAAGTGCCATCCGTGAGGATCTTTCTATGGAGTTTTAGCCCGTATTTAAGCAAGTTTTGGAAAAAATTGTGAAAACCTCTGAACGAATAGGCCAACGACTGCAACTTGAAATTGAACCCAACACTTCACGTCTACCAGCTTTGAAAGCAGACCTTCTCAATCACATGAGTAACCTTCTAAAAAATATTATTTAAAAACGAATTAAAAAATATATTTTTGAAATTACAGTCGACAGCAAAAGTATCCGAGCACTAGCCAATAATTTCGAAATCAAAAAAGTACATTTAATATTATTTTGTTCAATAAATCCTTGTCGAATCATGTTCTTAGACTGACTAAGACCATGAATCGACAAGGATTTATTTAACAAAGCAGTATTAAGTGTACTTTTTTTAGACAGGGATTATTGCTAGTGCTCAGATACTTTTGCTGGCGACTGTATATATATATATATATATATATATATATATATTAATGAAATATCCTATTTTGTTTTCTGCTGCCTGTATTTTTTGTAAAAATGTTTTTTGGAAGCTTGAAAGATGATTAGTTTTTAACTGGTACTATTTGAAATTATTTTAAACAAAATTGAAAGTTTGAAAGAAATTTTGGTAACTGTGAAGTAATATTTTACACAGTTCTTTCGTATTAGGATTTCGTTTGAGTATTTATATGCATATAAATATTTTTTAACATAGTATGCTGCTTATTTATGTACGAAATGTTTATTTATGTATGTAGATAAAATCTAAAAATTGAATTTTTACCCCTTTTCTATCATTCGATTTAGCTAAAATTTTGTACAAGTCCGACGTAAATACATGCGAACATAGGTGGGGTCCTCGCCCGAGGCCTCAAGTCCATCAAAACAACTGCTTTGAAATTCTGACACTACACAGAGGAAAAAAAAAAAATACTGCCTTCATCTAGAATGGATAAGTGGTCTTTTTCTAAATCCCTAAACTAGAAATATAAATTTCCGAGCTATGCGCATAAGGCACTTCAATAAGCTGAATAGACAAAATGATCGAGAATTTCTAGTCTATACAATTCTAGATGGTGAAACAATGCTCTTAATATTTTGAATATTATGAGTCCCTTGTATTGCTAGAATTTCTCGCTTTATTTTCTAGAATTGGATCATAAACCAAGGTTATAGTTGCTAACACACGCCTCTTGTATTTGCATTTATTTACAGAGATTTTTATACAAGTTTAACTTCGATAATATATGCAAATGCTCTAGAATTCTAACAGGGGTATCCAGAGCACTCTTTCAAAGAAAAATAAAATCTATAAGGATGACATGGAACTATTTTTACTAGAGCTACAATTTAGATTATAGGTGTCAGTTACAGCATTTTTTATCAGTGTATTCTCTATTAAATAATTTAAATAAAACTCTTTTTTTAAATAATGGTATTCAAAAGTTCGAAACTATAACGCTTGCGCGGCATATATGATTTAAAGAAATATGATTTATAGAAATACCTCTCATAGAACACAATGCTTTGAAATACTTTCGGGTGCCCCTGGACGCAAACCAGTAGAGGTATAAACTCCATTTTCAACAGAGAACATCCGATAAAGAACTGGAATAATGTATTTTAATTTCATTAAGATATGTGTACAGTAAAGGTATGAAAATTATAAAAATACCTCTCATAGAACACAATGCTTTGAACTACTTTTGGGTGCCCCTGTATACAAACCAGTAAAGTTATAAGCTCCATTTTCAAAAGGGAACATCCAATAGTGAACTTGAATAACATATATCAGTTTCAAGAAATTCGACAAATATTTACGGGAATTAGAGCGCCAAGAGCCAGACAGACGGACAGACAGAAAGACAAACCGAAGTCATTAACACTTTTCAACCTTGTTGGGAAGTGTTAAAAATGTTAGAAAGCGTTAAAAACGCTTAATGTAAACGAAAGTACACTTTTAGCAAATATTTATTAATAGCTCTTTATATAACTGAATATTTTTGTGTCACCCTGTAAATCTAATGCTAATCATGCTATATTCTATGCAAATCATTTTCTTTTGTTCTTATAAATAACACATTTCAGTTTTATAAATCTTCGGGCAAAGTAAAGTTATTAAAATTTAGTTTATAGAAATATATCTCATAAAACGCAATGCTTTGGAATACTTTTGTGTGTCCTTGATCACAAATCAGTGGTAGTATTTGCTCCATTTTATACAGGAAACATCCGATAGTGAACTTGAATAACATATTTCAATTTCATTAAGATTTGTGTACAGTAAGGGTATGGAAATATGGTTTATAGAAATGCCTCTCATAGAACACAATGCTTTGAAATACTTTTGTGTGTCCCTGTACACAAATCAGTAGTAGTATTTACTCCATTTTACACAGGAAACATCCGATAGTGATCTTGAATAACATATTTCAATATCATTAAGATTTGTGTACAGTAAGGGTATGGAAATATGGTTTATAGAAATGCCTCTGATAGAACACAATGCTTTGAAATATTTTAGGGGGCCCTGTACACAAACTAACATAGGTATAAACTCCATTTTCAAAAGGGAACATCCGATAGTGAACTTGTATAACATATTTCAATTTCGTTAAGATTTTTGTACAGTAAGGGTTTAAAAAAATATGGTTTATAGAAATGCCTCTCATAGAACACAATGCTTTGAAATATTTTCGGGGGTCCCTGTACATAAACCAGTAGAGGTATAAACTCCATTTTTAATAGGGATTATTCGATAGTGAACTTGAATAACATATATTAGTTTCAAGAAATTCCATAAATATTTACGGGAGTTAGAGCTCGGATAGACAGACAGACAGACGGACAGACGGACAGACAGACAGACAGACAGGCGAACAGACAGACAGACAGACAAACCCATGTCATAAACACTTTTCAACCTTGTTGGAAAGTGTTAATAAATTTGAAATTTCGATTATAAAAGCTGTGATGCAATTAGTCTTTTATTTGTCACTGCATTTGTAACGGATATTTCTAAAGAAAAATTGTTACAAAAGCATGCTAGTAAATTTGTTCTTTTCTCGGGGAAGAAACCTTATCAAAAAAGCACATGTGAACTTTGGTTACGATCTTTAAAAGATATCGACTTTCATATCACATTCATTTGCAACAGTTTAAGACCAGTAGCCGATTTTCAGTATTTTAACACATTGCATCATTTGCGCAGATTACTGCATCATTACATGTGCTGATTGCATCAGACGCATTCTACAGCTATAAATAAAGGAGCCCGGAACGTTTATTGCCATTTCATTATATTGGATTTTGTCATAGACAGTGCTGTTGTGTAATTATTGTAATGTGTAAAAAACTTTCACTTGCTGTTACAAAAAGGCCAGAAATATTGACGCTGCATAAAGTTGGATTTTCTGAACATCAAATAAATTCGAGGGTAAATGTGAGCAAGACAGCTGTGCATCAAGCTATTAGTAAATTTAAAATTTCGGGAAAACATATGGACCTTTAGAGTCGTTTCTTTTTCATACTTGGAGTAAGTCGAGGTTTCCTTACAGGTTTATGGATGATAAACCAAAATCATTGACAATCGTCTTGAAATAGTACTCAAATTGACGTTGGTGCTATTTGCAGCCAGAGAATGTCTAATCGTATTGCAGTAGGTTCTTATATCTCGTATGACTATACTTCTTATCACATGATCATCACGTGCATTCGTTTTTCTAGGGCTACCGCTTCTCTTAAGGTCCAAAAATTTTTCCGAAATTTTAAATTCACTAATAGCTTGATGCACAGCTGTCTGGCTCACATTTACCCTCGAAATTATTTGACGTTCCGAAAATCCAATTTTATGCAGGGTCAATATTTCTGACCTTTTTGTAACAGTAGGTGAAGGTTTTTTACACATTACAATAATTGCACAACAGCACTGTCTACGACAAAATCCATTAAACAACTTACAATAAACTCTCCGGACACCTTTATTCATAGCAGTAGAATGTGTCTGATGCAATCAGCAAAAGAGATGATGCATTAATCTGCGCAAATGATGCAATGTGTTAAAATACTGAAAATTGGCTACTGGTCTTAAACTTTTGCAAATGACTGTACCGTTCAAAAATGCGGCGGCACTTAGCTGAGGGCTAGCATGAGAATTTTCAAACCCTGCTCGATAAAAATGCATTTCAAATGCAAAAGAACTTATCAATCAATTAAGAGCATTAAAAAAAAAAGATTTATAATCGCTAACACGAAATAGGGAAGATTCGTAGGGTAGGAAGGTGCCTCATGCATTGAGCTACACGAACAAGATTAAGCGTATATTAATGTGATTGAATCTGCTCAATAGGCAACACAGAAAATCTTTATTGCATAAAATCGTAATGGAAGCTAAAAATGAATATGGTACGAAATTTTGAAGCACAAAAAACATTAGATGAATCCCAGCAAAGCAACATCAATGTCTAAATGAGTAATTTACTGCAAAAATATTGTTCTGTGCATCTGGTGGGATATGAAGAGTGTGATCTATTACGAATTGTTAGAGTTCAGTGTAAGTATAATTTCCGAACGTAATAAGAACGAATTCTTTCCATTAAATCTGTAAATTGGTCGAAAACATCTCTTTTTGGGCAAAGGCTTTCGGTCCAAAAATTGCACCAATAACGCAATGGCTCATGTTGATAAAGCATCAAAGACACGTTAATAGCAAAATTCTGGAATATTTTGGAGCCACTGGCGTATTGCTTTCACCTTGCCCTTTTGGAGAATTATTTGTTTTATTCGATGCACAATGCCTTGTCTTCTGTATACGTTCGGACAAGGAACGAAAGACGAAAGTGGGTTTATGATTCACCAGTATCTGTCAGGTGCCCGACACATGGTTACTGGTGTTAGATTATGATGAAGAATATTTTGATGAATAAAAATATTGTTACCAGTTTTCAATTACGTATTAATTTTCTGGAGAACGCTTTAAAAATAATTACTACAAGCATTATATTTAATTATAGACATTCTTTTAATGTAATGGCGTGTAACTATGTGACGTAGGAGTGGCGTCGAGTGAAGGAAGTAAAGGTCGCCGAAGAAAGTCAGTATTGAAAGTTGCGTATAGTGATAGCGTCGAGATGGGATAAAATGTTGGTTAAGAATGGGAAAGTTTCTAGCTGGATCCAGCACAGTTCGGTGATGTTGTGGGTGAGATAGCTAGTTGAAGGTGTCGAGCAGAGGTGAATTTGGGTTAGCATAGAGTGTCTAGTTTTTGGATAGATAGTTGGATAAATTGAAAACAGGATCTACGTTGGTTGTGAAAAGTGGTATGAAATTGAATGCGGATAGTCTTTAAAGAAACAGCTTGGTAAAATGAAGTGAATCGTATTGTCTATTTTTGAGAACTTTAAATAGAGCGGTAGTTGTGTCGTTGGGTTAGTGATGGTATTGCTGGATATGCTGGATATGTGATGGGTGTTGATAGCCGTTGTAAGTAGAAGCAATGCGTATTGATTTTGAATTTGGTGAAGGTGCCGTCGGTGGTTAATATTTAGGAGTGCTATTTCGAATATTGTAGAGTGTTCCTCGTCGCTCCAAAAAGTTCTTGATCAAGTCTTCTGTTGATATTGTGTAGTAAGCTTCAAGTGGTGAGCTATATTTCTTTATGATAGTTTTGAGTTATTTAGTTTAAGTTATTTTTGAGTTCCTTCTTAACTCTAAGTCTCCAATTTAAGTTAATACAGTTAGATGTCATAGTAATTTAAGTCTCTTGATTGTCTCTTACACTAACATAAGCACGATAAGTATAGTAGAAGTCAGAGTGGAGACTTCACAACTATACATTCTAATAACCAATAAAATTTGAAACATTCTTTTTATATTTACAAAGAATAAAATGAGTGAACAATAAACACATAGATTTCACGATTTAATTTACAAATCACCACTGTAATATTTCTTACGTTTTAAAATGATAACTGAGCTTTGCAAATTAAATTTTATCTTATCAAGTATTTTTTGACCAACAGTATATTTTATATCTTATAAAGAAATACTTCACTTTTTCAGAATAATTTTGCCTGTAGTTACGAAATTGATACTTTCATCCCCTTGAGATTATCGTTTTCCGTCACATCCACAAATAATCCCATAACTTCTTCCTCTTCATTATGTTACTGTGTCAACGCCAGATCCTTATACTATGATTAATAGCTTTCTTGGCTGTCTTTCCTTTTTTCTTTTTGCCTTGGATTACAGAATATGTTGAATTCAGTATTACTCTAGAAATTTAGCGTTTTTTATTAATGTTATAGTTTTTAAATACGTAATACAACTTCTATTATATATTTAAAAACTATTCTTAATTTTTTTTTCAAAATATTTAATTTCTAAATCATCAAATCAGTAAGGTAATCTTTAATTTAAAGTTTTTAAAAAATGTCATTAAACATTTATGCAACAAATTTATTTCATCAATTATGGTTGAGATTTAGACGATTATATTTCGAGTGACAGCGACTGCCAAGTCAACAAATATTATTGCATGACATGGACGACAATATTGTCGCCTAAAATATTTTTATAAACATGCGAATTGAATTCGTAAAAAAATTCCACTTTTGGTTTTTGATGAATATATTAAATGTTTTTAGAGGTCATCATGGAATTTAATTATTTTTAAAAACTTCCAACTGTCTATCTTAATGTGTTGTGAGAGAGAGAAAAAATTATTCTGGCAGAAAAATGTTTAATTTAATGTAAAAGATTGTTTAATGCGATAAAAAATTTAAACGCATCATTAAACACTTATGTAACAAATTTACTTCATCCAATTAGGATTGAGAAAAAGGTAATTATATCCCAAGTGACAACGATTGTCAAGTCAACAAATATGTAATATTAAAAAAGTAAGACATGGACAACAAATTTGTCGCCTAAAATATTTTTATAAACCTATTAAATGTGAATTAGATTTGTAAAAAATTTCGACTTCCGGTTTTTGAAGATTCTACATGCTTTTAGAGGTCAAGAACACGATTGGGCTATTAAAAAAAAAAAAAAAAAAAAAAAAAAAAAAAAAACTTTGATCTGTCTCTTTGTGCTGCGTGAGAGAGGAGAAAAATATTCTGCCAACTCTAGATCTAGAATTAATTCTCAGAATTTCATAAAAGAATTAAATTTTGATGCACGTTTGCATAAATTGGGAATTCATCTTTTGGTGCATATTGCTCAACAGGTGGCATTGTCGTCTTTTTAAAAATAAATTTAATATGCTAACATAAGATAAAATTTTATATAACTGTAAGCAATAAGGGTTATTTTCAACCAATAACCTTTAAGTTTTAAAAATATATATTTATAGTAAAACAGTTTGCTAGGATAGAGATTTGGATATGTAGGAGCATCAGTTAAAATTAAATTAGTTATAAGTTTCATAAAAATCGCATTACGTTAAAAAAAAAAAAAAAAAAAAAAAAAAAAAAAGGATATACTATGTATATCTTATAATGTTAAAGACAGGCATACAGATTTTTCTTCGTAAGGGAAAAAAAAAAACTTTTAAATATGTATTATTAAGATTCCTTTTCTATGGGGAAAATTGACTTTTTACTTATAATCGGGTTTATACTTTTCTGAGATGTAAATCGCCTGCATACACATTGGAAAATAAATTTTATAAATAATAAACTATTTATAATAAAATTTTATAAGTAAATAATTATATAATTTTTTAAATAATTTACACTGCGCGAATTCCTACAGGAAAATACAGCAGAAAATATTCGCATTTCGAATATATTTTTAATTCATTTAAAATAATTCTTGAAAAATTTTAAAAAAGAAATTAACATTTTTATCTAATTTTTATCATATTTACTTCTAGTTCTGAATAATTTTTCTATCAATATATTAACTTCTATCAATAGCAAAGAAATAGTTATCAATTTTGAATTTGTTCTTTTTCTAGTTAATAAATTGTATAAAAACTAGCAAAAACAAATAACGATATCACTTATCTATCTTTGTACATCAAATTACAAGCACATTTTAAATTAATATTAATTTATTATTATTATTATTTTATTTTTTTGTAAAAGGGCGATTCTCCAAATTTTGCGTTTTAACATTGTCAATAAAATTTCTTCGAACACGTTCGCTGCATATTGACTGAGTTAAGATTTATAATTTTACTAGACTTATTTTTTATTTTTTCGTTCAAAGAGAGGGTCTTCTTGGAAACGTAGTAGATCATTAACTCCTCCAAAGTTCCGCAGCACATCCAGGATTGCGGCTAAGCTATCAACGTAGTTTAAACTTTTCGATATAATTTGCCGGATCACCCTCAATATGAGACAGTAGTAATGGTAAGAAGATCCAATATCACAAGTGACCCCTGACCCTCCCCCCTTCCCCCATGCAAAGAGAACCACTCTACCAAAGAAGATGGTCAAAAACAGCACCGGGAATTATAATAACAAAATGTTTTATTGTCCTATAATCAGGATTGTATTTGAATCATAAAAAAATATATATTTAATAATATTACGTTATGAGGGGGGGGGGGGGGAGAAAAAGAAAAAGTTTTTTAATACACATTTTTGGAGAGAATATCATCACTTTGAGAAAATGAAAATTTTATATTTTCAGACCTGTGCGAGCTATTTTTATTAAATATGAATGAAAAAAAAAAAAAAAAAAGCATACGTTTATAATAATTGGCATATTAGCATCTTTATTGGCATAGTGCTGGTATGAGAAATAATACCAAATATCTGTATTTAAGTTTAAAGTAAAATAGAGGATTATTTAATTTGATAAAGTTTAAGAATGATAAAATAATCCATGATAATTTACGCAAATTATCATGAAAATTCAAACTGGTAGATTAAAAACCCTTAAGTTTTATTAGTTTTATACAATCTTATAAAATTATATAAAGATTGATTTTGTTTGAGAAAAGAAATATTATATGTGTGAGAAGTTCTGTCCTTTTTTTTAAGAATCGCTTTCTCGCTATCTGTTAAATTCCTTCTTTTCCTTTGGATAATCATTTTCACCGAATGTCAAATAATTCAGAAATTTCCAACATTTTATTACATTATTCTGTCAATAACATGTCTTTACCGTATGATTAATAGCTTCGTAGACAAATTTATTTTTTTATTTAAACTCATTTCACAGAATGTGTTAAATTAAGTAAAAATAGATAACGAATTCGGTTCATCGGTTAAACATATTTATTGATTTTACAAAAGAACTATCTAATATTGAGGAAATATTTAATAATCTCTTCATTCATCATTCGCGACTAAACTCTAAAGCTAGTTTTAAGGGTATTTATTTGTTAAATTAAATTCATTTAAATTTCTAACCATTGCTATTGAAGGCAATATTTATTTTATGAAACGCCAAGCTTCGTCAGGCTATGTTAAAGAAGGTCGCAACTTAAATTCGACGGCAGCGCTTCCGGAGAGCAGCGGCTACGATAAGTAACTGAATTAGAAAATCACATCCGCATAGCTCAACCTTAAAAAGTTTTGCACAAATTACTTCTACTTTTCCCTTTAGAGGTTTTATAAAAAAAATTCTTAATAGATAATTTAAGATAATATGTCGCAAAATACCAATTTCTTTGAAATCTACCAAAACTTAGTCATCATAAAAAATTTAAAGAAATCTCAAATGTTAGCAAATTTTATACCAATTTTCTGCATATTTTTTCATTCTTCAGTTTTTTTTTTTTTTTTTTTTTTTTCAATCTTCTTAGCTTTCATCTCAACCACCCGATGGCGTCCACCTTATCACTTGTTTCAACCTCCTGCCAGATACGATATCAAATTATCGAAAAACTGTAATAAATTTGTGAAAGCTTAGTCAAAATTTTAGACAATGTCATACATTTTCTTGTCGTTAAAATTCATAAATATTTTCAGCGGTAGTTATTTTATTCCTTAAATCACTGAAAAAGAAAAAAAAAAAAAAAAAAACTTTAAAAGTGCAGGAAAAATCTGGCAGCTGGGGTGCCAGTATTTCTTCGTGAAATATACAGTTTAAAACCCTAAAATTGTATCACTGACATATATTCTACAGATGAATCCTGTAAATCAAACATGTTTTCTGTTAAAAGTACAGTTTTGTCCTGTGTATTTGACGGAGAAATACTGATATCCCACCTGCCAGATTTTTCCTGTACTTTTAACAGTGTTTTTTTTTTTTTTTTTTTTTTTTTTTTACAGTGAATAGTACATTGTGTGTTATGATACTGTTTTTTTTTTTCAGGTAATTTTCACGTATTTAAAGCAATTAATTTTCATACAATTTATATTTTAGATCTTATGAGATGTAAATCCGTTCAGTATTGTAGGGAATTCAAGCACTTTCTTTTGTTTTGTAAAAAAAAAAAATAATAATTTCATTTAAGCACAATAAAAGTAAATGAAAAACGACAAACACCACTATGTCCTCGCAATTTGTGAAAGATTTGGAAAACAAAGTACAACAAAGTCTCGTACAGCGCGGTGGCAGAGATGACAAATAAATAAAACAGTTTTATTTTTTAACACCACTAAATTTTTTGAGTATTAATCTATTGGTTCACACACTCGATTTAGTTTTGGTATAAAGAAGTTGCTTTGATATAAAATTAGTGGTGTTAAAAAATAAAATTATAATATTCATGAGGCAAACTTGCACCCGCGTTGTTTGTGATTTTATTGTAATATTTTTTCCACATTATATCAAACTTAGTGATATTTTTATTTCACTTAAAACAAAAACTGTCAATGTTTTCAGTAGTTTGACAGAAGAGTGAAAAAAAATAATAATAAAAATCAGTTTGATAGAAAAAAAATAAAAATAAAATAAAATAAATAAATAAAAATATGTGCAAAAGAAATTTCTTCTTGGAAAAATTAAATCTAATAAAGTTAATGAAATATATTCGTTAGATTAATTTTGGTCAGTAAAAATTCATTTTTTCTTTTTTCAGTGGGGAATATATTAGTCATTATGTAGTGAAATACTTTTCTCACAGGGGCCGCGTTTGCCTAGTTGCTAGAGCCCCGAGCTTGTAATTGAATAATTATGAAATCGATATTCCATCCGGCCGAAGACTGTTGTTTATATTTGTCATGTCTAGTGCACGGAAAACCCGTCGTAGTTTTACTTACAGAGCCTAGAAAACACAGTGTGGAAGCAAAGTGTGGCCAGCAAATCAGTGCCTTAAAAATTAAGCCTCTCAGCGGAGGTCAATGCGATCGAGTTTATTGCTTGAAAAACTCCTTATTGGTTAAATATGTGCTTACATCACATTAGATCCCAAACCATCGATAAATGCACAAAGCATAGCTATAGTGCTAGGTTAAATCCACTCAACTCAACTCGATTATTTGTTCACATTGTCGACTCTTATAAAATTACACAGCATAAAATAATTTAAATGTTGGAGGCTCCGGAACATTTTTATTTTTTCTTAGTCAGTGAGTAAATTAATAAAAGAAATAGACAAGGTTTAATTATGAAATACATGTGAATTTTTCTACCAATGTGTCAATTTAAGATAAAAATTAAAAGCATTTTACTCTATGGACCCATGTCCACTGCGTAGACAAAACGTTTTATTTAACGAACAAGGCAATTTTGTCAGGAATAAGATAACAATAGTTCAAAATTAAACTGCGCAACTTTAAATAATAATAATTACTATGGACTGGCAAGTGATGTATTTCCAAAATAATTTTGTCCACTGTGAGAACAGATAAGATAACCAAATACAGATTTCATAAACAAAATACGTAATAACAAGTTAAAATAAAGTTTGTTTGTTGATAACATATACATCATGTTTGTATGCTTGACTTGCAGTCCGCTAGTAAATATTCGTCAGATAATTACAGATAGCACATGACAGAATTACAATACGAAAAAATGGGAAAAAAAAGGCCTTCGTGGGAATCGAACACGCTCTCCTACGGTAGAAGGCGATCAGCAGTGTGGTGCCATAACCACTCGGCCACGGAGGGCCCAAAATAAAGTCTTTTTTATTCATCATTTGTACATGAAAACATAGAAGCAGTTGGTCTATTTATGAGGAAATTAAACTGATCTTCACGGAGTAGACACATTTAATAGGATAGTTTTATATATATATATATATATATATATATAGATTAATTAAACGATAAAAATTGAATTTCTAACTCCAAATGTTTTTAAATATTTTTATTTATGATATTTCATTTCTACTTATACCAAGAATTTACCAGAAAAAATACCAGAAATTCAACAAGATTTCTTTTAGAACACTCCACGAAATGGACATTCTAGCATTTTTAGATATCGTTATAGAAAAAAAGTATCTATATTAAAAAGTTTATTATTTTTACTATGCTTTAGAACATTATAAAAATAAACGAGTTGTTAACTCTTTCTTGTTGAAACTATTATTTTTTTTTTTACTTTTAACTGTTTAGGAACATAATTTCTACCCTTTCTATTGACATAACCAGGAAACTTTAAGCTAAGAAGTTGTTTTAGCCAGCATTTTTTTGTTTATTCTATCAAAATTAAATATACACTTGAATTTTTACTCATATGTAAAAAGGTAAGAGAGAGAAAAAAGGAAAAAAAAAATAATTTTATTTATTGTTGTATTGAAATTGATGAAAATTAATAACACAATTAGCTCTTTAATTTCGTCATTAGACAAATTAATAAAAAATAATAATAACTTACTTAATTGACAACTCTTCTCGTTTTTTAACAGCGCACACTATTGCAAAATAATATACTTTGTGTAATTTAATTACAGAATTTTTTACTCTCTAAATAAAGAAAAAAGTTTTTCTTCGGAAATGTTGGTGAAAACTAATAAAATATATTGTCAGCCATGTCCTTATACACTTAAATGAATTTATTTAACTCCAGTTTTTTACATTAAAATTTAATTCAGAAATTTTATGAGTGAGAGAGTTGCTTTTTACATTGCATTAGTGCTACACCGTGTGTAACTGGCGATGGTCTTGGGCTCACCCCCATGATAGTCTAGATACATGCCAACACATTTCAGATCCTCCATGGAGGGAAACAGAAATTTTATGTTTCTTAAAATATATGAATGTGATTACTTAGTATAAAAATATAATCAATTCTACTTACTTAATAAGTTCCTATCTCTTCATATTTTACGAAATATTTACGGAAATTTTATTAACTAAGTTTTATCATTTCTATGTTCGATCAACAGGAAATTAAATATCTTAAAATTAAATATTTACTTCATTTAAGAATATTTTGCTTTAAAGTTATTAAAATGACATAATTTCTCTTAAGATTGTCAAATTTTCACCCACCTTCACACGATTTCCAAATCTCATCGCCTTCATATTGACACCATCTCAACAAGAGATCCTCACAGCGTAATTAATAAAATTTATATTAAAATACTGGTCTTTAAAATACCTATACATTTTCTAAGGTTGGAAAATAACGCACTTATTTAATTGATTTGTTTAAGCCGTTAGTAGTCGCTAGTTGGTCGATTTGCCGCCCATCCTTCAGTGTTGCTAGATTTTTTCATTCAATAGCCACCAAAAATTTTTAGAAGTGGCATTTGATATACAAAAAAAGGAATAAAATTGAAGAAACGTCGATCACATCACTTCTTAAAATTATTGGTGACAGTTAAATAAAAAGTGCACAATCTGTAATAGGTGGCGCCGTCTATAGCGACTACTAACGGGTTAATAATATAATGTAAATTTATATATATATATAATATATATATATATGTGTGTGTGTGTGTGTGTGTGTATATATAAGAAGAATACTAATTATCTATTTAATATTTAAGCTAAAAACCAATCAAATCTTTTTAACTTTATATAATTTGCAATTATTATTATGCTGAATTAATTGGAACCACAAATATTCGACCATTTAATTTGTTTTCATTTATTTTAAAGTATTTAATACTAATTTTTCATCATGTTGACGGTGTTAAATGAAATTATATGCTTATATATAATTGGTTACAAGTTTTTAAGAATACTTTAAAACCTAATTACTCAAATGACAATTATTTATGTACAATTATAAGTTTATTATTTTTATTTTGAGACAATTAACAGTACCCAAATATGAAAAATCAAAGACCCTGGTAAAGAATATATTTTACATTTCATTAACAAAATAATATGTCGTTGCCAACACCAAAACACTTTCTTCTGTATTTTCTTATACAAATTCACGCAGTGCAAATTTATATAATAAAACTATTATTTATCAAAATTATTTTCATGGTGAGTGCAGACGATTTCTATTTCAGAACAGTGCAACTTTAAATATCAAAGAGAATAAAGTTTGTGATCTATAGTTGACACTATAAGAAAAGCAGTTCTTAAAGATATATTTATATACCGGGTGATCCAAAAGTTCCCAGAAAAAATAAAAAAAATATGTTATTCAAAAAGTACTGGCTGTAGCTCCATGATGTTTTCAATGAAATGTATAGAAAAGCATGGGATTTATATATATATATATATATATATATATATATATATACAGGGTGGCTATAATTAAACTTCTCCAATAAATAGCATCCTACAGCGCAAACGGGTGAACAGAATGCAATGAAATTTGGTATATAGACCATACACGAGATGCGCTCATGGGATTTCGAAAAAAAAAAAAAATAATAATAGTTTCAAAATTTCCTCCAGAGGGCGCCTTTTCCGGAAAAAACATTAAATTTAACACAATAAACGACCAAAACGGAATACAGAAAAAATATTAACAATACAGAACAAGAATTATGAGTACTAAAATGTAAAACTGAGAAAAGCCATCAGTTCTAGGAAAAAGATGTCGAGATTTGCATGCTTGCGAAGAAGTGGAAGCTTTATGCAAAACAGGTTAGGGTGTAAAACGTTTGCAGACTTTGTCATGTTTTATGACAAGGTGATCAGAAACTAGTTACTATTGTTTTTGTATTCCGTTTTGTTCGTATATTGTGTCAAATGTAATGTTTTTCCGGAATAGGCGCCCTCTGGTGGATATCTTGGAACTGGATTTTTTTTTCGAAATTCCGTGAGCACATCTCGTGTATAGTCTATATACTAAATTTCGTTGCATTCCGTTCATCCTTTTGCCATGTAGAATGTTGTTCATAGGGTAAGTTTAATTATAAATACCCTGTATATATGACAAAATATCAGTTTCAATTTTTAAAAATGTACCACGTTGTATTCGTAGTATCCTCTCATATTTTAATCAGATCCGACTGATCATATGATGACATATTTCGATTACTGAAACTTATTTAGAAGAATTTTCAATGCACAACATCTGACGGTCATTCTAAAGAATAACGGCTGGCACATTTATTGTCCTAGGTATGTTGTTAAATGTACTGCACCACTGTAAAAAAAAATAAAGTAATTTTACAAGTAAAGTGCGACCTGATGAAGAAAATATAAACTAATTTTCTAATAAAGTATTTATTACCTAAAAACATCCAATGTCTTTCTTTGCATTTCTGCGAAAACCGCATCGTGCTGCTGTCACTACATTTTGAATAATATATTTTTTATTTTTTGTGTGACTTTTAGATCTCCTGGTATATGTATATATATATATATATATATATATATCAGCTGGAAAAAAAAAAAAAAAAAAAAAAAAAAAACAGTATCTTTGCTTAAAATTAACACTTTGTTCAGCGATTCGTGTTAAATGCAATGAAAATTTATATCGTTGGAGGAAGAAGCACCATTCGAGAGAGAAACCATGTTCCTACATATACATTGTTGACTGTTTCTATTATAAATAGTTCTCCTAGAATTTCGTAGTGACTGGTTAAAAAATAATTCTCAGTGTGAAAGAAATATTTATACACAATTTTATTCTGTTCTGCCGCATTAAAATGTGATTAAATCGGAGCGATTTGTATTAAATATTGTTAGAAACTATTTATATCGAAGATCAACTAAATACAGTTTATTTTCTGATATTCTGGACAATTGTTCTTGAGCTGGTTTTGCCAGAAAATGTAAATTGAAACATACACAGACAGGTAGGTTTTACAAATGGACAAATTGTCTTCAGGACATCTCAAAACGTGTAAATTCCTCGAAAAGCGAAAGTCGAAGATTTATAAGCATCGACTATCATCTTTTGTTGAATACGTAATATGCAATTATGAATTTTTTATATTTAAGTTATGCAAGAAACACATTAGTATGTTAATATATAATAGTTGAATGATTATACGAAATTTTGTTCTATACTGCCATGTTAGAAAAAAAAAAAAAAAAAAAAATGGGACCACAGCGTCAACTGTTGAGCAGTTGATTGTCAAATTTTATCAGCACCAGTTTATGTCATGGTCCAACTAAATACTAAGTTTGGTAAAAATTCGCTAGTGAGATATAACGTCCATAAAATTTATGATATACACACACAGACAGATAGACAGACAGACAGAAATTTTATAAAAACAGTGAAATCATGTTCAGGCCATCCCAAAACGTGTAAATCTATTGAAAACTGGAGTTCGAAACTTTTCACGAATACAATATTTTCTCTATATATACATATAGAAGAAAGTAAAAATAAGGGATCGTGAAAAAGAACACCTCGCCCACCTAAAATTTTATAAAACTTCTACTGCCTTTTTTAGAGTTAACATTAATAACTTAAGGGCCCTCTTCACTCACCGCCGCCGGAAGCCTAAGTTAATGTTATTCTATTAACTTATTAACTAATTCATATTTTTAAATTCTGTTTTCACATTCTGAAAATTCTCAGCTGTTAAATTGATGGATCTTTCTTATTTTTTTATTTTATTTTTATTTTTTTAATATATTTTTATTATTATTATTATTTGAAGCTGCAAAATACAAATTTTCAATATGTAATGAAGATGACCGTATTAACTCGTTAAAAGTACTATTTAAAGAAGAAAAAAAAACCATAATTGTATTAATGTAATAAATTTATATCTACACTTTATTCTGACGTGTTTCATTAAAATTAGCTTTTATTACATAAAAGTTATTTTACATTTCTATTTATGTTATTTACATTATCCTATATATCTAAAATAGAAAAGAAGAAAGAGAATTGGTTCATCATAATGCAAATTTTTATGCCAATTTAAATGTCAAAAACGTCTAGAATCAAGAACAACTGTCGAAAACATTTACTAACTGAAACTAAATATTTAAATAATATTGTTGTATAAATTCTAAGTATAGTTAGAAAAAGTAATGTATACTAAATATATTCAAATAGCTGGTCTATGAGGTATTAAATTTTACATAAAAAAACAACAGGAATTGCCTTACATACAATTCACTTTCCTTTAAAGAAGAAGCAAAATGTGTAGTCAGATAAAGTAGCAAATGATAACTTTTGTTTAAGAAAAATTCATTCAGCGTTTACCAATCACTAACTCCCAATTTAATGTTTAAATGCTAAAATGAAAGTTAAATGTTGATATTAAGTTGTCAAAAATTTCCTTAACAATATTTTTTAAACTACATAAAAAAAGAATGAGCAAATCTGATTTTGTAAAATGTTGCAACCAAATTTAAAAGTACGGGAGGACCGTGTAATATGGACCCCCTAAGCAAGTATGGTCATAAAAATTAAATTATTAAAATAAAAAGATTTAATTTGGTGGCTGCTCGTTATAATTGCATAGTTACATAGTTTAAACTTGGTAAAGTACTCTGGGAACTATTAATAATTGCAGAAAATAATTATTTTATTTGACACACTTGGAATTGTGAAACGAATTGACCAGCATGTTTCCTTACACACTTGTACATCTCTTGGGAATAGTAGAAATGTACGAAAAAAAAGGGGAGGTCTAAAGATTATATCCAATGGGTAGTGTGCGAAAAAAGTTATAATTTGAGTACCTCTTCTACCCTGGTCCATTCTATAGCCTCAAGATTTTGAGTATGCGACATATGTACGCCGAGCATTAAAAAAATCTCTCTGTTTTATATGGACCATTGGTCCATATTACACAACACAGCATGGTTCATATTACACGCGTAAACAGACCAACGTGGTTTCCAATCTTAAATCGCTATGCAAATGGATGCCCATGAAACGCATGTGTAAATTGTTCGTAAAATAAATACCTTTGCTACTATTAACGCGAAAAGTATATTACAATTACCTAACAGCAGAAAGTAATACTTCCATTTTAACGTACTTGTTACATCAGTGATCATATAAACCGAAAACTCAATTTCATAATCGTCCAAATACAGGTATGCATGTACAAGACACTCCATGGTTTGTGTAACAATAATATTCACTAAAGACAATGAGATGATTTCACCATCTAGTGTTGAACATACACATTTCCTCATGGTGCGTATTATACGATGGTCCATATTACACGGTTATCCCCTATACATAATTAACTAAATTACCGTTATATTCATTCGTGTATATATTACATTTCCAGTGTAATATTAACACTTATTTTATATTCGGATGTTTTACTATACTGAAATGAAATCGTGTAAGGATAGACAGGTTTATTGAAAAAAACAAATTTATCGCTGCTATTTTCGAAACGATTTTAAAATGTATTTTATCTCCAGACATTTACGAGTTTTTCGTATCTCTCGGAAATAAAAAGTTTTAAATAAAATTATTCAATACATAAAAGCATTAAATATTTCTTCTGCAAAACAAATTTTCTATATAAAAACAAATCTATTAAGTATATTTTTAAATTCTTTCAATCTTTCTTATTTTTGTGCAACAAAGTGAAAATATTTTTAAAAGAGAAGATTACAGATAAGAAAAGTTACAAAAAATTATTCCTTTTTGCTTTTCTATTATTTATGACATTTTTATGTGAAAATGAAATTTTCATTCTAAAGTATCTTACTCAATATAAAGTACAGTCTTCCACACAAAACGAGTGTATCGAAATGTATGGTAAAATTTTTGTTCCTTTACTATATTTATTTATAGAAAATTGCATTGATTTATCATTATCTAGATTCTAGAGGCATAAAACTGGAGTGACATTTTTAGATATATTTCAGTATATTTCTGAGGTTTCAAGAGAATTTTGTGCATTACCATATATTACCAAGAATGCAAAAAAGTCATTCTGAAATAAGATAAAATCTGAAACATTCTGAGTGGTTTAAATTTCTGTGTGGCTATTTTTTAACGTCATAAAATTTAACGGAGAAGAAAATAAGACATTTACCGAAATTTGCTAGATTTTTGTAAAGTTAGTATTGTACATATTTATTTCAACTTACAAATTTAATTATTTTAAATTATTTCCGAATTTTCTCTTATTTCTTAATTTCGATGTGAAATTTAAGCAGCTATTTCATTTTGATAAAAATTTCGTAGGAGATTATTTAAATCAATTAAAACTAGTAGGTTGTGGCCACCACATGACTTTCTTCCACATTTTCCTATACAAATTAACTCAGTAAAATTTATTTATTAAAATTATTATTTAAAAAAAATTATCTTCCATGATAATGCAGACGATTTCCATATTAGAAAAGAAGTATAACACTAAATATCCCCCCCAAAAGAAAAAAAAATGTCAATTTTATATTAAAAAAAAAAAAAAAAAAAAAAATCGATAACTTTATTTTAAATTATCGCAGATCGATGGTTCAACCATTCGTTTTAAAGGTATTGGCGAGCTCTTTTGAAAGATACCCATCATGATTTTTTTTTCCCTTCGAGGGGGGGGGGGAGGCGAGACTCCTACACATACAAAAGAATTTTCCAGTTGACTATCTTTATTATAAATAATTCTTGAAAATTTCATAATGATTATTAAAAAATAAATCTCTTTATGCACATTTATACAAAATTTTGTCCTATACCACCATGTTAAAAATTTAGAAAAAGCGGGATGGCAACGCAACCTGTCAGACAATTGTTACCAAACGTTCATAGGCACAAATTTATGTCAAGGTGCAACTACATACCAATTTGTATAAAATTATATGCAGTACTTCCTGAGTTACAGTTGCCGCAAAATTTTGTCACACATAAGCAGACGGACAGACATTTTGTAAAAATGGTGAAATCATGTTCTGCAGCTTTCAAAACGTGTAAATCCATCAAAAACCCGAGGTCGAAAATTTTTACGAATCCAATACTTTCTTCTATGGAATATAGAAGAAAGTAATAAATTTAATGATATTTATTGATGATATTACACAAATTCACGCAGTATAAATTATTTTTTTGTTCTTTCATCCATTATAAATGCAGATGATTTTGTCTCAGAGAGGTGTTACACAAAATATCTAACGGAAGTGAGTTCTTACCATGCTCATGACATACTTCCCGTTCTCGGGAGAAATTGCAGTATAGCAGCGTCACCTATCGGCTGACATGCACTCAATTTAATCAGAATAATATCTCACAAGGATATAAACATATATCAATTTCTGTTCGATTATGCGCAGTCGAACCTGAGATACAGCCTTCCCTTAAATTGCGGAAATCTCTGTAAAGTAGCACAACCATCTGAGCGATTGACACCAAAAATTGAAACAAACAAATTTATGTCAAGGTGAATCTACTTATAAATTCATATACAATTATGTGCAGCAGTTTCAGAGATATAGTATTCCCTGAAATTGCAAAAAATTATGCATAGTAACGCCACCACTTGGGTAATAGGCACCAAAAATTGATAAGCACTAACGTATGGAATTATGTGCAGTAATTCCGGAGATACAGTCGACACAAAGTTTTTGTCGCGCACACACTCATAGAGACGGACAGACAGACATTTTTTAAACATGATCTCACAAAATGTGTAAATCAATGGAAAAACGGAAGTCGAAAATTTTTACGAATCCAATACTTTCTTCTATTGAATATAGAAGAAGGTAAAAATTATGAAAGAAAGAAAATTGGCAGTGAAATGTCACTATTCTAGCTGCGTTCAAATATGTCTTTTTCTAAACGTAAACAATTAACCCTTTGCCGCTCGGGGTAATTCGGATCATTTAAATTCTACTGCCACCGGAATTCACGAATCAAAATAAAATAAAAGAAATTTTCAATTTTAAGGTTGGAAAACAGGGCCTTTTCTACTATGTTATAAACATAAATTTTTGCTAAAAATTTTCCGGGATGAGTTTTTGCACGTGAGACATAAAATAAGGTGTTCCATCAGCGGGAACACTGAAGCTGAAAGGGTTAAATAGCTTTAAACTTAAATATTCCTTTAAAAATTAAATTGATATATCTCCTTATTTCTGTTGTCAAAACACAAACTTATCTTTTCTTTTTTTATGCGAAAATTAATTTTTCTTTCTCACACTACAAAATATTTCACTCACAAAATCGTTACGTATGATACACGTCATCATCAATCCGTCGTAATACATCACCAAATCGTTATGCATGATAAAATTCTTTATTAAGTTTATTTATAGAAAATTGCGGGGATTTATCATTATTTACTACAGGAATAAGACTGTAGTGACATTTTAGAGATGTTTTAGTATATTTCTGAGGTTTCACAAGACTTTTTGCATTATCGTACATTACAAAGAATGTGAAATACAAGTCCTTCCAGCTTAATAGGAATGGTAGGTTGATTTATTTTGTCTTCTCAAGTAGCTGCGATTTTGAAATAAAATGGAGGCTACAAATTATTAATGGACATGGTAGAAATATTGATGTGGACTACGCAAATATGAATTTTTAAGCAAATCGGTTCATAAGTACTTTTTTATGCGAACTTGAAATTTTCAATTGACCGGCACTTGGAAACAAGATGACGGGTCAAGTTGGCAAACAAATATATCAAATTAATTTGAGAGATAAACGCTACAAATTTAGTTCAAATTAGTTCTGAATTTCAAAAGTTGTCGTATTGATAACTTTCGATAACTTGGTCGCCACTTGGATTAAAATGGCTGAACAAGTTGCTCAGTGAACTTATTCAAGATATTTGTAAGATAAGTCTTCTGTCCAATTTTGGTTCGAATAAATTCAGCATTTTAAAAGTTATTTGCGATAACAAATTCTCAAGTTCAAGTGGTCGCAACTTGGAAACAAAATTGCGAAGTAACTTGTCCACCTAAATCATAGATATTTGAATGATAAATACATTGTTCAACTTTCGTTCGAACTTATTAAGTATTTCAAAAGTTATCATAATTACAAACTTTCAAGTGGCCTTCAGTTTTCGCCATTCTTAGTTTCGCCATTTGCCACTTGGAAACAAAATGGCAGGGCAACTTGGTTAATGAACTCATCAACGATATTTATATGATAAATTTACAGTTCAAATTTAGTCCGATTTGGAGTATTATTTCGGAAGTTATCGGGATGATAAATAAAATTTGTATAGCCTGATTTCAAATGGCCCCGCTTAATTTAAGACATCCGCCACTTTATTAAAAATGGATAATAAAGTTCATTAATGAACTTAGTTGGTACCCGTATATGGTCTATATATAAATCAAAATTCAAGTAAATCCATCCTTAAATACGCTTTTTACAGTGTGGATTTGAAATTTGCAAGTGGCCGCTACTTGAAAACTGAATGGCGAAGCAACACGGTTAACAAACGTATACAAAATATTTATAAGATATGTTCGCAGTCCAAATTTGGTTCGATTTGGAGTAATATTTCGGAAGTTATCGTGATGACAAAATTTTCATTATACATATATAAACGAAGTGATAGCAATAGGTCGATACCTAAGGAAATAAACCTGAAAGCCATTCGGACATAATTTAAAGTGCAAGACAATTTGAATGGTTTCAATTTCCGCTTAACTGTTCTTTTTTTTTTTTTCTTTTAACGTCATAAAATTTAACGGAGAAGAAAGAAATACATTCGGTTAAATTTTATTAAGTAGTTTTTTGTGTATTAAGCACAATATATTTCCTTTTTATACTTAATATAATTTCAGATTTCAGATACATTTTCTTTCATCGATTCAAAATAGTATTTACATAGATGTTACAACCTGAATAAAAAAAAAAAAATCTTCAGGTAGAATTTAATTCAATTTTCCTAAGTTAGACGGGGTCACGGTAGCCCAGTCGGTAGAGCGCCGGCCTCTTAAATGGAAGATTGCGGGTTTGGTACTCGAGCCGGCCAAAGATCGACGTGTACACTAATGGTGGCTGGTGCACGTAAAATCTGTCGTGGCCGCTATGTCCTCCATGTTCCCATCAAAAATTATATCTCTGGGGGTTACCGAAGCGGGAGAGCCATCCCTTCCGCGGATGATCAAAATTGTGATGGCATGTCTCCCGATCACCTCTAGAGGTGTGTCCCAGACCGTCGCCAATTGCCCATCTGCGCAGCACTAGTGCGACGTAAAACCCAACCATCCATCCATCCTAATTTAGGCGTTCTAAAAATACGGCAAAAACAAACAGAAAAAGTAGAAAGTAGTGTAGTATTATGCTAACGTATAATTTTCGAATTCGGATAGTACATCTTACAATTGTAAAATTAATTGTTTTGCATGAATACAAAAGAACTTAGACAGCTGCAAAAACGTATTATGCTGGCAAGTTGATAAGAATTTAAATTTTTAATCTACTGATCGCCAATGTCGGATATATACTTTAACTAAATTGTAGTTTTTCCGTAATACACTTATACTTCATAAATGAATAAATTGGATTTTTTAGTTTATTTTTATGTGTAAATGTTATAGATAATAGTCGTAAGGTTTATCTTTAAATGCATGATTATATTTTTAATCTAACGGTGATTTAATCATCATCTTAGTATATCGCAAAAACTGTAGAATTGAATCAACATTACAATTTTGCTTTTTTTCTGGTAGCTCAGGTGATTAATGACCAAAGATTGAAAAATGGCGTTCTACTTTTTTCCTTTTAAATCTCTAATAGTTTTTTTCCCCCAGCTTGCATCATCATACGATTTAACTTCACCGTTTCTGAAGCGTCCAGGATCAAAGAACATGTTGGTTATCGCATAAAATTTGGCATAACGATACCAATGTATAGAAATTAATTATTATTTTTTTACAAATATACATCAGTATGTAATAAATATGTAAAACTGACAGAATGGTATTTTATATTATAAATATTAAATATTAAAGACGACTAAAATTATAATAAAAAAAGCACCACAAAACAGGCCTTTAAAAGTAATAAGTACGAAACTTTTGAATAAACGCCATAAAACGCAAGAACTCGTAAAATTGCCGCTTTCTTCGCCAACTTCGTTCGCCTGACGAAAAGTTGTATTATCTTTCGACTCGAAGCAATTGTTGTGAGTTCTTGCATTTTATGGTGTTCTTTCAGAGTTTTGAACTTATTACGTAAAAACAATATCTAAAGTAGATTTTTTTTTTTTAAGTAATTAATTCTAACCTAGTTATTAGTTCTTAATTTTTAAACATAAATTTCAGAAACCAAACTGTAGTTCCTTTATTATTACTAAGCGTTTTCTTTTTGGAAATCCACTAAAAATTTTAATTAAATTTATCTTTCTTTCTTTTCATTGTATTTTAACATATCTCAAGAGAATTTTCAGTCAAAAAAGAAAAAACAAGAGAGAGAGAGAAAGAAAGAAAGAAATGGAAACTGTTTATTTTTTACTTTATTCTAAGAAAACAATTATTAAAGTTTTTGTTGTCTTTTCCCTCAAGAATATTTTTTTTAACTCATAAAAAGTTTACATGAAAAATTTCAACGGATAAGCAGAACATCCTAACATTATTTATGCAGGAAATTAAAAGACAGCATAGCGTTTAAAAAAACAGAAATTGAATCATCAACTTCTACATATTTTTTAAATGTTATTGCGCCGTATTAAAAAGAAAATTAAATTTTGAAAGATTAAGTTTCCAAAGACAAATTTTAATTGAGTAAACAGTATTATTTTTTTTTTCACTTTAAATATCTAAAAATATGATCGCTTTTAAATTAAATCTTGTACATATGCAAATATTTCATTATGTTTTTAGACAAATTATTTGCCAAAATATACATATTTAAAGGCAAATTGTGATGTTATGTTTGCTCATTGTTTTAATAAATTATTTTAAACGAATAGATTTTATTTAGATATAATAATTTTAGTAACAAATAAAATATTTATTTATTACTGATTTATTAATTGTATTATTATTTATTTAAGTAATAAAGCAAATAATTATAACAGTGTCTAATTACATATGAATATGTAACACAAATTGGATTTAGGCAAACTAATTCTTTTTTACTTTACACAATGTTAGCATGTGTCATGCATGTGTACATAAATTTTAATATACATCTATACATAATTGTACCTTGACACAAATTAGCGCTTGTCAATTTTTGGTGCAAAATCTTTAACAAGTAATATTGACATAACAGGTAAGTTATTATTATTATTATTATTTTCCATAATTTTCAATACGGCACTATAGGAGAAAATTTCGTATAAATATAAAAAATATAAATTATTTTTATCAAATCTGCGTGAAATTGAAAATAAAAAGGTATAATAATGACTGTCGACATCCAGGAAAAATATTTTTGCGCATATAGGAGTACTTTACAGAGAAAGTACCCCTCGACGATATATATTTTTAAGAAGATCATTAAAAATTGTTTTAATTAAAGAAAAAAAAACTTTCTTTTAAGCACTTGTCAGTTTTATTTTGAAGAAGTGGGCAAATTTTCAATAATATCAGCGCATTAAGATTGAGAAAACGCGTCCACCACTTTGAGAAAGCGTCTCAGGATACAAGGATCCACCGGCTAAATTTTCCTGAAACTTTTAATGAAAATTTAATAAAATATTGTTTATATGTTGCTCTTTTGTATACTTAAAATTTTGAACAAAATTTTTTATTTATTATATTAAAATAAATTGAGAAAATATGCCTTTTTTAGCCACCGAAACACATGTAACGTCTAAATAATGTAACGAATATTAGAAAATAATTAGAAAATATTGATTTGAATATTAAATAATTAGAATATGTTTTAAGAAATTTATGACTTTATCTTTGACTAATTATATTTGTCCAAAACATTTGACTGAATATTCTCTTTTTTTTTCTTCTTCTTCTTCTTCTTTCAATCTGGCATTTTTGCTTCGTTACCAATTTACAATTTACTAGCAGGCTTTGCCCGCTTCGCTGGTCACTAAATTTAAAGGAAACTCTTTTCTATATAGCTTTATAAAAATAAAATAAAATAAATTACTGAAAGTGTTCAAAAGCTCGCTTCAGGTCCCTACTGCCTTCGGCGGCGATTTGGTCATCCACTGCAACTCGGGCGCTTGTGCCTATTACCTGCGACAATGGTTTACCAATGAGCTTCCATTTAGGTGCTTATTATATAACAGTTTCGAAATAGATAGTATCGAAAAAAATTGGAATTTCCCTTTTATATTTGAATCCCAGTTACATGTGAACAACACTATACGTGGTGCACATAATATTTGCTTTTACGTTATTTCCTATGTTTATTTTGTTTATCCAATCAACCATAAAATGACAGCAATTTCACGCCAAATATTACAATATGCTGTGACCGGCTACGTCTGTCGCATGAGACAATTAATTTTTTGTGTTTATATATAATTCATGGTTTGTAAACCTGATAGTACAGCCTTAATATAGTTCTCTTTGGCGACTTTTGAATTTTTGTCACCATTTTACACTTTTAATCCATTGTAACATTAAGACTTAATCCCTTGTAACAATATGCTATGAGCGCTATTTCTGCCGTATTTTAGACAACTGATATTTTTATTTTTATATTTATTTCCCATTAAACATATTGTTATTTTTATTTATTTATTTAAATATTAATTTGAATTATTCAAATATTTCTGTTCGACAGAGTACAAGTGCAGTAACACACAGAGGCTCATTTGTTTGTGTGATAAATTAGCATAGTGATTATTATATAAAAAAATAAATAAATAGGTAAACATTATCGTGCTACACAACTTTATTATGTCGCTCCATTGGCGACTTTTGAATTTTTGTCGCCATATTAGCGATGGATTTTTTTTTTTTTTTTTTTTTTTTTATGAAAAGGGGAAGACTGTTTTGCTAATAATTTTATCATACTCTTTTTTTGTTTATACATAAGAATCCTTCATATTCTGCTTATATTTTTAATAGTTTTTAGGTTTAAAATAGTGCTCGTAGAAATAAATTTCCTATATTTAAAACTGCATTTTTTCTGTAAATTTTGTGTAAAAATAAATCATTTATGTTTTTATATATTTGATGCGCTTCTTAGATTAAAATGGCTGTTGCTATATTAAAATTCTTGTCTACAAACGTTCGGTGTACTTCAACACTAAAATTTAAAAAATCGCCCAGCAGGATCTATTAATGAAACTGATAAAATAAAAATATGGTTCTTAGAGTTTAAATAATCTATTTAAAAAAACTTTTAAAACCCAAATTCTTAATGTATCGTATCACATACATAGATATAGTAATAATATATAGCTTGATCGTTGGGGAGAAAAAAGGGATTCCTTTTCACTTGGGAAATGACGGCGATTTTACCAAAATATGGCAGTCTTTCCCCGAGTGAATACACACGGGAGTACACACGAATATTTTAGCAAATAAAATTCATGAATAATTTATTTACTAAAGGTGGATGAAAAACTCGAGATATAGTTTCAAATTCATTTTTCTTCTTTTCCTTTTTTTTCAATACCACTTAATGGCTGATTCCAAAGCATTTTTTTCGGCATCAAAAATTTTTGCCCGATAATATGGGGATGATAGATCTATATATATATTATTATATCTATGATCACATAAATCTTTTCGGTTAGAATAAAACTTAATTTGAAAAAAAAAAAAAAAAAAAAAAAAAAAAAGATGTAACTTTTTTGTTTATTAACCAAAAAAATTGATGAAATTTGAAATGCAAATTGGTCTTGTGGGGTACACGCTGTATATTATATTTTTGTGTTCGTGAGAGAAAATTTAAAAGAATTTGAAAACTGCAATTTTTAATCCCACTTCAAAAACATGTGACTTAATGTGAAGCAGATTTTTTATTTTTTTTCTCCTAACGGTTTCCATACAATCTTCTGCTGTTGCCACCTAAAATTCATACTTTTGTTAATTTTAAATCTAATTGTCCGATTGATAAGCTGTTTAATGCATCGGATTCACAAAAATTTTCCCTTTCATTTGGTATCTTATTTGTAACGATACGACTGATATTTATAATTTATTTTCTAATCTTTCTAAAATTTATTTTCCTCATTTTAAATAAATGTACGTTTTTTTTATTTAATATTATTATTCTGTCGAAAAACAAAAATTGGCAACAATTAAATTATGGATAAAATTTAAATGGCGTATTTATCAGAAATTAGAAGGTTATTATTTTCACATTTTAATTAAGAAAAAACTAATCAAAAATTTGAAAATCTGACTTCGATGTGCACAATGACCCTTCGGGGGGAACCTTTGTGTTAAATATCGTGACTGTCTGAGCAACCGTTTTCGAGAACAGTGAAATATATATACAAATATTGCTCACTTAATAGTATAAGTCAATGTTCCACTTCGAAAATCCCTGCCAATATCCAATTTTACCATTAAATTTCTTACTCTATCTTAAAATATTTTGTGAAATTTGTGAAAACTTATATATATATATTCACTCAGGATCGAACACACAACCTTCGGGTTCGTAGTTGTGTACTCTGAGCACAGAGCCAACGGGTGTCGGCTGAATATTTCCTGATTATTTAGAGTAGAATGTTTTAAGATTTTTTAAAAATATGTATATATATATATATATATACATACACATATATATATATATATATACATTGAAAGGTGTTAAAATACAAATATAAGTAGTCCTGTCGTACTAAATTAAATTCATCCATAGTTTTAATAATCTCGAAACGAGAATGCACCGAGATACTCACCACTGCAGTAAGGATTATTTATTTATTTATTTATATTTATTTTATTATTTTAATTTTTTTGTTAAAAAAAAAGAATATTTTTTATTCAAAGATATACATTCAAAAACATCGATGTTTTCACTACATTAGCTTTTCAATGTCTTCAAAAGTTTATTTGTTATTTTATAGTTTTTGATATGAAAGACATATTTTCGCATTCAAGTTAGATAAACATTTAATATCTTCAAGCTATTATTTCGCCAAATAAAGCAAGATGTTTCGGTAGAAAATATTCTGAAATCGAAGCATTTTAATATTTTTCAAGTGTTAAAATAAATGATGTGATGGTATTTTTGAATGTGAAGGCAAAAAATGAAGATATTTTTGATTGTGTAGTGATGTTTAGACAATCATGTATTTTTATTTCTTACTGTACTGAAAATATTGATTGTGTAATATTTTTTTATTACTTTCGCTTTTTGATGGGTTTGCAAGTTATGAGAGGTCATGAATACAATTTGACCTTTATTTAGACCTGCTTGTGTGTATGACACAGCTCTAGATTAAGAATTAATGCGCACTGATTCGTATGAAATTATACGTAGTTGCACTGTGTAATATACAATAATCGCAACTAAATTTTACAAATCTGTTAACAGGTGGCGTTGCCATCCAGTTATTTCATATTTTTGTAAATGACAGTATAGAACAAAATTTCATAAAAATGCACACAATTAACACTTTTGCGTAGATTCCCGTCATTTCGAAATCTGTAACTCCGCAAGTGGCGGTTTCTTCCGCAATTTGTATGTTATTTATTTCTTAAGAATATACCCACTCTTCATATTTGTACAATATATATACTATAGATACAAATACTTTGATTAGAAAGAATATAATTATAATGTATATCGATTTGTATTGTAAATGTGAATAGAAAAAATTTTATTCTGAAATATTGTAACTTGGGAGAATAATGGCCAAAGGCGGACCTTAATGTCAAAAAGACAAAAACATGCGGTCGCGAAAGTGTTAAGATTATTTTTAACCAATATTTATGAATTTGTAAAATTTTATTAGTAATTCTAATATTAAATCAGGATACAATATTGTACATGAAGAAGCATCTTTGTTCCACCTAAAGAAAGATCCCCTCCCCCCCCCCCACCTTCTCCTGCTAGGGAGTGGAAATTTTAACAGAGCTGCCAACCTAATCCGGCAAATTGTTAGTAACGCCCCTTTTTCTACACCACTTAATTTTTAGAGTAATTCTCTTCAAATATATTTACGATGAATTAAGGAAACAAATACTCTAAAAATATATTGGTGTAGAAAAAGGGGCGGTACAAACAATTTGCCGGATTAGGTTGGCAGCTCTGTTTTAAGTATGAGTATCTTCAATATCGTCAGTAGCTTTAAAACGAGTGATTGAACCATGTATTCGTAATAAGTTAAACAAATGTATTGATTTTTTTTTAAACCCACCCCTTAAAAAAAAAAAAAAAAAAAATCTTTTTCGCCATACTTTTTTTTTTCTATTTTTTTTCTCTATGTTTCTCTCTCTCTCTCTCTCTTTTTTTTTTTCTTTTTTTTACAAAGTAAAATGCAATGGTGGCTGTTTAGGTATGAGTTACGTGAATTTGTAGAAAAAATACTAAAGAAAGTTTTTTGAAACCATAGTATGTTAGTTTTTAAATAAAAAATGCCAGTTTTAAAATCCATTTGATTGGAGGGAATTTAATAAAGTAATTTAAACGTGCAGTCTAAAAACAAAATACATGCAATATGCAAAAAAAAAAAAATCTTTCATGACGTGTTTAAATTTAAAAACTGAACATGCGAGAAAGGAGTGTATTTCAGTTTTATTATTTAGAACATGTAGAGGTTTTCTTTTTCTTTTTTTTTTCTTAACAATTTTATATTTTATTATTTATTCAAATGTTAAAACAATTTCGCAATAAATCATTTTTTATTTTTTTTATTTTAGATGCAACTTTTAACTAAATAAATATTTATATATATTAAAATACAATAAAAGAATAATTACCGAATTAATATATATATATATATATATATATATGTCATAATAAATTCAATTGAATATTAAATATTAAATATAATACAGAATGTGAATTTTCTTTTTAAAAAATTTTCAATTGCATTAAATATTGTTAAAAATTATTTAATGCACAACATTAATTATTAACGACTGGTTTAAACCACACATTGCGTGGCTGAGACACTTTTACTTAAATAAATAAATGTTTTATGTGATATAATTTTCTAATAGTGTATTTAATTATTTAAAGCATTAAATCAGTTTTGAATCAATATTTAAATTTTAGATACAAGTTTTAATTAATATTTTGAAATCCAATATGAAAACAAGTACCGAATATATATGTAATAATGATTTCAGTTGAAAATTAAATATAATACAGAATACGATTTTCTTTGAAAAAAAAAAAAAAATAAATAAATAAAATTGCGTCAGTGGAGGCCCTCATTTGAGACTCAAAACGGTTTTGTGTTCCGTCTGTTTGTCTGTGTGTTTGTCGCACAATAGCGGCCGCAAAAATCCCGCTATTGACTTGAAATTTGGTACATATGTTCATGATTCCCACGAAATTAGCTGCATAGTTTTGGGTGTGCATTCCATTTGTAGTTTGTGTACAGGGACACGCCAAAGTTTTTCTTATCATTACGGCCTATGGTAAGAATTTGTATTTACCGCGATAGCGGCCCCGAAAAATCACACTATTCACTGAAAATTTGGTATACATGTTCATGCGTTCAACAGAAATAGCTGTATAGTGTTAGGTGTGTATTCCATTAGTCTTTCGTGTACAGGGACACGCCAAGGTGTTTCTTATCATTACGACCTATAGGAAGAATTTGTATGTACCGCAATAGCGGCCGCAAATCCCTTCGATTGACTTGCAAATTGGCGCACATGTTCCAGCTTTGCATATAAGTAGCTGTAAAATTTTTATTGCTATATTGTTTATAAACTGTGTACAGGGACACGCCAAAATTCTTAACATTACGGCGTATGGGGTGAATTTTGTTTAAACGCATTTTAGCATCATTATTTTGCAATCAAGAGAATGAAACTAGCGTACGTAAGATGCTTAAACTTATGTTGTTTGAAGAAAATATGTGCTCTTAAACTTTCTAATTAATGTACAGGACCTTACAAAAGTGCCCTGACAATGTCACGTAGTCATCCAAACGATGTTAAAATTGGAAGAATTATTAATTTTAAACGCAAAATAAGCTGAATAGTTTTTACTGGTGTATACAATGTTTATGGTTCGTTTACAGAGACACACAAGAGAATTTCGTAACATTAGAGCCTATGGACAAATTGTTATTTAAGCGCGCACTTTAATGTGTTTATGCTGAATTGAACTTAATAAAATTAACATACATTATAAAGATTCTTAAAATTATGTGTACCCTTAAAAAAGGTTATGTATAGACTAAATAATTTATGGGACCACACAATATAATCCCGAGTATGTACTGTAATCATCCAAATGATGTCAAATTAGTTTGAAAAATTAATGAGTTATAATTAATTAGGTTTATTCTTGTTATTGGTGTTTATAATGACTGTGACTACATTTCCGGGATACATAAAAGAATTTCGTGCTATTGTGGTTTATAGTCGGTATTTCTTAAAAGTGTATTTTAACATGGTTACACCCCATCAAATATAATGAAATTTTATTAGATTTTTAAAAACATGTTTTTCTGTTGAAAATTGTAGGCATAGAATTGGTAATTAGATTAAAAGTTATGCGAAATATTTCCGATATGCTATGTAATTTTTTTTTCTTTATTTTTTTATTTTTTGCATAAAATTTGGTATTTATGAATTTCAGGGAAATAATACAAGACCGTCGTTTATTAAGAATACATATATATGATATACAGATAGGTATACAAGGAGAGATACAGCGGGGGGTTGAGGGGGGCGGCAGCGCCCTTTAGGAATGTATCTAATTATGGTAAGAAGTCGATCGAATCAATATATATTATTATATAATAAGGAATAAATAAAAATGACCCATTGAATAATGTCTGATGCAAATATGACGTTGAGGCTCCTGATCTGCAGATCCACTAGTTTTATAAAGTATTGTTAAAAATTATTTAACGTACAGCATCAATATTAACAAGGCATTCATAGAAATCATTGCATGACTATGTGATTTTAAAGGAATTAGTGATTGTTTTATGCGAGACATTTTTGTGTAATTTACGGTGTGGATAAATTGTTTATATTTGACGATTTAGAATCAGGCATTATACACAAAATATGTAATGAAAAATGCAGAATTTTATAAATGGTATGAATTTTTATGTTATTTCTTTTCTAATCAACTTTCATAAAAGATGTTGTGTAATTCATTTGTGAGTACTTCTAGATGTATTTCTAGAAATTGTTTTACATTGCGTCATAATTTTCATTTTTCTTTTTCACGGATTTTTATTGTTCTATTTTCAGTTTTCTTTTTACACCCATGAAAAGAAACCAGTAATTTAGATTTTCAATTTTTCATAAAATGTACACGTTTTGGTATGTTTTGAATAGGATTTAGTAATTTTTTGAAATAGCCTGTCTGTTTGACTGTGTGAATTAGAAAAAAATTGTTGAGGTTGTTTCTCAGGAAAACAAGCTTTGAATTTCACGAATCTTTATTTTTTGTTGGTCCTTAATATTTAGCGGTATACTAACTATATTTTGTCATAAATCATCCAGCAGATTGTGCTGTCATGCTGCAATTTCTTCAGTTTCTTAAAAAAGCTAAAATATATAAGTGTACCAAACTTGTTATGTGAGATGGGAATTATAGATATCGTACAGTAAGTCCAGGGACTAATCCCTAGATAGCGTCGCAAATGAAATATTTCTGTGTGGGTAAAGTAAACCTAACTTTCAAAAGATACACGTTAAAGTTTCATGATATTTTGTTGCCGAGATATCAAAATTTTAGTGACCTTACTTTTGATGTTTTCAAAATGAGGGATAAAGCTGAATTTCATGAGTTGATTAATCATTGCTTTGTGATAGGCAAAAATATTGTTGAAATATAGCAATGGCTTAACAGTTTCAACAGTACTTTTGTCCATAAAAAACAATGTTTAAACAGCTTTGTCCCTCATTTGTAAAACATCAAAAATGGTGTAAAACATCAACAAACATCATTTGTAAAACATCAACAAACATCATTTGTAAAACATCAACAAACTATCAAAATATCATGAAATTTAACGTATATCTTTTGAAAGTTAGGTTTACTTTACCCACACAGAAATATTTCATTTGCGACGCTACCTGGGGAATAGTCCCGGGACATATTGAACGATGTGTTATATATATATATATATGTGCTGATCCAATTTGATTGCGTATTGACTTGTAGGTAGTGCAGCAATACGTTTAATGTTTTACGTCTTTTTCAGATGCATTTGTAAAAAAAATTGTAATGGTTATGCATTAATATGATAGAGGAAGGTCTGTTGAATTATATTTAAATCGTCAACGTCGAATCATTGCGTTGTTTCACATCTTTAGTACTTTTTTATTTTTATTTTTACATTTTTTTAACCGTTCAGCGGTTAGAACATTCAAAGACACAGACAGAAATTCATACAAATGGACAATATCGATAATATTATATATAAATATGTGTAATATAAAGTTAGCATGATTACTTGCTGCGGGCTAAAAAAAAATACTGGATCAATTTACGTTTGTTTTTCAGCAAAATGATACGCTTAGTGCACGGAAATTTTAAAGCTATTGAAATCAGTGATTGTGTAAAACGTTTTATGGCTGTCATATTTGTTTTATGACGGGCCGATGTACGTTTAACAGAATCCAAAACTACTAAGTTTGTCTACCTGTTACAGCATTATTTTCACTGTAAATGAACTATCGTGCATGCTATAAAGCTATATTGAACTTTTTTAAAAGCGTATTCATAGTATTATATGTATGTTTATCTCTCTTCTTTTCAGTGACTTTCAAACAAGGGAAAGTGTGTATTATATTAAAGAAACTGTTCTTATATATATCTTAAAAATACTTTCTTAACTGAATCACTAATTAAATTAAAAATATGTTAAAGGTATATATAAATATATAAACAATGAAAAAGTATTAAAAATAAAATAAAATAAAGAGGCTGGGTAGATGTTTGATTAAGGAGGTTGTGTGGTGTTTTTTGGCTTGGTTTGTTGGTTGGCTGGTTGAATTTAATTTAAAATATATTTAAATTACCTTTTAAATTTTTATCCTGTGTATTACGTTCGTCATACTTATTTCATATTAAGTATAATATAACAATTTTATTATTAATAATTATAACAATTTTATTTTTAATAATACTATATGGTTTTCTAGGAGATTTGGAAAAAGTGCGGCGTCCATTAAACTGGTTTAATTCGCTTCCCCAATATAGAACCGTGGTGATCCTTGCTCCTTCTTTCTTGTTAATTATTTTCTGTTATACATTGTTGATAATTGTCACATATGACCTCATCCATATATGTCACACAAATAGTTTATATTATTTTTTTCATATTTTTTGCCTTTCTATAAGGCTTTGTAATTATATGTTGATTAATTAAATTTTTTCCTCTTGTTGTTAGATCATTGTAACGATGAATATATATATATATATATATATAACTAGCTGACCCGTCCGGCTTCGCACTGATGAACAAATTTTAGTTAAAGATGGATTGATATGTAAAAAATCAAGAAATATATCAGTTTATATGGTATAGTCAGGCAATATTATTAACTGGAAAGTCAAAATATAATTTTACAATTATTTTTTTTAATTAGTTGTTAAATGTTGGCAATTTTTACTTAATGCTATTTATTTATTTATTTATTTATTTCATAAAAAGAAACATTACTTTACTCATGAATAAAAAATATTGAAAAATAAACCTATGACATGAAAATGTTTTTGATAAAATTGACGTCATAATAGCTTTAATTATTATTTATTTGTTCATTTCGCAAATATATTTATTTTTTTCCATAATTGATTATTATTTTAATAATGAGTAATAAAAGGAGAAATCAATAATATGAAACAATATTCGTACAATATATACTATTACAGAATCTGGTGTGAAACAACCACACGACTTCCATTACCCACTATTACACGTAATATATACAATTTTTTGGAGATATTACTTGCATTTTTTGAGATTTTCGAGTAAGAGAAACTTGATACACGTATAAAGACACATACAACAGAGTTTGCATAGCGAGTTAAAAAATAAGGGAAAAAAAAATAGATAGTTATTTTTTTAAACACGAATTTCCGAGATCTAAAACTGAACTACCTAATCAGGATGACCGTTAATATTCCTGTAATAAGCACGTAATACTTGAGAAAGGTTATCTAAATTGGATTAAAGAAAAAATTTTCAAGAATACGTTAGAGCCGTTTTTGAGATACCAACTTTTACCAAAACTTAACATACTCAATTATTGACCTAAAAACAATAATTACATACAAAAGGATATTTAATAGGAAGTTAACATGGCGAGTTTGAAAAAAAATCCGTACAGGCGTTTTTAAAGGAACGCACTTGCGAAGTCTGAAATTGAGCTGTTTATAGAGGACGCCTATCAATTTTCCTGAAATAAGCAACTTTTCAATCGAAAGGGCATCTAATATATTATTTATATAGCAACTTTGAAGAAAATCATTAGAGATGTTTTTGAATATGGGCTTAGGGTCCCATTTCTGGTTTTCGATGACCCAATTCCGGTTTTTCAATTTTCACGAAAATTTGGAAAATTTATCTGTACACCAGACCTGAATCACTTGTGAAGTTTAGTAGTTCTATTTTTATTAGTTTTGGAGATATGACAGCCAGAAGATTACACACACACGTGCACATATACACACACTGACCAATTGCCAAAACCTATACAATACTTCCACTACCTACGGTAGTAGGGTAATTGAAGTAAACACATACATCTCGTATTTACTACGATAATATACAGATTTTCGTATTACGTTTTCGATCGCCAAATACAAAAATCGCCAATGACGATAGATATCAAATCTATGCTTCGTTTTCAATTAAAATATTGAAAATTTTAATTAAAAATTTATTTTACCAAAATTTATTATAGCTTCTAGCACTATAGAGAGAGACAGTGTAACTTTTGATTATTGAAAGAAAAAAAAAAAAAAAAAAAAGCAATCGGCTTTTTAGTTCTAGCGATCGTTCTCTACATATGCATATAAACCTTTCTTTTTTTTTTTATATTAGTATAGCTATAGAGCATAGGTATATTAAATAGGTTTCCAGTCAACATAATGTAACTCAAATAATTAAATGCTATTTACATTTCAGTAATGGCTGTATGCGCTATGTATATTGAGCTACTTGCCATAACTGTTAGTTGCTAAAAATAGTCGCCAAATATATTTAAACATCTCAATACGCAAGCGAAGTATGACATCACTGACCGCCCGTGGATGCAAGAAAAAGATTTTCCATGTTAATCGCTCATTGGATTTTTTTTTTTTTTTTTTTTTTTTATTAAAATTCTAGAAGAATTATTTCCCGATTTTAATCCTCATATTTGGGTATAGATATGTATTAGTTATTGTATGCATGCGTTAGATTGAGTTATTTTGCTGTCAAATTGACAAAATTTTAATTTTAAATTTCAAAACTGTCACCCTTGGCGTTTTTTTGTATTTGGCGATCAAAAACGTAATACGAAAATATACATGCCAGATGTATATTTTTCGTAATATGTATTGTACGAAATATTGTTTCATATTATTCGTTACACTCTTAATGTAAGTTTTTAAAATAACCATGATTTTTGAAAGGAATTAAATTATATTCGCCAGATAATTTGGCGATATTTTTTTTTTCTGCCAAGGATGACGGATATCAAATCTATTCCGCTGCAACATATTAGTATATTATATCAGATACTTTATTTAGACATTTGAAAACAAATTTGACTTTAAATTATGATAGAATATTTATCCTTTCCCTTTTAATTAGTTTATTAGTTGGATGTTTATTGTGTAAATATCATCCTTTGAAATGAAATGTTTATGTTTTCAATCGAATATGGAAATTTGCTATTTTTTTTTCTAGAGTTTTGAAATTTAAAATTCCAATTTTATCAATTTTACAACAAAAACAATTTAATCTAACGGATGCACATGATAACTAATACATATCTATATCCAAATATAGGATTAAAATGGGGAAATAATTTTCCTCGACCTTTATTTTTTTACAAAAAATCCAGTTCACTTTTTATATTATTGTTCGCGTGAAAATATATTTTATTATATGTCTAAAAATAAATTAATTCGTAAATCTTTTTGGCAACAATTATAAATTAAAATAAATAATATTATAAAATAGAATTTCTTATTTTATTTTATTTATTTATTTATTTATTTTTAAATTCCAATTTCGTTTACACCACGGAGTAAAAAGACGTTTACACACATCAGTTTAAACCACGGAGTAATAAAGACTCCGTGGTTTAAACATTGATGCTTAGGTATTATATCATATCATATCAGATTAAATTATTAGAAAAATAAACACTTTTAATTCTATAATGACGTCAGATTTAACGTGTAAGTTTAACAATTAAAAAAGCTTTATATGAATTTCAATTTAATGCACGTGCAAATATATTTCTTTTCTTTTCACGTCAAGATATTTTAAAAACGAAATGAATATGTAAATGTTTCTTTTATGTTGGCAGCAGCTAATTTTTTAATATTTCATTATTTCCATTTCTATTACGGCTTCTATGGGGATTTTAATTAAAATGCTCAGATTTTAAACTAAAATTTATTTTATCAAAAGTAAATATAGCCTATAACAATATGGTATACTGTAGCTTTCGGTCAGTGAAAGAAGTTTTTAAATCGGTTCAGTAGTTTCAGAGATTACCCTCCACAAACAAACAATTTTTTGCGCTTTATATAATGATATAGATTAAAAATTGCTCATTTTTCAATCTTTAATTTTTTAAATATTGACTTTATGGTTACATCAGTGTTGGGTATAATTGATTAAAAAGTAACTGAATTAAAATTGAATTGTAATTATAATTATTTTATTGTCAATCAATTAACAAGTAATTGATTACAAATAAATTGAATTATTTATTCAATTTATTTGTAATAATTCAAATTATTTGTAATCAATTACTTGTTGAAATATTGACAGTAAAATAATTGTAACTGTAATTTAATTGTAATTCAATTATAATTCAATTACTTTTTAATCAATTATGCCCAACACTGGGTTACATATAATTTAAGTTAATTAACATAACTTAATAATGATTCACTTTTAATTGTATATGATATCTAACTATAGATATATGATTCGATTAAATTGAAATCAATCATTGTATGAATTTATGCAAATAATATGTCTTTCTAAATTTATTCTTTCGAAACGAGTATTTATTGACGAATTCGGCTTGAATAAATAAATCCACATATTGATTTTATTTCCACTTTTATTTTATATTTCGGACGCAAAATATCTCATCACTTAATAATGTTATTATTCTTGAGTTAGGAATAGAAACCATGCATTTTTAATGGAATTTTTAAAGGAGGGGGGGGGGGGGGTATTTCAACGGTACAATGAACCCGAATTATGATTTGTTTATAAAACATTTATAAATGTTCTCTTGCTACTTTTTTTCAAAATGTAATTTGAAATCGGGAATTCTTGTAGGATCAAAGCAAATTCAGATTATTTGTGAAATTTTAAAATGTATCACAAATATGTTTGAAAAATAAAAGCTTCTCATAGTAATAAAAACAATGCACATTAATTTTTTTAATTTTAAATGATATTATAGTGTTCTGTTAATTTTAAGATACCACTTTATTTAATAAAAATAATAATAATAATAAATAAATAAAGTTAGTAAGCGGAAGTTAGGTTTTTAACCGGTTGCTGATTTGGCTAGCAAAATAAGCTCCACCTTCAAATGCAGCAAAGAAGTTATGTTTTTTAAGACAATATGTTTTTTTTTTTTTTTTTTTTTTTTTTTGACATAATAAATCAAAAAAGGTCCAGAAAAGTTTTCACAATAATTTTAATTCCCGAATGAAAACAGAACATGAAGATTTCATATTGGAATACTAAAAGGAAACTAGCATGTTTTGGCCATCACAAAACTTTCTTCTAAATTTTCTTACACAAATTCACACAGTACAAAATATTTATCAAAATTCTTATATATTTATTTTTCTTGATAAATGTAGATGATTTTCTTCTCAGACAAGTACAACATAAAATATCCGAATAGTGTCAAATTTGTGCTCTGCATTCGAAACGTAGATTTTTTTTTTTTTTTTTTTTTTTTTTTTATGTACCCTAACAGCACAAAATGTTCCAGAAACGTAACAATCATATAACATTGAAACATTATAAGCATTTCAGGAACGACTATAAACGTTCAGATTGCTTTCCGATTAGTTTCGAAAACGTAGAAATGTCCGCGATCGTAACAAAAAATCAGATACGTAACAGAAATGCTACAATCACTTAACAGATAGAAAACTCAAAAGGGCGAATGTTTCAGAAAGGTATCAGAGAGCATATTTAATGTGTTACGTTTTTGAAAGAATGTAAGCTTTTTGCAACATAACTGAAACATTCTGTGCTGTATGGGTACTGAGTATTACTTCATAACTGGATCTGTCACAATGTTTTGTTTCTCTCACACACTCACATAGACAGGCAGACATTTTCTAAAATTGTTGAAATCAAATGTTCTTCATCTCTTTCTTCTATTGAATCTCCTTATATTATTAAAATCTGTGCGCATCTGTCTTTCTGTCTGTCTGTCTGTCTGTCTGTCTGTCTGTCTTTCTGTCTGTCTGTCTGTCTGTCTGTCTGTCTGTCTGTGAGAAATGCCTTGTGACTGCTAAAGCTCCGGCGCTAATGGTCGCATCGCTTTAAAACCGTTGTCGACAGACGCAGAATTTCTTCATCTCGACATCGCGATAATTCGCTAAGCGATGCGACCCTAATTAGCGGAGATATTAATTAAAAAGTCCACCCTTGTCTACCGAAAAATGACCCAGAATTCATGATTAAATGCTTAAAAAGCGACATTTTTACTGAAAAAGTGGAAAATAAATTAGAAATATCAGTCGTATCGTTACAAATAAGGTATCAAATGAAAGATCCGATTTTTCTGAATCCGACGGTTTAAACAGCTTATCGATAGGGCAATTAGATTTTTTAAAATTAACTAAAGTATGAAAAAAAAGGTGGCAACAAATCACAAGAGTTTTATTAATTTCGCAATAGACGTATTTCGGTTACCATGGCGCCGAGCGAAAGAATAAATAGATTTTGCTTCCTGCTTTACTGATTTTGTACTGGAAATAAAAATTGCAAATTTCAAAATGCTTCAATTTTATTCAAAATTATTTCAAACTTGCTACACACTTTTAACATCACAAGACGAAGTAGCAGTTAAAATTTCACCGGGTTTCCAAAATAAATAAAAAATCTACAATTTAATTGCAAATTAAATTTTATTCTCATACGCGTATTTCAAATTCTAACTATGATTAAATTATTTTTAATAGATCATTCGAAAGATATTTTAAAGTACTTTTATATTATCGAAAGTGGGATTCAAGATTTCGCTTCATTTACACGATTTGAGGACTCCTGAATTCGTTTTCTTTTGTATCTCAGCTACTAATTAAAATAATTTCATAAGTAATACATCATTAGATAGCTTTGTTGATTTGGAATCGAACAGTAGATTACAGAAATTTCTACCGCCAGATGGCGCTGTAATATTTTCAAATTTCAATATTTCAATTTATAATTATGATTAAATTATTTTTAATACATCATTCGAAAGATATTTTAAAGTTCTTTTAAATTATCGAAAGTTTTCACCAGATTTACACGTTTTGAGGTAACCTGATTAGGTTTTCTTTTGCATCTCAGCTAATTCAGTTTGACCGTTCAAAATTGACATATGTAGGTTAATTAGGAAGAGCTGAAAGGGTGGGGAAGATATAGACGTGCACCGCGCTCACGGGACAGCGCTGCCGAAGGCAGTGGGGACCTGGTCCGACTTTTTAACCGATGAGAAATGATTTTTTTTTCAATTTATTTTCTTAAGAAAAAAATTTGACTTGAGAAGGAATATGTGCGCGTAGCGCGCGTATACCTTCACACGTGCGCACGCAGCGGGCATGGGTCTGCGCTGCCGAAGGCAGTGGGGACACGGTGTGAGTTTTTACACGATCAGAAATGATTTTTTTAGGGGGGCACGAAGGTTCAGGGAAGGAATACGCGCGCGCAGTGCGTGTATTCCTTAACTTAAACGCGCGCAGCGCGCACGGGACTGCGCTGCCGTAGACAGTGAGGACCCAGTCCGACTTTGTACCTGATGAGAAATGATTTTTTAAATTTTCTTTTCTTAAGAATAAAAATTTGATTTGAGAAATTAAATTTTATTTGGACCCGGACCGACTTTTTACCCAATCAGAAATGATTTTTTTTTTTTTTTTTTTTTTTTTTAATTTCTTTTCTTAACGCTAAAAGTTACTGTTAGTGATTCATTAATTTTAGTGATTCATTTGAAAATACTGACCCGCTAGCGGGCGAAGCTCGCTAGTATGAAAGTAAATTTTAAAATCTGTTAAAGATAGCCTAAGACTTATGAGCGTATAGCTGCAATTAATAATAACTCTGTACTGATAAGTATAAAAGATTTAAGTCCATATTCTTGATTTTTCAGGAGACGAAAAATAAAGTTAAACTAACTAAAAACTAATCAGAAGAATTGATTAGGAAAAAGGGTTTATGTTGACTTATACCCTTTATACCGTTCAGTGATTGTCAACCTTCATTTAATAACGGGAAAAAAATGAATTAAATATTTTATACCATACATGAATGGTAAATTTCTGACTTGAATCTTTTTTTTGCCAATGGATTTTCTAAAAGACTAAATGACATGGATTTAAATCCTTTATACCAATCGATAGAGAATTTTTTTCTGAGTCTAACTATGTGCTTAACTAAAAATCGACATTTTTGGACTTAATCCTTTATACTTATCAGTACAGAACTAATGTGCGTATTCTGCAAATAATATAAACTTCATCTCAGAAATAAAAAAAAATGCTTTACTTCAAAAATAATATAATTGTTTGCAAACATGGATTTAAATCCTTTATACCAATCGATAGAGAATTTTTTTCTGAGTCTAACTATGCGCTTAACTCAAAATCGATATTTTTGTTCTTAATCCTTTATACTTATCAGTACAGAACTAATGTGCGTATTCTGCAAATAATATAAACTTCATCTCAGAAATATATTTAAAAAAAAATGCTTTACTTCAAAAATAATATAATTGTTTGCAAACTTCTAACAAATACTAAAATTAATTTATAAAAATAAGTCACTATAATAAGTTCTATTAGTCACTAGTCACAATGAAATTCTAAACAAAGATGTGAACAAAAAAATACAGCAATTGAAAGGCATAAATATATAGATTTAAGAATTAAAAAAAAAAAAAAAACTCATTAATCTATATGTGTTCCGTATTAGGTAAATATTCGTTTTACAATAATTTTATTCATTATATTTTTCAAATGATTTAGCTGTCTGTAAAATCTATTCTACGCGTAATTTTTTTCTTTAAGAAGATAATTGTATTGATTAAAGCACTAATAGAATAATTTATCAAAGTAATGGTCGTATATTTAAACTTTCCTTCAAGCTTTTATTATAGCCTGCAGAAAAAGGTCACCAAATTAAGTTTTATTGTCAGAGATGAATGGGAATTAAATTCGATAAAGCTTCTTTTTGAACGCAATTATTCTAACGTAAAAATCCCCTATATTATTGTAAAATATTGAAAGTTCGCTGTTCTGAATTAGTATTTCTACTGAATAAATGACAGAATTTTAGTTAAACTTGCCTCTTTATTTGTGTGGAATTTCTTTTTAAACGAGTCTCTTTATACAATGTAATTTATAATGATAATTACACGTATTTGTAATACGTCATATCAGTTTACGCGTTCTGAATTTAAACAGAAAGTGTAAACATTAAATGTGCCCTCCATTTTGGAGGATTTTTTTTCTTTTTAAATGAGTCTCTTTTCATGTGGTAAATTATAATACTTTTTGCACCATTTTCATTCTTTTGGGTTGTTCGGAAAATAATTTCGTTTCTTTCCTTTGAAAATGAAAGATGATTTTCTTATATTGTGTAAATATTTTATTGAATTATATCTGCACTGATATGTATAAAGGATTTAAGTCCATATTCTTGATATTTCAGGAGACGAAAAATAAAGTTCAAAAATTCTGTATAAAATCTTCTATTCAATACAGTTTTAGCCAGGATATTATCATAATATACAATTTTGTGAATAAACTACATACATTTAATTTTGAAGTTTGTTTATTTTTAACAGATTTACGTATATAATACATACAAACATGAATGCTGAATTTCTGATTTGAATCTTATTTCCAATGGATTTTCTCAAAGACTAAATGACATGTACTTAAATCTTTTATACCAGTAGATAGAGAATTTTTTTCTGAGTCTGAATATATACTTAACTCAAAATCGACAATTTTGAACTTAAATCCTTTATACTTCTCAGTACAGATATATTCTCCACTTTGATCTGTTTCCTAGTGATCTCACGAGTTGTTACTTTGCAGTTTTTATAAATCAATACTTTATTTTGTCTTCATTAGCATAAACTGGGTTTCCAGAACGTAATGCACCTTCAGTGTCAAAATTGCCGGAACTAAGTTTAGTAAACCAGTTTTGACACTGGCGTTCTTTAAATAAATTTTCTGTATACACATCGTATACTTTTTTTCCTTGTTTGAACAGTATTTTCACCTTTTTGATAGCAAAAACAATTATGCCGAAAATGTCGCTTCCGATTTCCTTTATTTGACAGGGCACCAATCAAAACCTATTGAGTAGAATAAAAATAACTTTTTCACAAGCATGCCTTGCTATACACTGTAAAAAATAGGTTCTGAAAAATAAGTATATATTGTCTCAAAATAGCCCCGAAAAAATATATACTTAAATTTGAAAACCCATGTACTCATTTTTGAGTATACTAACATGCTCAAAAATGGGGTTGACCAATAAGAATCCCAATATTCCCATGTTTGTCATGTCAATGTACTGAAAAATGAGTACAGGGGTTTCAAATTTAAGTATATATTGTTTCGAGGCTATTTTGAGACAATATATATACTTATTTTTAAGCACCCATTTTTTACAGTGTATCAGCTGTCACAATATATAATGGTAAATGCAGCTTAATTGTGAAGATGGTGTGAAAAAAATACAATTAAGTCCTCTGCTGAGATAAACGAAATTACTTTCCGAACAACCCAATAGTAAAACAAACCTGTGTGGAAGGGATGCTCTATGATAATAGAAGAGCATACGTAGTTAAAAATACCCTGGTGTGCAAATTTAAAAGAACAGCCTTTTTTTCTCATTCTCTTCTTTTGCATATAATTCTTAAAATAAATAGAACATGGAATTTGAATAGCATGTTCTTTATCAAATCATTAATTAAAATCCATAGAACTTTAATATAAGTTACTTTTTTTAAACTGTTATTAATTCTATTTTTCGTAAAAGTAATCTTTGGAAGAAATGAAAAATTAAAACAATTTTAGAAAAGAAAACTGGTTGTAAAATTATTTAAAAATGCGTTACAAACAGGTGAAGATATAAATGCCTCTAAATTTTAAACTAAAACAGACATTTTTCTTGCATTCATTTTTTTTTCTTTTTCTTTTTCTTTTTCTTTTCTTTTCTTTCTTTCTTTTTTTTTTTTTTCATGTAAATAATATTTAAAAATATATAATAATTCATTATTATTATATATATATATGTATATGTATTATAGCTATTTTTATATTTGAAATTAATGGTAAACTTTTTATAAAGTTACAAAACACGTTTTTTTCTAAAGAGATCATTTTTAAAATTCGAAATTTAGGAACATTTTTTTTAAGAAAATGTAAATTTTGTAAAAGGAATGAAAATGTTTGGATTTTAATTCACAGAATATAAATTGCTCTTTATTTTCTTTATCAGCAGAACCCAATGTCTCATTATTTGCTGATTATCGAAAGTTACTTTATTTTTTTCATAGGTAAAACACAATTTTGATGTGCATGTATTTAAGTTGCCACGTTATGGATCGGTTGCAATCAATATATGAAAACCTATATGAAAACAACACGAAAACTGGTCTTTCGTGCAAGAACAGAAAGTTATATAAGCATGGGATTAATTTTAAAACTGGATATTTAAAAAACTACAGTTAACGCTTTTATGACTGCTAAAGTATATCTACGAAATTTATATATTTATCAATTCATAGATGAGAGTAACTAGGAATATTTACATGTTATATATTTCCCCAAAAGCATATCTAAAAGTGTATCAACAAGTCCAGTTTAATATGCTTTAATACATTAGTATTTTTTTTATATATATAATTTTTTTATTGGTATACACGTAATTCATAAATAAACGTTTGTTAATTACGTATTTACATTAACAAAATAAGAAAGTATCTTTTTTTTCTTTTCTTTTAATGATTCGATACTGAAACGCAATGGCTATAAACGGAACTGCAGTTTTGAAAGTTTTTTATACAAACTTCCAGGAAAAATACTGACGTAAAGGAAATTAAATATAACAAACAGATTTATCTTAATTCCGTTGTCACACAGTTAAAAAATAAATTTATTTACAAAAAAAGAAAAAAGAAAAAAAAAAACGAGTGTATAATTTAGAAAACTATTTATTCGCGGAAAAATGGCCTTTTTAATTTTTTTTTTTTTTTTAATCTAAACAATGTCAAATACTTTTTATCGTTAAAAAAGAGACTTATTACATTTTATTTCTGTCAAAATTAAAAAGTTTTTTTCTTCTTTTTTTTTCTTTCAGTGTACTTGATTTATCGTATTTGTATATTTAAATATAAATGTATACCTTAACCTAAAATTATAAGTGTTTATCATTAAAATATTTTAAATAACGTAGTACAAGTAAGCATTCAGCCAGAAGGGTATTTTTTACTTGAAGGGTACAATTAATGTCAGGAACCTAATAACAATATTATTAAAGTTCTTAAAATTATTCGAGCAAAAAGCATAATTATTCAGAAAATATTAGGACGGGTGTTGTTGATTCTGGTGTGAGATTAAACGCTTTTGTCTGCATTAGGGATTTAAGACTGGTACAAACGCCGCCGTATTTGAGGATATTTCTAAGGAACTTTCTAGTATCAGAGCTGCCAACCTAATCCGGCAAATTGCTAGTACCGCCCCTTTTTGTACACCACTAAATTTTTAGAGTAATTCTCTTCAAATATATTTTCGATGAATTAAGAAAACAAATACTCTAAAAATTGAGTGGTGTAGGAAAAGGGGCGGTACAAACAATTTGCCGGATTAGGTTGGCAGCTCTGTAGTATGAATTTTTTGCAAGTTTAGGAGAAACAGTAGAAAACCTTGGAAAACTTCGAACAACTAAGCCGACGAGAGCAGCTTGCTTTCGTACCCTTAAACTCTCATTTACGTGTTTTAAAAGCAGAATTAGATTGAACTAAAAGTTTATTTTCTGTAAGAATATGATGTTTTACGTAAAATTCGAGTTTGGTTTTACATTATAGTTATTGTTGTAAATCGAAGACAGTGAAAATGAGCAAATTAATATTAATTTTGAACATTTACGCCCAGTATTCTCTGCAGTTGCTGTTTTGAATATAAATTTGTGTCTAAAATAATCTTTGTATTATTCTTTTGAAGTATTGTAAACGTTTGTATGATAAACGTTTAATGAAAATAAGTCTTAAAAAAAGTGGTATTTAAAATCGCAACTGCTAAGAAAGAACCCTATTACACGTGTATAACCCAAATCCGTACTACAAGAAAAACAATCATGTTTTACTTACAAATTAAGAAAGCACTTTCATATGTTACGAGATAACTTTTAGTAAAATTAAGACCGATTCAAAGAATGATTGAGTTTAACTAATATGAATCAATACGAAGTTATGAGTAAGTACTTATGAGTGTTAACTTATGAATAAGCTTAACTGCTAACTTATAGGTGAGAACTATTTAAAAAGCGAAAAATTAAAATCATAAAACGTTTATAATCTATGAGATACTTTCCCATATTTTTAGGGAAATTAAAACACAACGTGAAAGAAACTAATACTATCTGTAGTTGAAAGATTTCAAATTATTCATATATACTTACATGCACATACACGTACTTTTCATTTATTTCATTTATTTTATTAAGTTATTTATTTTGTAACGATGGTTATATCTGTATATATATATAAATTACGTGTCACGATGTTTGTCTGGGGTAAACTCCTAAACTAAGGAACAGATTTTAATGAAATTTTGCACACTGTGTGCAGTTTGGTCCAACTTGAGAGATAGGATAGTTTTTATCTCAATTTATTGTCACAATATTGTTTTATTGCAATTATTTGTTAATTATAGACCTTTATTAAAGTTGCTCCAAAATATCTGTGAGTTCCATTAATTTAATTGTTGCCAAAAAAAAAAAAAAAAAAAAAAAAACGAGTTTTTTTCGACATAAAAATAAATACATTTAATCAAACGTGAACGTTAAAAAATTATAAAAAGTTAAATTATGCATCTCACGAAAATTGACGTCATAATCAATTTAAGGATTTTATACACATTGATAAAGTGCTAATGTAGTTCTATCATAGTAATAGTAATGTATATAGATCTCTCATCCCCATGTTATCTTACAAAGATTTTTGATGCCGAAAAAAAAAAATAATAAAAGCTTTGGAAACAGCCATTAAGTGGTAATGAAAAAAAAAAAAAGAAAGAAAAGAAAGAAAGAAATATGAATTTGTATCTGGAGTCTTCCATTCCCCTTTAGCAAATAAATTATTCATAAATTTTATTTGCTAAAATATTAGTATGTATTCCCGTGTGTATTCACTCGGGGAAAGACGGCCATATTTTGGTAAAAACGTCGTCTTTTCCCAAATGAAAAGGAATAACTTTTTTCTCCCCAATGATCACTCCATTCTATATATGCTATACTATATCTATGAGTTCTATACGCAAGCGAAGTGTGACTGACTGACCGTCTATGCAGCCAAGAAAAAGATTTCCTATGTTAATTGCCCACTGGATTTTTTGTAAGAAATTATTAAAAATCGAAGAAATTTATTTCCCGATTTTAATCCTTATATTTGGGTATAGATATGTATTGGTTATCGCGGGTGTTAGATTGAATTATTTTGCTGTCAAATTGACAAAATTTTAATTTTAAATTTCAAAACTCTGTCGCCCTTGGCTGTTTTTATTATTATTATTATTATTTGGCGATCAAAAGCGTAACACGAAAATATACATGCCAGATGTATGCATTGTACGAAATGTAATATGTATTATTCATTGTACGTATGTATGACATGTAATATGTATTGTACGAAATATTGTTTCATATTATTCATTACTCTTTTAATATAAGTTGTTAAAATAACCATGATTTTTGAAAGGAATTAAATATTTTCGCCAGATAATTTGGCGATATTCTTTTTTTTTTTCGCCAAGGATGACAGAAATGAAATCTATTCCGCTGCAAAATATTAGTATCTTACATCAGATATTTTATTTAGACATTTGAAAACAAATTTGACTTCAAACTATGATAGAATATTTATCATTTTCCTTTTAATTAGTATATTATTAGTATATTAAAATTTAAAAGCATGGTATATAAAAAGTTTTTATTTTTTTATTTTTTTTTTTTTTTATCTTATAATTATTCTTATCTTAATCCTCAATGTTTCCCATCTTTATTAACTTGAATTTACTATTAAAATTTTAACATACTCAAAAACTTCTCATCACTTCGTTAAAATACACTAAACTTTTCCAAAATCTTTTTCTATTTAAAATGATACATGTATTTACTTTAAATGTCCAATATTTCATAAGATTTCCAATTTTAAAGTTTTAAAATATTTATCAAATTTACTTATTTTTCTGGTTTAGCCTTATTGTTTTCCTTTTTATAACTACAGCTGCTGCCCTCTTTAAAATATTTAAAATGATGAGGTCATTTTATAGTAAAATTATCCATTATAGCATATATTATATTTCATTCCTCCATAAAAATTGATTTTAAAATCGTCTGTTTCTTTTATACTTTTATTTTAATAGAATTTTAATAGAATTTAATTTATATATTAGTCATTTTAGCAATTTTATCCAAAGTAGCATTAGAAATAATATATATCACTTCTCCATTAAAATTTATAGGACCCTACAATGAAATTAATTTGTGCTTAATATCAACACTACGAAAATTTTTATCAATCGCTTCCAAATTTTGACCTAAGTTTCAAATCTCAACCCTGTGGGTTTTTACATCGGCTACAACGTTTTCGTCTTTGTTCGTAAATAATAATTTGACTGTACTAAATAGTTTACAGCCGTATAATTCAACGTATAACTTAGTCACAGCAACGCGTGGCCGGGTCTGCTAGTATATATTTTATTTTATAAAGTTACGTACATTAAATAAATGTTTTATTACACATTTGAATAAAAGTGACTATACAAATACATTTTCATTTCTTCGTCTAAATATTACCAACATACAACATTTACAAAAAAAAAAAAAAAAAAACATTAAAGTTAATAGTTTCTCTTTACTTCAAAGACTTTAAAATCTTTCTCTCTCTCTCTCTCTCTCTCTCTTTTTTTTTTTTTTTTTTTTTTTTTTTTTTAAGAAAGAAAGGAAGAAAGAAACAGGAAGGCTTGCGGGAATTATTTGAATTTCTGTTTATTAATGATGTTTGTGGCAACAGGTTTATTTTCTTTATATTTATTTTATTTTATTTTTCTTTCTTTTTTTTTTTTTTTTTTTTTTTTTTTTTTTTTAAATAACCATCGCAAAAATATGTTTCTTATTTATTGTTTGAAATAATTTTGAAAAACCAAGTCATTTATATTTGGAATGTATATAGTAATAATTTTGTTTTTAGAGAAATTTTTAACTTTCACATGTAGTTTAACAACTAATATGTAAATGATAAGTCAAAAAATTTCAAGATTTGCAAATAAAATTATTAACAATATAAAAGATAAATTTTATGACATCAATGAATGATGACTAAAGTAGAAATTTCAATGCTATAGCTAATTACGAAGTGAGCGAAAAGTCTTTTAATTAATAAAATGTATATTTTTCTCTGCATAGATTTTTTTCTTTGGCGATAATATTTTGTACTTTTTATTGAGATTTCTTACATTTAAACATTTTTTTTCAAGAAATTGTTAATGATCTAAATTAAATGACTATTTACACATATATTATATTTTGTAACTAACATGGTATTTTACTTATTTGATTTCTCTGAAAGTTTTCTGGTATATTACTCTGTATTTAATTGCTCGAAGTTATAAGATTTTCTTTTTCTTTTCTCATTCTCGACAGTAGTTGGTTTTTTGGGTATTTTATGCTCTTATGTTACTCATATAAACACACAGACACACTGTTAAAAATTTGGAGTTGGTTTGAACCAAAACTTGACACTGAAGTACCTGCAACCACTCAATGGTTTAACCTTTTACCATAATTTGGTAATTTTATTATGAACCAAATATTGGTATTATGTTAAAAAAAAAAAAAAAAAAAAAAAAATGATAGTTTGACTGAGATGGGAATCGAACTGAAGATCTTCTTGTTTCAATTCAAAGACTCTGGCACTGAGCCTTGCTTTTTGGCCCGATAATACTGTTTCATTGATTTTGATAAAATAAGCTAAATTTTCTAGGGTCTTATTTTGGCCCCTAGGTGAGTTGTTGCACAAAATTTGCCCTTTACCCTATGTTTTTGACCACTCTCTTTAATTTAAGCTTGGTTCGGTTTCAATAGGAATTTTACTGACTCATATTTCCCTTATGAGTGGATGTATGTTAGCTCCAAGTTTTGATGCAAATTAAAATCAATCGCAAGAATTAGAAAACTTAAAAGTGGGATTGAACCATATTATGGTATTGCTTATAACTTTACTCTATATAGTGGTTCAAGTTTGAACTGAAATTTTTAACAGTGCAGTAATGTCAGAAGTAACTAGGACTTTTATTTATTAATTTTCGCTAAAAACAGATTATAAGACTTTGGACGTTTGTCCAAGTACAATGCGAATTTATCGTAATATTAAATAAGAAATAATATCTTATGCATAGATTAAGAAAAGTTAAAATTGCGCAATAAAATATTAATAAAGCAAAATAATAAGTAAAACGTATTAAACCCTCGACGATAGCCTTAGGGCCCCAATCCGAGTGCCTTACCGCTCTTCGAGGACTTTTTCTAGGCAATTTTGTCCATTTGTTGCGTCCGGTGCCAGCATTTTTTTTTTTTTTTTTTCGGTTTCATCCAATGCTTTTTCTATAAATTTTTAGCTTTTTTTTCTCGTTTTTTACATTTTTCTAATACTTTTTTATATATCTGAATGATTTGTCTGAAAAACAAATTGACATAACTACTGCAATTGGAAATTGAAAGACTTTAAGCAAGACAGATTCTTTTAAATGGATAAGTAAATAGAAATCTAAATAAAGTTCATAAATAAATATAAGCGGTCTCTCAGCAAAGAAATAATATATATTTAAAATTCTGTTAAAAAAAATCGCAAACATTTATTATAAATGAAGAAAAGAAAAATACCGAGTAACAGCAAATGTTAAGTAAATAAACCACTATTTTTCACATACATGTGGTTCTAAATATCTGTTTATGGTTTAATTACATAAACAAAATATTTATTTAAATAAACAAAGTTTGCATACTTAGAATAAAACGGATGTGATTTATAAATTTTATTTTGCTACTGGGTTTAGAAATTCCATTCTCTAGGGAAAGTATTTGTTCATTATCAAACTTAAATGTCATTTTAATAAGAAATGATTAATATTTTGATAAAACTATAGAAAAGTCTGTAAATTAAAGGCATTTACGTTTATAAAAGATGTTAATCACTTGACTGTAAATGATATAATAAACACACAAATTAATTGCTAAAAGTTCCCTACTTCCGGTTTTCGAGTGATTTACGCCTTTACCACTGGTTTTGATTTACGCCTTTACATCGTGTTCTGGTCCACTTACGTGGACCAGAACACGATTTCATCATTTTTAGAAAATGTGGGTCTGTGTGACAAACATTTTGTGGCGTCTGTATCTCAGGGAACTACTACAGGGAATTGCATATAAATTTATATGTGTATGCTCCTTGACCTAAGTTGGTGTCTATCAACGTTTAGTGTCAATTGTTCAACAGGTGGCGCTGCTATACAGTGATTTCCCCAATTTTAAGGAAGGCTACATCTCAGGTACTACTACAGAGAATTGCATATAAATTTACATGTGTATGCTCCTTGACCTAATTTGGTGTCTTCATCTTTTGGTGTCAATTGCTCAACAGGTGACGCTGCTATACAGTGATTTCCCCAATTTTAAGGAAGGCTATATCTCAGAGACTACTGCATAAATTTGCATATAAATTTATATATAGATGCACCTTGACGTGAATAAATGCGTATTGGATTTTAGGATTGATTTCTTAATAGGTGACGCTGCAATACAGCGATTCCTGCAGTTTAAGGAAAAGCTATATCTCAGATTCAATTGTGTGTAAAAAAACAAAACTTGATATGTCAGAAGGCCATTATGAGACTTTATGCTAATTCAGTTTTAAAGCATAACGACCAATAGGTGGTGCTGCTAAACTGCAATATTCTTCAAAAACGGGAAAATAATATCTCAACTTCTATGGCGGATAACTGTACGAAAGTTGAAATGGAGATAACCATTATGAAAACACATTTTTTAAGATTTTAATTATAGAGAATAAAACTGTCTTTCTTTGGATGTTTATTGTTAGTTTTCTCTAAGATAAAATTCGTCTGTGTTCATCATGAGAGACAATTTTAATAAATAAAAATTTTAACAAATTTTTTGTACTGAGTGAATTTGTGTAGAAAAATACAGAAGAAAGTCGTGTGGTGGCCATAATATACTCATTTTATAAAAGAAATCGTAACTTTTATGAATCTATTACTAGATAGCTTAAAAGGAATGAAGTTGTATATTTCTATTCATATACAGACTGTGTTGGTTTGGTGAGATTTCACGTAATCACTCAAGTTACAGTCATTACAGTACCGTGAAAAATTGTATATTAGTCTACCGTCATATTCTAAAAAGCATCAGTTTGTGTGTGTGTGTGTGTGTGTGTGTGTGTGTTTTCTTAATGGCATCTACATATTTAGTCAAAAATCAAAAACAGACATTTTGTAAATATAACCATATGTTTACATATTTCGGATTTATTGAACACGATATCGTGTTTTAGGATATCCGAAATATGTAAATCCAGAATCTAAGGTTTTCACGATACAATATTTTTAAAAAGAGATAAAAAAAAGCGCTTTTCACTCTTAATATTATATTTCATTCTTTAAAACATGAAGAAAACTATTGAGTTTCAATAAAAAATGGCTTAGGTGTATCCAAAGCTGAAAATTACAAAACAAATTTTAAAGTTCATCATAGTTGGAAATAATTCGCGAATTTTGGAATGAAAACTTTACATTAAAAGAAAATTTTTTTTAAACTTTGTATTTAAGGAAATTGGAAGAAACTGTAAATTAAATGATAATAATAATAATAATAATAATAATAAACTATAGCGATGCATGGATTGGCACCAAAACTGGTATTTAAGTTATTCGTATCCCACAAGTTGTCGAACGGTTCCGCACTCTTAGCTGGTAGACAAAAATTGCCGAGTTCAATCCCAGGTCGCGCACTTTGACCTATCCGTTCAGAGATTTTCAAGGTTTTTTTCGAAACTAGTGTAAATATCGTCTAGACTTAATCCGCAACCACTAACTAAGCGATTCATAACGTGCGTTCAAGTAAAAATTTTTTACACTGCTTACAGCTTCGTCCCACATAGCCTGATGGCTCAAATCTACCGTAATTTAGTATGTATAAGCCGCACTGGTAGATAAACCTCAGCTTATTAAAATGTTGCGGAAAAAAAAAAAAAAAAAAAAAAAAAGCTCTTCGATAAACCGCACCGGAAGGTAAGCCACGGCTTATGCAAGCATTGTTACGATGATATGATAGATAAATAAGGAAAAAAGATATCAGTCTTCTGACATGTAAGCAAGTTAATAAAAGTAATAAATTATTAATTATAAATAAAAATAATAAATTATTTAAAAAATAATTTGGTATAAAGAAAATAAAATCAAACTATACCAGTATGCAGATGTCATGCAACAAATATGAGAAACACGGGAACAAGATGAGGGAATCCGGGCATATATACAAAGCCATAAAAATAATTAATTATAAATAAAAGTAAAACATTATTTTAAAAGGCACTGTATGTATATATATATATATATACATATATAAACAAAAATTAAAGCCAGTATATAAATACGATGCAAAAAATCAAAAACAAGGGAGCAAGACTCCATACGTATATGCAAATTAATTTAAAATAAGAGATTATTAGTTAATAAATAAGAGATTATAAGCATGAATCAGTGCTCGAGAAACTCGAATACTAAACTTCCGTTTTCGGGGAAGATCGACTGTTCCAAGAAGTATGGACGACGGAGTCTGGCATTATCATTAGATAGCCCGCACTGATAGATAAGCCGCAAACCCAAAACTCAATTTTTTTTAAGATAGCCCGCGGCTTATCTTCACTAAATTACGGTAGTTGTCTTTTTGTATTAAAAAAATGGCAAGTTTTATAAAGCGAATGTGGAATATTTTCATATTTTTTAATATTTCTTACGATTTGTTTCTGTTCTGTCTTTTGTTATAATTTCTAGCATTTTATAGAAAGCGTCACCTATAATACATCTCTCCTGCTTGGACTGAAAGAAGCTCCTTATGCCACACTATGTATATAAATCATAATAATGTGATTATAACATTTCACAAATTGTATATTTTAATTTTCATCTAAATCTGATAAATAGAACAATACCTAAAAGAGGCTTGAAAAATGACTATTTAAATATCGTTACGTTTCTAATTTTAATAAAAATTTTTTACCATGAAACTATATTTTATTTTATTTATTAAAAATCATAACAAATAAAAGTATATTATTAATAAAATTATTTATAAATAAAAAAAAAGTTAATTTGTAATACTTCTTCTTTTTTATTTTTGACAAATAATAATTATAACGTTTCAAAATTAATTAAATTACTTTGCAATAAAACAGTTTTTTTTTCGTTATTTAAAAGCCTAACAAATAAAAATAGATTCTTGAAAATAATTAGAAAAAAAAAAATACAAAATACTTAATTTTATTTAATTTTTTTAATATAAAAAATACATATTCTTGTGCATTCTTCTATTATAAATATAATTATTGCTATTATTTACTATTTATCTGAAATATATTTCGTTTTTTGTTATTAAAATCTTTATAATTTATACTACATCATAAATTTTTACACCACCATAATTTTTAATGTATGTAATATTCAAATTACAACTTAATATTGGAAACTGCAAACACTGGCTATTTCATTTTTATCTTTAACTTGGAACTAGAGACCTTGCTCGCCTAAGCAAATTTCTTTGAAAGTTTTTTTGTTTTAAGGAAAAACACACGTTCAAGAAGAATCTTTATTTTAAACTGTCATACTATTATATATAATGTGGAAATACTACACCTTCTTGTAATATATGAAGTCTTACTTAAAAAATTATGAAGAAATTTTTTACCATACAGAAAAATATGAAGTAAACGTTTTTGTCAAAAAAATCCTGAATTTGTAAGATATTTTCATGATAAATACCAATTATTAAATATTTTTATAATCAGTATTAGAAGTTAAAAAAAAAAAAAAAAAAAAAAAAAAAAAGTGTTATTATTATTTGGTAGTTTTCCTTTTTTCCTGGATTTTGTGAATTCCCATATAAGATAAAAGTTTTTAAAAGAATGTTTTTCTATGAAACCTTATAAATAAAATTATCTTAATTAATAAGTTAACGTTAAAGAATAACGTCACTTTAAAATTTTACATTTCTTTTCCTCTTGAATTTTGTGGTTTGAAATAAGTATATAGATATAGATATATTTAACAAAATGTTGTCTTAATAATGTAGGTTATCATATATAGAACTTTTATTTAAATTTTAGAAAATAAAAACAAAAATTTTGAATGGAGAAATGAGTTTCCTATTGGTAAAATACGTTATTAAAAAAATCATTTTTAAATATCATAAAAATAAATTAAATATTTTGGAAACAGAAAACTATTGCTTAAACTATATAAATGTTCTTTAAAAAAATATATTGTACAAAATTAAAGTCAAAAAAATAAAATTGGATATTTATATATATATATATATATTATAATTATCTATTACAGTCTGAAATTCTGGAAATATTTTTAAATCAAATTTTTAAAGAAGTTTAATTTTTAATGTCGAGATGAGATTTATTTTGGGAAATATAATTTATTTTAGGGAAGATCTTAATATTTAAATACCATGAAAATACATGCCTATTTTTGAAAATAGAAAACTACTGTTTAAACTATATAGGTGGTGTGTAAAAAACTGTTGTGCAAAATTAATATCAAAAAGAAGTGAAAATGGATTTTTTTTTCTATACATTTTAAAGTCTAAAACTTTAGAACTCGTTTTTATTTAAGTTTAAGAAGAAATTAAAATATTTAATTTAGATATATTATATTAATTTTATTTTAGTGAAATACCTTATAAGAAACTTATTCAATAAATATCATAAAAGTACATGTTATATTTTTGAAAATAGAAAACTAATACTTAAACTATACAGATGCTGTTTAAAAAAAAATTATTTTATAAAATTAACATCAAAATGAAATAAAAATGGAGGAAAATTTTCTTTATGTTTATTTTTTACATTCTGTGAATTCACTTACATTGAGAAATTTTTCTAAAGCCATTCCCGAAAGAATATTTCGCAGACTATATTCAACTATCTAAATTTAAAAATGGATAAGGATTTACTTTTCTTAATACGTAACGATGACGCCATAATGACGTCATAAAATTCTTATTTTAAAGATTTATAAGTTTTAAAAATAACGTCTCTTAAAATTGAAAATAAAATTGTAAATTTAAAAATAAATTTTATTTATTATGTTATCAAGTTAATGTTAAAGAGATTTTTCTTACTAAATTCATATGAAAAAGAATTAGATTAAAAAAAAAAAAAAAAAAAAAAAAAAAAAGCTTTATTTAGTTTTCTTTTGGGATATTAAATTTAAAATAAATTTATAAATCTCTTTTAAATTGTTTTCTTGCTAGAAAATTTCAGAATTATTACACACGCACACACACATATATATATAATGAAATATCGTACATCAGGGCTTAACAGAAAATTTATTAAACTCACTTGGATTCACAAACAGTATTTACTAAAAGATCATATATCTACTAAAACATATAACTTTTTAAATATCTGTAAGCTTTTATAAAAAATGTGGAATTATTTAAATTTAGTTTTACATAAAACATTTCTAAGTAGCGTGTTAAATTAAGAAATTATGCATAGGAATAAATTTGGCAGTTTGTATATCAAATTTTTAATTTTCGTTTGTAATACTTAAGTTTGTGCTTTTTGTTATTTATTTATTTATTTATGTTTATTTTTCTAGTTTTAGTAAAATTTACAAATCTTACAAAAAGGTCTATTATGAATCTTAAATAACACTGCTCGGCATGCAATTTTCCCACCAACAACATTTTGTCAAATGTTTATGTAAAATGACCTAATGATTCCGAATATGACTTTGCCCTATCACCCACCGTTTTCTAGGGACGGCCTCTTATTTTTATCAGTTTTCTGTAATTGTATGGCTATAAATTTTATTTATAGTGGAGAAAAGAAATATTTTAAATTTTAAATATCTTCTGAAGGGCTACAAAGTCGGAAAATTCTAAAACATAAAAATTTGCGGCAAGGGGAAAATTTAGGGAGGGGGAGGAGGAGGGATTTACCACTGAAATTATGTATTAAATTTCTTAAATCTATTATTAAAGTTGTTAAATAAACATTATACATATATTTTGTTTTTAGGAGTTAAATTAATTCTTTTCATTTTCTAAATCAAATTCATGGTCATAAAATTACCGAACAGTGATAAAAATTGAGGGAGAAGGTGGTGTTTCTAGAAAACGGTGGGTGATTGAGCAAATTGGAAGTCAAATGGAATTCATTTATTTATTTATTTATTTTCAGCACAGTGTAATTGTTCCGACTTCCTTAAACTTTTGAAAAAGTGTTAGCAAAATATAGCAAACTAATAATAAAAAATTTAACCCTTAAATGCCGATTGTTGCCTTTCAGCATCATACCCAATTTCGTCTGCTAAAGTGTTATTAGAATAATAGTGAAGCTCTAATGCCTTCTTTTTCCCGATTAGCTTTTCAGCGGTAAACCATAGTTAAAATAAAATATGATTTTTTTCAAAGAATTTTTTTCCATGATTTATTTAAGAGAGGATAAAATAAAACATTTTTAAATTGATTTAAAAATTAATCAGACATTTAAGGGTTAAAATATGTATAAAACTTTATTTGAAGAAAAAACCTCCGACTGACTTCGCTTTTACAAATTTCAAGAATGTGCATTAAGAATGCGAATCAATTTATTCTATTGTGATACAAGTAGAAAAGTATTGACAAGTTTAATGATGTTTAATTGAAATGTTTAATTTATTTGGATTCTAAAGCGAAAAATTATTACTAGTGTTTATTTATTTATTTATTTTTTAGTGAAAAATTTTTTTGAAGCACTAATTTTTATATAGAATTAATTATTTTTTAATTAATTAAATTAAGGTTGTAAAATATTTAACCATTTGCATGTTTCTTTCATATACAAATTCCTGCTAAATTTAATCACTTTTATTAGATTGTTTCTTCATGAATTAAAAACGTATTAATAAATTTTTAGAAATGAAAGTTGATTTATTTTATTTTAGAACTTCCAAGTCTAAATATTTATTAACTAAACTATTGGTTTGATTTGATTTTTGATGTTAGTTTTTACTTTGTTTTTTTATAAAAGTATTTTTATCACATAAATCGTGATTAATGATTAAAAAAAATCAAATTTTCTATATAAAATTTAAAAGTTTTCACATTTGATATTCAACATTTAAAAATTTTAACATTTAACACATAAGTCTAAAAATTTATAAATTTTTAAACATAAAAGTTGAATGATTTTAGTTTTAAATCCTCATGTCTAAACATTTATTAACTATATTATTATTAAGTATTACTAAATATTTTCAACGTTAAAGATTATTAATTAATCAAATAGAAATTAAACTAATTCTTGATTAAAGAACTGTTTGGAATTTGGAATTTTCAAAAGGAATCGTTTAAATTTCTAAACTAAAATTTCAATCATTCTACGGTATGAATTGACTGTTTCTACCAATTTCGATTTTTTCGAACATATTTGAACTATTATAATTTGTTATTAACCCTTTCTTTATACTTTAAAAAACAAATGTGATTTTATAATACTAATCATGATTTAAGCAATAAGAGTACTTTGAAAAAACTAATGAAAATAAATAAATAAATAAAATTTAATGTGATAAAAAAGAGGAATATATTTAATCTAGCAAGAAAATGAATAAATAGAAAAATGTTTGATATCTATATTTGAAGAAAGGAAATTATTTTGTTTGTTAGATTAAAAATATTTTAAAATTATACTAATTATAATAAATGTTATTTATTTATAGTATAATTTATGTAATTAATTTTAATTATCTTTGATTCTTCGCACCACATCGTCTAAATAGAATTTTAAAACGTGAAAATTTAATTATTTGTCTTGTATATTCGTAATTGCCTGGCATTTGCTTATCTCATAACAAACCATAATGTTTTTATTTCCTGTAACAACTGTATATCTGTATAAAATAACAATAATAAAATGTTTTATATGTACCGTTTTTTTACTTCAGGTACATGGTATAAAATCATATTATGATGTATTTAATATTGTCAAAGCTGACCTTTTAGTCTTGAACAATAATTACTATCAACTAAAAATTCAACATATATTAAGCATATATTAAAACCCTCTTGAATAACTTTTTAGTGTGTGTGCAGAAGTTTCTAAGGGATATCTGATGCATACCTTTGAATAATAATTGCGTCCTTAAAAAATCATGAATGTTTATTTGTTTATTTTTTAATTTATATATAAATATATATATATATATATATATATATATATATATTTCTAAATTACGAATCACAGATTCGTAAATTAAATCACGAATCTTTGAATTTACGAATAAAAGATTCATAAATTCAAAGATTCGATTATTTCCAAATTATTTATCAAAGTTAGAATAAATATTTTTCATTTATATACTACACATAATAATTATCGTTATTATTTATATTTATTAATATTTTTTACAGAATTTTTTAACCGGTTAATTCTTTCTTGTTACCATGATATTTACTATAATTGAATAATTCTTTTGAATTTTTCGTCATTTAAAAACTTTTGACTTGGTCTCTATAAAATGTTGAATTATGAATTAAATATCATTATATCATACTTAATAATTATAACCATTGTTTATTAACCAATAAATTAAGGGAAACTTTCTCTGATATATATTTTATCTGATATTCTGATGTGAATTTAAAAAACAAATAAATGAAAAAAGCGTTTTATATATGTATATATATATATATATATATATATGTATATATGTTATATATTATATATATTATATATTATATATATATATATATATATATATATATATATATATCACGGATGGAACACGGGCGCAGAATTCATACCACTATCAATGTAAGAAATTTTTCTACCTCTTAAATCAATGATATTATAACTAGAGAAATTTCTTAAACACATTCCGGTATGAATTCTGCGCCCGTGTTCCATCCATGATATATTATTTTTATGTTGTATTCTTTATATAATCACAACTGTTTCTTTTCTAGTTTAATACACAATAACTAAATGAAAGGAATTGAATTTACTGATTTATTTTATTTTGTCAAATTGTACCGATTTATTTTATTTTTTTCATCGACTATAAAATGTATAAAATGAGAATCTTGAAAAATGTTTCGTTTGATTATTAGTATATAAGTGTTAAAAATTAAATCAACATTATGAAACGTTTTTGAATTTACCAAAATTTTGTGCACCAGTGTTTTGGCAAAATTAAAATTATTTGATTTTTGCATATCTAAAGGCTTTATTTTTTTAAAATAAAATAAAAGTATTAAACATTATATTTAAAGAGCTTTCATTTATTATATAATTAGGTTTCATTTTTTTTTTTCAAGATGCTCTTATATATATATATATATATATATATATATATATATATATATACTGTAATATCAATTCGAGAAATAAGTTTTATTAAAAAAGTTAATAAATTACAAAATAATTAAACAGTATAAACTGTTTTACAATTTAAAAACTTCAAAAAACTTAACTCCAAAACAAAATTAATATAGACTGGAATAGTTCTTATTTATATATTATTAGTTACTAAAGAGAACATTGCATTAATTAATAAATTTTTTCATATTTATTCGAAAAATAAATTTTATTTTAAAAAGTAATAAAATAAAAGACATCTAACCTTGTCTAACTATTCAACCGAAAAATATTCAATTGTAAAAGAAAATTAACATAGACTTGGGTAATACTAGAAATTAAAAGTTTAGTTATATTTAAAGTTGTATTAATTATTAAAGGAAATTTTACTCAAAAGGTTTATCTTTTAAAAATATATGATTTCTTTCAGTGTTTGTTTTTTATATTTACGTACCATGTTTAATAATTAAAATATTCTGCTACTTTTTTATATAGTAATATAATTTTATATAAAAAAAAAAAAAAAATAAATAAATAAAAAATAAATGTATTTCTCAACACTATGAAAAAATGCATTTCAAAAAATAAAATAAATAAAAAAAGTATAAAAATTGTCTTATTAAAAAAAATTATCTCCGTGCTCTAGTATTTAATGTAAATTTAAAAATGTAAAACTCGGCAAAAATTGTTTTTATTACTTTTGTTTTTCTTTTTAGCATTTCGATATTTAAATAAAACTTTCAAATGAAGAAATTCTATTTAATTTTAACTTTCCTTATCTAAAACACCCAATAAAGATTAAGCATTATGCGTTGTAAATTTAAACCATATCTTGTAAAATAATAAATAAATAAATAATTTAAAAATAGGAAAATAAAATAAAATAAATATGTATTTCATTCGTGTAAAAATACTTCAGAATTTTTAAAATAAGAAAAAAAAAAAAAAAAAAAAGCTATAATAAATGAACGTATGTAAATGATATCCTGCTCTTTTTGCTGATAAAATTTGACAATTATACAAGGTAAAAAAAAAAAAAAAAAGGCTTACACGATTAATTGTAGTCAATTAAACAGCTAAAAAATGTATATATATTTCTTTTTCTTTTTTTTTTTTTTCTCTCTTACAAGTTAAGAAATTGGTGATGGAAAAAAAAATAAATAAATAAAAATAAATGTGCGTTATTTTTTGGCGGGCGGGTGTAGAGGGAAAGGGGAGGAAATGTACTAGTAATTATTTTTATTTCAACTTTTATAGAGCTACATGCATTTTTAAAAATAACTTTCTCTCGGCGAAGATACTGATGGCTATATAACCTTTTCTTCATGTATGAGATTACTAGTTAGAATAAATAATATATTTTCTAATAAAATTAACGTTTCTTTTCTGGTCGAAAAGAGTCATAAATTATTTCTTTTTGAATAAAGAAAAAATTTATAAAAAGAAAGTTTGTTTTCAAATTGTTTGGCATGATTAAATTAGTTAAACTTGCAACAAACAGATATATTATTTGGAAAAAAAAAGTTATTACTATTGTATACAATCTTGATTAATAATAATAATAATAATAATATTTCTTATTATGCCTTAAATACAATTTAAATTACTTGAACTTTAAGCTATAAAAATGTAATTCCGTAAAAATTTTCTATATATATATATATATTTTATAATTATTCTTGTTTCAACTTTTACAAACATCCAAGCATTATTATAACTATTTTTCTTTTAGTGAAGATACTAATGACTCTATGATCTTATGTGTCTGTGAAGTTGTTAGAATAAACATATATTTTCTAATAAAAATAACCTTTTTCTCTCATCGAAAAAATTATAAATCATTTCCTATAGAAAAAAGAAAATTTCAATAAAAGAAAAAAAAAAAAAAAGTTTGTTTTCAAATCGTTTTGCATGGTCAAATAAGTTAAACTTAGAGGAAACAGATAAATCGTGAAAAAGAAATTCTGATAAAACGTTACCATTATGTTATAATTTTTCTTTTTGTTTATTATGCCTTAAATGCACTTTAAAATACTCGAACTTTAAGCAATAAAAATGTAATTCCGTAAAATATTTCTATAACTTTTTTATAATTATTTTTGTTTCAACTTTTACAAACCTGCAAGCATTATTATAACTATTTTTCTTTTAGTCAGATTACCAGCTAGAATAAACATATATTTTCTAATAAAAGTTATTAATCATTTCCTATAGAAAAAAGAAAATTTCAATTAAAAAAAAAAAAAAAAAAAAAAAAAAAAATTGTTTTCAAATCGTTTTGCATGGCCGAAAATGTACAGGAAACAGATAAATCGTAAAAAAGAAATTCTGATAAAGCGTTACCATTAGGTTATAATTTATTATTATTATTATTATGCCTTAAATGCACTTTAAAATACTTGAATTTTAATCGAAAAAAAAAAAAAAAAAAAGAAAGAAAGAAACCCAATAAAATTTTTTTGTAGAAATAATGTTTTTTCGCTTTTGAAGATTTTTTTTAAAGAAAAATCGCTGTGGTAAAAAAAAAAAAAAAAAAAAAATCATATCCTACCTGGAGAAGTGCTCGGCCAAGGCATATTCTGTTACGGCGAACATAGTGGGAATTTAAACCAAAAAAGCAGAAGGTAAAAAAATAACAAAAGAAGCACTAAATTTCCTAGAATCAGTGAATCGGTGTAATCCGAAAGTCACATGGTAATCCTAGGTTCTTTAATCCGCCTCTAAATCCACAAGAGAAAATCCTCTATCCTTATTTCGAGGATTATCCATTAAATTGGAATTAATCATTTTAATAATGTAATAAAAAATATTGTAGTGAAGTGAAATAATACTAAAGAGGTGCATTGAAGAATTTAGAAAAATATAGGAGAATATTTTCCAAATTATTATTTTTTTTTTTTTCGTTTTATAATTATTTTTCCTCGCGCGGAAGCTAAAAGAGAAATTATTCCGTTGGATGTCACAGCTTTGAAGTTACATCTCCGACTGCGGGAAAAGCCACGTGATTACATTTGCCCAGGATTTCTAGGTTCCGCCGGTTTTCGAAGATTTTTCAGCGCCATCTATGAGTACTTTGTTAAATTACGCAACTTTTTTAATACGATAGAAATGAATGAAACTGGGTCAGACGCATATTTTTACTATTTATTTTCTTCTTTTATGGACTGTGTCAGATGTTTGGAAGTAAACATCTTTTGGGAAAAGGAAGTATATGTTTTGATTCTTCTTTTCTCAAATTGTGCTATTGCTTTATTTATAAATTTGAAAGTCAAATGCTATTTTTAAAATTGTAAAACCTGAGGACGATATCTTACTAAACTTTTTTTTTTTTACCAAAGTGAAAATGTCTCAAAAGGCAACGTAATGATATTACGCAAAAAAAAAAAAGTTTATATTTTTTTAACTGTATTTAAAATACATATATGAATGAAATAGAAATTTCAATAAATTATCAGACATTATATATATATGTATATTAGGATAAAAGTTACGAAGAATTCTTGAAAGAAAAAATGTCTGAAATTTCATTTATGATATTGTACATTAAAAAGCGTTAAAGACTGTTAAAAACTGACAGTTAAAAAAAAAAAAAAAAAAAAAAGAGAGAGAGAGAGAGTGAGAGAGAGAGAAAGAGAGGGGGAAAGAGAGAAATCGAATTCAAATGTGCATTTTAAAATTTGTTTTAACTTCTGCGTAAAATTTGTAATATTCTAACAATTATTAAAAAGTGTACCAATTTTGTAATTAAAAAATATTAATGTCTATAATTTTTCGAATTAACAAAAAAGAAAAAAAAAAAAAAGAAAACAAAAAAAAAGGAAAAAGGGGAAAAAAAGAAAGATAGAAGAGACAAGGAACTAATTCTGTTTTTGTCTGAAAAAAAACTCCAAAAAGTTAAAAACATTTTGCTTTTATCAGTTTCTAGTAAGTTTAGAACTCCGTGAAGGATCCAAAATTGTGATGGCATGTTTATGGACCACGGTGAGTCCCAGACCGTCCCTAATTGCCCAAAGTGTAATAATAAGGTGGCATAAAATCAACCTTCTTTAGTTGTTTCTCGTGGTATTTACCGCTCTTGATCAGGATTGTGTTGTTCATCTCGCGCCATTTTTGCTATTTTTTCCTTTTTTGTCGAGTGGAGGTTTTACCTGGCAAATCATGTTTATATATATATATATATATATATATATATATAAACAACGGGGTAGGCTTAAATGCTCCAAACCAGAGAATAGTGGTGAGCACGACCTTCTTTAAACCTCAACCTCAACTTTCAGAATCGGGAAGATAAAATTATATTTATTATTTATGCGAAAATTTTTAGTATATCAAAAAGTACACTGTAAAAAAAAAAAAAAAAAAAAAAATGTTAAAAAGTTAAAAAGGTTCTCTGAGTCTTTAATACAGAAATTTACATTTTTCTAAAACTATAGACATTTTTTTTTAAAGATTACATCACAATCTGCCATAAAAGATTTTACGATGGTGGGTAACTATTTTTTCAGTTTTCCAAATAGAAAACTTATTCAATTCAAAATGGAAATCGGAAGTTCTGAGTAAGTGAATAACATGGAATTCTGTGGATAAGAGGTAACATTGCTGCATACCATTGCGGTATATGTTGGCTCCATCCTATGTGGTCGAACTAAAAAAGATTATTTAATGGAGTTTATTTACAGGGTGACCTATGGAAAAATTCCGTTATTTATACACACACACACACACACACACACACATATATATATATATAGTGCATGTCTGCAGTGATAGAAAATTATGTGACTGACATCAAAGCACTATAAATTGTGCACTGAGAAAAAATTATATAACTGACATCTAGAATCTTGTTTGTGGCTCTAGTAAAAAAAGTTCCATGTCGTCCTTATAAATTCTAATCCCCTTTGAAAGCGACTTCTAGAAACCCCTATTAGAATTCTAGAGCGTTTGCCTATATTATCGAGGACAAACTTATTTTAAAATCTCTGCAAATAAATGAAAATACAAGAGGCTAGTTTTAGCACCATAATCTTGGTTTATGACCTAATTCTAGAAATTCAAGCGAGAAATTCTCGCAATACAAAGGGTTTATAATATTTAGAATATTATTTTACCATATAGAAATGTAAAGACTAGAAATTCTCGATCATTTCGTCTATTCAACTTATTGGCGTGCTTTATACGCATAGCATGGAAATCTATGATAAATGTAGATAAATGTAATATGATAAATGTAGATTTAAAAATGACGTTATGTTTAGAACTATTTGATTCTTTTCCACTAAAAGAAATAATTACAATTTGAAATTTTAAAATTTTAACAGCTATTTAAAAAAGTTATCTTTGTTTTATTGTGTTTTATTTGACGAGTGTTTAAAAGTAATGTTTTTTTACTCAAGGTTTAAAAAAATTTCTTGTTCTGTATAGTTTATTTTACGTTGTTTAAAAAAATGTATGATCTATTTACCTGTCTGGTGTGTCTGTTGACACGTAAAATACTAGTTTACCATTCGAATACCATTATAATGAACAAGCGTTAGAAAAGAAAATATTACAGTAACCCAAATTACAGGGCATTTTTTTTTCAAAGTAAATGAGGAACAAAAGACCAGAAGAAATAAAAAAGCAACAGACCTTTTTTTCCTCAAGTAAATTAAATATTTTAAACTATCTGCATTATTTCTTAAATAAATTTTTTCTCGGTAAAATGTGTAAACAAGTTCAATTTCCGAAAAAGAAGATTTTTTTTTTTTTTTTTTTTTTTTTTAAAAAAAAAAAAAAGAAGTCAAATAAATTTAACATTATTTCTATCTGCCTAATCAAAAAGCCTTTTTATAAATTTCCAAAAAATCTTTCATTCTTTTCTTTTCTTTTCTTTTTTTTTTTTAATTTTGTAAATTTAATGATTAATAATAAAAAAAAAAAAAATTAAGTCATATGAAATAACTATGAATGATATAAATAACATGAAATGAACAACTATATCTAAGATGAAATAAAAATTAATTACTGTACTATACTTTACATATGGAAATATAACAAGTACACATGTACATCTTATCAAAAAATAAGTAAAAAAATAAACCACCATTAATTGATTTTTTTTTTCTGTAAATTGCCGTCTTTTATTAAAGTATTTTTCCCCCTTAGAATGATTTTTAATGATTATATCCTTTCACAAGTAAGTTATTCCTAAAAACAAAAACATTTCTATTTCACTTATTAAGTGTTTCAGCTTAATATTCTTAAGCTCTTATTCATAATTTTTAGAATTGTATTGCGCTAGTACGAAGTTCCCTAACAGCACAGTTAGGCTTAACTTATCCACAGTACATCTTAAGGACGTTTCTGGGATGTCTTTTCATCCAGAAGACATCTTGAAGATATCCTGGGGAGGTGATGTGCTGTCTGGGTTCATACGGACCCTATTACTTCAACTATTTTTCTCATATAATAATAAACTTCATTCTAAATATACTTAATAAATACCAAAAAATAAAGGGTATATAAAATAAGTGGAGCAGAAAAATAAGCAACGTATCCACCCTAGGAGGAGAAAACTAGGAGAACTAAAAATTGCAACATTAGTCATATACATGAAGCGCATGCAGGGAAAAGCCACTTATTCAAAGTGCATACTTGCCAACCATCTCATTATTAACTGTACAATTGTTAACGCCCCTTGAAAAAACGCCATTTTTTTCATACCACTTTAGAATAATTCTCTACAAATGTTGTTACGATTAAATAAGAATAAAATTACTCTAAAAAATGAATGGTAAAAAAAAAAAAATGTTCTAAAAATTTTACGGTTCAATGAGATGGTTGGCAAGTATGAAAGTGGGAAAAAATGAAAAAAATGCACAATAACAAGTATTAAAAATTAAGAAAATCATCTGACACCGGACAAAAAATTTACTAAAAATAGTTACGCATCAAACTTTCGTGATAAGTTTCAGGTCAAGATTCCAGTAATTATGTCAAAATGTCTCTAGAGGATAAATCTGTTGTGATAAGTATAAAGGATTTAAGTCCATATTCTTGATTTTTCAGGAGACGAAAAATAAAGTTTAACTAGCCAAAAACAAATCAGAAGAATGGATTAGGGAAAAGGTATTTCGTTGATTTTTACCCTTTATACCATTCAGTGGTTGTCAACCTTCATTTAATAACGGGAAAAATTGAATTAAATATTTTATACCAGACATGAATGGTAAATTTCTAAATTGGTCCTTTTTTTACCAATGGATTTTCTCAAAGACTAAATGACATAGAATTAAATCCTTTATACCAATCGATAGAGATTTCTTTTCTGAGTCTGACTATGTACTTAACTCAAAATCGACATTTTTGGACTTAAATCCTTTATACTTATCAGTACAGAAATTGCTATTACAGTCCTTAAAAAAATTATCCTGAGCTTATAAATTTAAATTAAGGATAATTAAATGCATCAGTAGCAATATTAAATTATTACAGAAAATGCAGTCGTGCATAAAACAAGAACTACCCTAGTTTCTTTAACAGTAGATAAATCTACCATCATCAGTGTAAAAATGTTGATAGAATTCTGACTTGTTACAGAAAGAGATCGAACGTGCAAATGTATCGACCAACAAGAATAAAGGAAGAGAAAATGATTCCAAATAGTTTTCTTATCTTTTTTTTGCAGTTCTACTTGTTCAAACACTATATATAATGCGGAGCCGATAATAGAAAAGTTTCTAGATTACGCCGTTCGGGAAGTTCTATACTTTTGGTCATTAACTTAATTTTGTAATAAAATAGATGTACTGGTTAAACTATTGATAAATTCGACAGTTAATGTTAAAAATGTTTTAATTATCTAATCACAGATATTTTAGTGCTTATGGATGATATATTATATTATTATATGCTAGAACACATGAAATAAGAATACAGTGCCAGGATACGGCATTCCTAGTATAAAAATTCTTTTCACTTATCTCAATAGGAAAAAACACAGCTTCCAGTTGGCAGCAGATAATAAATTCAATATTAAAATGTACATAAATATATATCATATTTATATGTAAAAAGAATTCATAATGTAAATATATGTATATATATATATATAATTTCATTTAGACATAACTGTTCATTTCACCATATTCATGCACCAAAAACACATTCTAAAAATCAAATTAAAATTATCGTACATACTATAATAACCCTTATTATAACATTTATAAATTCCCTTAAGATATATTGTTAAAGCCACTAAAAATTTTCTTGTACTTTTAGAATAAACAAAGTTTTTATATCACTTTAAAATACAGGGTGATTATAATTAAAGTTACGATTTCAAAGCGCTATAATTTTAAAACTACCCATCAGAGCGATTTGACATTTTGCCAGAGCAATCGTGAGGCAATGAAATTTTGCTTGGCAAACGAAAAAAAAAATAGTTCCAAAATGTGCCGTTAATTATCCGTAAAGTATTTGTTTCATGCAGCTTCGCTTTTTCTATTTTCACTATGACTGTTTAACGCTGTAAACACGTATTCTCGAATTTTTGATAAAAACAATTGTAGTAAACCCTTGAAGTCTATTGTTTCCTGCTATTCCATTGCGATGCTAACAACATTCCTGTGTTAAATGAGTACATTTAGGCGTTTCCCCTGACATTAACCTGACGGCGCCATCTATAGGAGTATGTTGGAACTATTTTTTTTTTCTTTTACCAAACAAAATGTCATTGCCTCACGATTGCTCTGGCAAAATGTCAAATCGCACTGATGGGTAGTTTTAAAATTATGGCGTTTTGAATTCGTAAATTTAATTATAATCACCCTGTATTATATTTATATATATTTCAATTTTTCTTTCATGTTAATTGTCGACATATTTCGCCAAACGAATATGCAGCTATTTACTGCTAAAGCAATGTGACCAACTTTTATAGTCGCCACTGACAAACGTTTTATTCACTGGGGACTAATGTTACTGCATTCGGTTGCTTATTTGATATAGATTGTTTTCATTTAGAATATATAAGTATAGTTGAAGATATATTATTTGACACTTTCCTTGCAGATTTACAGTCAAAATATGATACCATTTGCCATCCTATTAACGTTAGATTACTTGAAAAAAAGCGAACTGTATTTGGGTCATTCTCTGAAAAGTGGGCTTTTTTTAAAAAAAAAGTTAGCTCAAATAAAATTGCTGCAATTCTTTTTTTTAATTTTGTGCATATACACGTTAATAAAAATAATAAAAATTCATACACAGTTAATAAAAAATAATATTAACCAAGCTGTGTCTGAAAATTTTTGAAATAGTAATTATTTTTATTAATTAGAGAAATGAGGGAATGATTGTGAGGGAATGACAAATTTATTCTAGAAACTACTTTATAAAAATATTATTAAGTTTAGCTATATTTTCAAACACTAAATATTTATTAAAACATATTTTTATTAATATAATAGCATAAAAAAGCAAATTTGATTTCTTTTAGTTAACTTTATAATGAGTGAGGGAATGACATATAATAAAAATACTGTATTTCAATATAACATTTGAGAGCCATATGCTATTCATTGTAAAATGTTTCCAACATAACACAAAATGTTTTCTTTACTTTGCTTCTGTATAAATTAAGTTTAACTTATATAAAGTACGTGCTGCCATTAATGGAGTAAGTAGGGGTATAATTACAGTTTGATGAGGGAATGACATCTATTACCAGGGACAACAATAAAGAGTGTTCTAATTTCTTTCATTGCATAATATATAAATGTAGTATAATGGATAAATATTTATTAAAGTATGTTTAATAAATTTTCACTTCAAATAATCTAAATATAGATGCTTTAATACCATAGAAATCATTTTATTTACTTACATGTGGGAATGGGGACACAGTGAGGGAATGATATTTTGCATTTTAAAAAATATTTAAAAATTATATTTGAATTCCAATAACCAAAGAATAACAGTTTATATGCAAAACCAATTAATATTGATAGTTTGGACTGCTTTTTGTTTTTGTGCTTTTAAAAATATGCCCTCAAGACTACTGGGACATGAAATGGCCACTTTTCAGAGAATTACTCATTTAAATGAGTGTGACGTAGAAGGTTAACTTTTATATTGATCCCAAATGATATAAAAACTTTGTAGATGTATTTAATTGATGTATAAGCCTACTTCTTTTGATTCTTTTTTCAGTTCAAAAGGTAATAAAACATTCACTTATGTGATATCACACAGTAAAAAAAATAATAATAATAATAATAATAATAATAATAATAATAATAATAATAATAATAATGATAACAAAAACGGACAAATTTAACAAAACTCTACAGATTTTTTTTTTTTTTTTTTTTTTTTTTTTTTCAAGATTTTTTTCCCTTTAATTTTATGGAAAACTTTCTTTGTTTTTGTTTTTTACGAATAAATTTATCAATAGTTCTAGTGGAATTCCACGGCATTTTTGCTGTCAGGAATTTTCCATAATTTGAAGGGAATTTTTTAGCTTGATATATCTGTAAAACTATTGCAAGAATATTTCATATTAGTCTCCGGTATGTACACATCTTATAATAGATGTTTCATTTTAAATATTTTGTGTCTATATAGTTAACTTTTTTTTTTTTTTTATCAAAGTTAATATATTTTTAGCTCAAGCGGCTAAGTATACGTCCGTTATTTTCCCATACAGCCACTGATATCCATTAGACCATAGCCTCCTAAACTAGATGCCTGTCGCATGGCTCGGAAACTTGGCAACAGTTGAAGCGGTAGACAGTGCCATCTGGCACAGATTGCGTGACTGTTTTATTCAACAACCACCAAAAATTTTTAAAAGTGGGATATGATATACATAAAAGGCGAATAGAATCGAAGAAACGTCGATTATATATATCATATGTCACTTCTTAAAATTATTGGTGATAAATAAAACAGTCACGCAATCTGTACCAGGTGGCGCTATCTACCGCTTCAACTTAGGGACCCTATATAGAGAGAGACTGGACATTGGCGCGCCGGCTTTTTGACGAAATTCTCCATTTTAGTGCCAGTTGCTCCATTGCTTATCATTACGCTGAGAAGAAATTTCGATTATTTTACGTCATAATCGAAAAAGAACTTATTTATTACATTTTTATTTTGTTGGAAGATAAATTGATTTATTTTTAGAATACTTTTAAAAGATAAAAATGCATAATTATTTATTTTATATCATGCTTTAAATACTTTGAATTCTCTTATTGTATGCTGTTTTACGTATTTATTTCCTAAATATGAGATTAATTACATTATTTATTTTCTAGCTATTAGTTTTTAAGTACTGTTTTGCAATATATTTAATATGTTAGATCTCAATGTATTTTTCTGATATATTTTAAAATACATATTTAAAATAACTATATAAAAAGATATTTTTTAATTATTTGCTAGTACACAAAATGTATCAGATTTCTTAAAATAAATTGATAAAAATAAAGAAAATAAGGTGTATATTATTTGTTAGCATATGAAATATAAATTTCTTTTAAATAATAATTGCCATAATAAATTTTATAAATAATATTTAAATAAGTTATTATTTTTATTTACATAATATTTTTAAAAACTAAAAAATAAATAAATAAATAAATAAATAAATAAAAATCAATGAAATTAGCAAATGTAAATAAAATAAATGAAAACTTTTTTTTTAATTTCTAAAGACATTAGTTAATATTTTTACAAATTATTATTAATTAAATTTTTATTTTTAATATTTAATTAAATCATTATTATTAATAATGCGTAATTGAAATAAATAAAATATGTATTTTTAGCTTGCAATTTTTTGATTATTTGCTAGTACGCAAAATGTATCAGATTTCTTAAATAATTAAAAAAACAGAAAGTAACGTTTATATTATTTGCTAGCATATGAAATATAAATTTCTTTTAAATAAAAATTGTCATAATAAATTTTAAAAATAATATTTAAATAAGTTATTATTTTTATTTATATAATATTTAAAAAAAACTAAAAATTAAAAAATCAATGAAATAAGCAAATGTAAATAAAATAATTAAAAACATTTTTTAATTTCTAAAGATATTAGTTAATATTTTTACAAATTATTATTAATTAAATTTTAATTTTTAATATTTAATTAAGTCATTATTATTAATAATGCGTAATTGAAAAATAAAATATGTATTTTTTTAGCTTGTAAAAATATTACGTAAATATTTTTATAAAATAATAAAAAATAATTTCTGTTCTAGTTTCTAGTTTTACATTTACTCATGAATTACTTGACAAAAACTAAGATTACCATATATTTGTTAAAAAAATTTCTAACTTTTTATATATAGAATGTATGTCCTCAGAAAAAGTAAGGTAGAATTACTTTCACTAAGGTAGAATTACTTTCACAATCAACGTATTTTGCTTAATATAGAAATATACAACAAAAATTCCTCTGTTTTCCGATCGGAGTTGAAAAAGTAATCATGTCGAAGGTTAAAACAAAATTCGTTTTTCTTAAAATTCTTTTTTTTCTAAGGCGAAAAAATTACATATTTATATTCTGCATTACTTTCTGCACAAATTTAGTACAGTTTTCTTTCATTTATGTTGTATAGTAAAGCGTCAATCGCGAAGAAAAAAGCATTACGTTCTACGGTGATCGCTCAGAATTGGCACTAAGATGGCCGACTTTCGGTCAATGTCCAGTCTCTCTCTATATAGTGTCCCTACTTCAACTTAGGGACCCTGGATAGAGAGAGACTGGACATTGAACAAATATGGCGGACGTTCGTTCAAAAACCAGTCGATCACTGTAGAACGTAATTTAATTTTACCAGCGGCTGACACTTTTCTTTTAATTAAAATCGCGATAAAACATTTTTATTTATCTTTAGAATACCTAATAGAGTGCCATTTGAAATTTTGCAGAGCGTAATATCATCGCATATAACAGCTTGAACAAACATGGCGGATCGGTTGGAAGGTCATGTCCAGTCTCTTACCATGTAGGGTCTCTACTTCAACTGTTACCAAGTTTGAGCCACGCGACAGGCATCTAGTTTTAGGAGGATATGATTAGACATCTAAATGACATCCAATGATCCATAAAAGGTACAAAATATCTAAAGAATGTCCATTAAAAGACCAGGGTATCCATAGATATTTTTAGATGTTTAAATATAGTTGAAATTTAGACTTATATTTTTCGATGTCTAATCAGAGCCTGATTAAGGGGGAAGCACACATTATCTCCGCTCTCACCGGAATATCTTTACAATTATTTTTTACTTCATGTCATACAAATTCCACGCTTTGACGAGGAAATATTTTTCATAAAAACTGAACGGTGTAAAACAATCCAATTTACTCACCGTTATTAGACACCAGAATTCTTTTAAAATAATTTTTAATGAGAATTTTCTGTTTATTATAGGAGGAAAGTATTTGTTAAAAAATAACGGTGTAAGTATAAATAATGTGTGCTTCCCCCTTAATCAGGCTCTGTGTCTAATAGATGTAACGTGGTAGATCAAAATATGATTTAGGTATTTTCAGTATCTATCAGATCTTAAAAAGTCCAATTATTGGATATTTGGAGATTTATTGGATGCGTAACAGACGTGTAATGGGTGTAAAAAAAGAGAGTGACATTCGTCGTGCTGATAGATATCTGTTGGATATTTATATAAGTTTAATGGATCATTTTTTAACTTTTATACATGTATATAGATGTCTCATCGATATAAGAGGATGTGTGGGTTATTTATGGTGAAATAAATACGTTAGGAATTTATCTTTTAATAGCGAAAATATGTTTAAAAATATTAATGCATAGTTAAATTTAAAATATATACATCATATGAAATTTGATTCATTAGTTTTCAAGTAGAAAACTCCAATTGTATATGCACGTAATTGTTATTTATTCTCTACACTAATATGCACAGGAATGAAAAAAAACTTTTAAAATCCAAATTTTTAATGTATCGTATTACATAAATGTTTTTGAAGTTAGAATAAAATTTAATTTGAAAAAAAAAAAAAAGGAACTTTTGTGTTTATTAACCAAAACAATTGATGAAATTTGAAATGGAAGTTGGTATCGTGGGGTACAGACTGTATATTACATTTTTGTGTTCGTGAGAGAAAATTAAAAAAAAAATTGAAAACTGCAGTTTTGAATCCCACATCAAAAACATGTGACTTAATGCGAAGCAGGTTTTTTTTTTTTTTTTTTTTTTTTTTTTCTAACGGTTTCCATACAATCTTCTGCTGTTGTGTTGCCACCTAAAATTCATGCTTCAGTTAATTAAAAAAATCTAATTGTCCGATCGATAAGCTGTTTAATCCATCGAATTCACAAAAAGTTTCCTTTTCACTTGGTACCTTACTTGTAACGATACGACTGATATTTCTAATTTATTTTCCTCATTTTAAATAAATATACTTTTTTTTTTTTTCTGTCGGAAAAAAAAAAAAATGACAACAATTAAATTATGTTCAGATTCACAAACATACCGTAGTGAATGACAGTAAGTACATAAGAATTTGGGAATAAAATCACGTTTTCTAATTGAACTGAATTTTTAGAACAAAATTTGAACAGTATTTCCTCTTCCAATTTCATTAACATCAAATAACGTCTTTGCGGGAGGTATATATACCTGTATTTTCAGTTTCAAAAATGTGAATTAATATTTTATTTCTTTCCTTTAACTTTTAAAAATCTTGTAATTCTTCTAACAGGAACTATATTAATTTATTTTCAACAACGAGTATAATATAACGTGAAACTTGACTTTGTTATTCACTTAAATTATTTAAAGATTCCTTATTGGATATGGCATGCACTTTTCAAAATTATGCCATAACACATTTAACTTAAAAGTTAAATTTAGAGTACATCTCTGTTAACTAATTTTTCCCCAATAAACTGTTATAAAAATATTTTTCTAAGCAGATAATTCATTCAGTATGAAGAACCGAATTAGATTTCATTGGAATAACTAAAAGGTATATATTTATCGATGGCTTCCTACCAAAGATATTTTTGACTTATTTTTCGCAACCGTAACTACAAAACTGCTTCGTTACATGTGTTATAATACGCTTACTGATAATCGAATTTTATTTAAACCACTCTAGAGTTTCAAAATATAATATTCTAATTTTTCTCCTTTTATTAGTTTTTTAAAGCCGTCTTTAAAATTATCATTTCATTTAGGAGTTTAACCAGAAGTAAGTAAACATTTAAGTCCCAAGAGTCGTGACAATCGTGAAAGAGAAGCCAACCAATTAAAATATGGAAATAAAAGATTGTACATTATAATACAAAATTTATCTTTATCATTTAAAAATTGAGTTAAGTAAACAATGAATTATAAAGATAGAATTAATGAACAACAACGGGTAGTCAGAAGCGAAATTTCTAGAAACCAAATTTTAGTTTTAAAATTAAATTTTCAAATATTCAATTTTAATTGTATATTGTTATTATTTTGCCGAAATAATATCCTCATTCAACTTTTGCTGTTGAAATCAACTGAAAAGTAAAAGTATGTGCCGAACGTCCAGGCATTAAATAAATAACGAAGCCTAATTATTTAAATATAAAAATAAAATATCTTAAAAAAAAAATTATTTACAAAATTTTTGCAAAGTTTACTCAAAATTTTTTAATCGATTCAAATAAATAATTGTATCTCTTTATCACATGAAAATTAAAATTATGATTAAAATTTTGATGGAATCGAGAAAAATAAACCTAATTATCAAAATATGGAAATCAAATTGCTTGAAAATTTACATGTTCTAATACGAAAGTTACGCATACCATCTTAGTAATTATACTGAACAAATGTTTATTATGATGTATAGAACTATTAAAGAAAGGCATATACTGAAAATAAAATTCCATAAAAAATCACTTTATACCTCAAAAAGCGAGCCTAAGTTGCGCTTTTAATACTCTCTAACATGATTTTTAACCAACATTGAAATTATCATTTTATTTCATCTTAACACTTTGCTTGTTGGCCACGTAAAATGACGTTTTTCATGAAAAACGTTACTTCTAACGTCACTTCTAACTTCAGGCGTTCCTCTAAAAAGATATTTTACTTCAACACTTTGCTTGAAGGTTACGTAAAATTACGTTTTTTCATGAAAAGCTAGCCCCGCCTTCAGGCGTTTCTCTAAAATAATACTTTACTTTAACACTTTGCTTGTGGGTATCGTAAAATTACGTTTTTCATGAAAAACGAGCCCTGCCTTCAGGCTTTCTTCTAAAAAAAAAAAAAAAATACTTAAAAAACGATTTTACGTGATCTTGTTTAACACTTTATATGTTGCTGATGTATACATATACTAGTGACATTTACAGAATCAATTACTAAGAATAAAATTTGGATAATTTAATCCTGAATACGTAAAATTATTTTAGTTTTAGATGAACGCCAAAAGGAGGGGTTTACTGTTCAACAAAGGAAAATACCCCGATGACAATGTGCTAATAAGCTGAAAGAGCTAACTAAGGCAGAACCAGTTGCGTATATTTTGAACGTCAAGATATTGAATATATATATACACATTTGCTAACCTAACCTGGAAGATTGTTAGTCCCGCCCCTTTAAGCCTATTTTTTCACACCAGTCTTTTTTTTTTTTTTTTTTTTTTTTTACTTTTCTTCTTATTTAATCGTAAATATATTTCAAGAGAATTACTCTAAAAATTAAGTGGTGTACAAAAAGGGGCGGGAACAATTTTCCGGGTTAGGTTGGCAAGTATGTATACATATATATGTATATATATATATATATATATATATATATATATATATATATATATATATATATATATCATAGCCTCCTAAACTAGATGCCTGTCGCGTGGCTCGGAAACTTGGCAACAGTTGAAGCGGTAGACAGCGCCACCTGGTACAGATTGCGTGACTTTTTTATTCAACAGCCACGAAAAAATTTTAATAGGGGTATATGATATACATAAAAGTCGAATAGAATGGAAGAAACGTCGATTATATATATCATATATCACTTCTTAAATTTATTGACGTTTGAATTAGCCGCATTAGGCGACATTTGAATAAAAAATTCGCCCAATCTGTACCAGGTGGCGCTGTCTACCACTTCAACTGTTGCCAAGTTTCCAAGACACGCGACAGGCATCTAGTTTAGGAGGCTATGTATATATATATATGAACCTTGGTATGGTAAATATGAAAGTAAAATTGCTTGAATGCAAGTAATTAAAAATAAAATCTTTAGACATATGACCTTTTGAAATCGACCCAACCACGCAGTTTCACGTCTTAATGTTCAAATTATGTTCAAAATATTTTTACATTTGAGAAAACACAAGCCTAAGCATTAAAGCATGAAAATATATATATATATTTTTTAAATCATATTTTTAAAAAGAAAACTAATTCTTATAAATTTTAGAAATCTAGACAAATAAGTAAAACATTATGATACAAAAATGTAGTACCAAAGGCACATTCTTAGAAAGAATTTTGTTAAAATTACTTTATAGTTGAAAAATAAAACAATCTAAAGATCCTATTCTTTCTTGGTTTTGTTGAAAAAAAAACATTAAGGTTTCTTAAAGTACATATGGAACGACCGGACAATTAAACAGATACAGTAGAGCCTCGCTTATCCGAGATAATGTGGACCGAGGATACCTCGGATAATCGAAAACTCGGGTAACAAGGACTCTGTCATAAATCGAGAGGGAAATTTCCCATTACGTTTAACCCTTTCAGGGAGGTGGTGGTTGCATAGTGCAAAAACAAATTTTAATTCAAAATCGCGAAAACTGTCCCCGGAAATTTTTTATAATTTTTTTCTTTTATAATTTAGACGAATAACTTCATTTATTTCTTGTCTTTTAATATTGTTGGTGATTTCTGGTGGCTGTTGATTTTAAATGAAGGAAATTTGCTTGACCCTAAAAGGGTTAAAATGAATGTAAAAATAGTGAATGAAATAAAAGAATACATCTAAACTGACTACATATTTAAATTCAGTCAGTTAAAAATTATGTGCAACACATAAATACACAAATTATATAAAAGAATATTGCAGGGGTCGTACTTTCCGCTCATTTTTCAGGACACTGTCAAAGATACCTTTTTTTGCCACCAGTAATTTCATACAGAAATATTTATAATATTTTATAGTAATGTGTTGTCATCAGGGGGTCGTACTCTCCGCCCTTTTTTCAGGACACTCTCATGAAGGAGAAATTTTCAAATTTATTGCTACCACTATTTTTATAAAATGATTTTCACCCTGTATAATCATAGCACATTACTATGAATATACCAGAGTTATATCGGCATGAAACTACCGAAGGCAAAACAGATGGAAATTTCTGATCGCTGAGAGTGCATAGATGCCAACATTTTAATTTATTCAGGAGTATTTTTATCTCCGCCTCTATTTTGCACCACTTTATTTATAGAAAAGTTTTGTCCAATATAATTTCGATAAAATAAGAAAGAATTACTTTAAAAAAATAAGTGTTATGGAATAAAGGCGGGGCTAAAAATGCTCCGGAATAAATTAAAATGTTGGCATCTGTGAGAGTATCCTGAAAAAAGGGCGAAGAGTACGGCCCCTAAATACTATATAGTGAAATTTATCAAAGTTATCGATTTAATTTGTCAAAGGTCACGTCTCCACTAGGATAAAGCATTTTCTTGATTACCTCGGTTAACTCGGAACTCGGATAGTGCGAGATCGGATAACCGCTGCTCTACTGTAGCTCTTTTATTAAAATATAAAAGTAAAATTGCTTAAAAGTTATAAATTTATAATACTAATATCACACAAATTTACATCAAATAAAACTGTTTGAAAAACTATTTTCAGCTATTTCGATTCGTTTGAAATGTTCAATACCTAATATCTTGCAATTTAATCTCTCATAATATCTCTATAATGATGCAAGTAATGTAGTTTAATACTTTCGCGACCGCTGACGTCGATTCACGTCATTTGAAAATCCGTGACTCCGCCAGTGGGTGTTTTTTCGCAACTCCTACTATGTTATTCATTTCTTAAGAATATACCCAATATTCATATTTGTACAATAGATATACTATGGATATAAATAATTTGATTAGGAAAGAGTATAATTATAATTTTTATTCATTTAAAATATAAATGTAAATACAGAAAATTTTGTTCTGAATCATTGTAACTTCTGAGAATAACACCCCCAGGCGGACCTTACTGTCAAAAAGGCATACTTGCCAACATACTAATTAATATTTTGTAGTATTGTTAGCCCCGCCTTCTTTTTCACACCAGTACTTTTTTGGAATATTTTTCTTCTTATTTAATCGTAATTGCATTTGTAGAATATCATTCTAAAAATTTACTGGTGTGAAAAAAAGGGCGGGACTAACAACACTACGGAATATTAATTAGGATGTTGGCAAGTATGAACATTGCCTCCTAATCTATATGTCTGTCACGTGGCTCGGAAACTTGACAACAGTTGAAGCGGTAGACAACGCCACCTGGAACAGATTGCTCAACTTTTTTAATCAACTGTCACCAATAATTTTAAGAAGTGATATATGATATATATCATCGACGTTTCTTCGATTCTGTTCATCTTTTATGTATATCATATTCCTCTTTCAAAAATTTTTGGTGGCTGTTGAATAAAAAAGTCGCGCAATCTGTACCGGGTGGCGCTGTCTACCGATTCAACTGTTACCAAGTTTCTGAGCCACGCGACAGGCATCTAGTTTAGGAGGCTATGGTATGAAAAGACAAAAGCATGCGGTCGCGAAAATGTTAAGAAAAATTAATGAGGTTTTCCAACTAGATTATAAATAATTAAACATGTGTGTGTAAGTGAGTGATACTGGTAAACTGATAATTTTATTTAACTTTTCCAAACATTTATAACACCTAATATTAGAGAATATAAACTACTTATATAATTTTAATCAGAATTTTTCGCTTGACATTTCTGAGCATTGTCTCGCTGTACGACATTTAAACTTAAATTATTTACTTAAAATGACACTAAAAATTCAAAAAACCATATGCCTAGTAAGGAGTATAATTTTATTGATTAGTATCAGCAAATAATTGAGTTTATATTTAAAGAGTCTTTATTTCACTAAAGATCTCTTTAAATTACGCTCTTCAAGCTGAATCTAAATAGGATTTTGAAATCTAATTCTAAGAAGGATTTCAAATTTAATTAAGATTTATACTTTGTTCCAGGAACAAGATTCTCGTTCAAATTAATATGCTAATTCGTCTAAAGTCATCGTACAAAACGTATTTAATTCATGAATAAAATTACCAAACTGGAAAAAAAAATTACTTAAAAGGGGATTATCTAAAAAAAAAAAAAAAAAAAAAAAACTAAAAGCAGTCTTTGAGGACTGCCGATAGAAGTGAAAACTAAGTAACTTGCGAATTGTATCGTAGAGCTATTAGATTATTATTTTCGAAATATATTTGGTTTGTAAAGAAGTGTTTATGATCTGTATTATATGATTCGGTACAATATTTGTAGCTACCCATATTAAATGAACTAAACCTTATATTAGGTAAAAATATTGTAATATGACTAAAATAATTTTCTTTTTTTTATTATTTATTTGAAAATTTATATTGAAAGCAAAAAGAAGAATATAACAGTCTCTATAAAAACACGTGCTTGTACTTTGTGAACTATGTATATATTGTGGAAAAAGTACATACATACATAGAGTATAGAACTAGAAAGATACAGATGCCAGTACCCAGTATAGTACTCGTATTAGTATACATTTTATAGTATATATATATATATATATATATATATATATGAGGCATGCCGTGCCGTGCGCTACATATATGGATATATATGTAGAGAGATATACTCTTTGTATATATATATAATGTATACTAATAACGCAAGGAGGTATATCTATGTACATATATACACAGTATACATATAGCTCATGGAAAGCGTTCGGTGATGATGACGCGAGGTCCATGACTTTTGTTCACCCAAAAAGTGCTCAACGCGCCTAAAGAAGTTTTCACTTCAAAGCGCTCGGTGACGATGACACGAGTTCCATGATTTTTGTTCACCCAAAAAGTGCTCAACGCGTCTAAAGAAGTTTTCACTTCAAAAAAGTGAAGGATAATTCTATAAACAAAAATTATATGAATTTGAATACTTTATTATATTAAAAAAAAAAAAAAAAAAAAAAAAAAAAAGTTCTAATTTGTAAACTCTTATATCTATTTTGTTGTTATGTTCTACGGTCCGGTCGGTAACAAAAGTGTCCGAACACTACCAAAAATTCATATGTAAAAAAAGTATACTTCATACGGTTTTGTTTAAAAAATCCTTGTCGAATCATGTTCTTAGACTAAATAAGAACAGGATTGGACAAGGATTTATTTAACAAAACCGTATGAAGTGTGCTTTTTTTACATAGCAACTTTTGCTAGTGTTCCGACACTTTTGTTAACGACTGTACAGTCTATTAGATAAAACATGAGCATAAGTAAGACATACGGTGATAATATGAAGATTAATTTATCTAATTTGCATGTATATAAGGCAAATAAGAATTTAATATTAATCCCTATAAATTTACATTTTTTACAGGGTAAAAATTTCCGAATTCTTCATTTTAGTATAATAAATTATTACTAGTTTTTATACATAAAAACATTTCTGTTTATAATTTTATTAAAATATTATTTTTTAAATATGTATCATGTAAATATTATTACGTACACAAACAACTTTAAAAGTTTTATATCAAAAGAAAATTTTACTGTTATTGTTTTACATATTACACTGAGAAAAAATTCTGCAACTGACATCTAGAATCTAAATTGTGGCTGTAGAAAAAATAGTTCCATGTCATCCTTATAAATTCTAGTCCCCTTTGGAAACGAGTTCTAGAAACCCCTATTAGAATTCTAGAGAGTTTGTCTATATTATCGAAGTCCAACCTATTTGAAAATATATCCAAATAAATGCGAACACAAGAGGCGCGTTTCAGCAACTATAATCATGGTTTATGACACAATTCTAGATTTCTCGCCACACAAAAGATTCAGAATATTTTTTCGCCATCTAGAAATGTGTAGTCTAGAAATTTTTCCTATATTTTGTCCATTCAGTTTATTGGTGTGCCTTATGTGCATAGCTTGGAAATCTATATTTCAAGTCAAGGGATTTAGAAAATGGCCACTTATTTATTTTAGATGAAGGCGGTATATTGTTTTTCTCAGTGCGCCTGCTGTCGCTATATTGTAAAAATAAATAAATAAAAAAAAAATTTCGTGTTATAATACAGAAAATTTCTCGTTACAAAATTACAGAAGATATGCATATACTACAGAAAAAAATACGTTGACAGAAATTTTCAGTAAGAACAGTGCAGAAAAAATTCATATATTCGTTCATAACAGATTTTTTTTTCTTTTTTTCAGATCACACTGAAAAAAATTGGCATTTTCCTGTTCTACCAACCAGGATAGAACCAGGGTCCACCGCACAGTAGGTAACGACTTCATTCGGCAACTACTTCTCAACTGTGGAGTAATGTCCCACTCTGTTAGTTAGCACTTCAAAATCCTGCTTTGATGTGAAATTTTCTTCGTTTCCAAAACAGAAAAATATTGTACCTATATTGTACCTACCAGATAATGTCTGCAACCATTGATACATATTTTATCCTATTACAGAAAAAAAAAAAGATTGATTTTGACTGGTTGAAATGTAACTTTGCAGCCAGTTTTTGTAGTTTTAGAAAACAGAAAATTTTTGTAGGAAATTTGCAGAAGTACATTTTTTTAGCAGATCGTTTTTACAGTGCAGAAAAAAGGCCAAAACATTTTAATACTCAACTGGGAAGTTTCTACTAACATTTTGGCAATAAGACGTTATGCTGCTAGAATTATTTGGCTGTCTCTCTTCAAGGCCTGTCGAGCAGCAAAATATAGCAAAATGTTCAAAATAATATAACGATTCCGATTTGACCTTTTAAAATGAATAATTAGAATTCGTTTAAGAGATATCAACTTAAAACCCAAAACAAATTCAAGATAAGAAACACATGTACTATTAAAAAAAAAAAAAAAAAAAAAAAATGTCCGTCTACAGCAGCTGACTGAAAGAAGATTTGTAACAATTTAAATTATTCTTAGTTTAGACTTTATTTTTAAATGCTATAAAAAGTACATAAACTTTTTTTCTATTTTTGATAAATACAGAAACCAGCGATGCGGCCAAAGCTTGCTAGTACACATACACTGGACAATGAGTGAAAAACCTTAGATTAATATTTTATTGGACCTCCTTTTGCACGGATAATAGACCATATTTGTAAGGTCATCGGTTCAGTAAGCTTTTAGAATGCATTTACGTCAATAGAATTCCATACATTGGCCACACAGACTTTAAGATCCTGTAAATTGGATGGAAGAGGAGAGTGCTGTCGGATGCGCACTTTCCAAGATATCCCAAACATTTTCTATTGGTTTAAAACCCGAACTCTGTAGCGACAAGGGAACAGCTGGAAGTCAGATTGGTGTTCATTGAACCAATTTCGAATGATTCTGGTACGATGTATAGTTGCATTATCGTCCATGAAGTCACCATCCTCTTCAGAGAAAAAATGTAACATTGCAGGTTGCACTTGATCTGCCAATATGTCCAAGTATTGCATGACATTTTTTTTGTACCTCAAGTAATACTAGTGGACCACCAGTACAGTAGAGCATTCCTCACTCCATGTTTTACATATTTATGCCACTATCTCATTCCTCTAGCAGATTTTGCACTCCCATACGAGCAGAACATTCCTAACACCATGTTTTGCATATTTATGCCACTATCTCATTCCTCTAGCAGATTTTGCACTCCCATACGAGCAGAACATCCCTAACACGATGTTTTGCATATTTATGCCACTATCTCATTCCTTTAGCAGATTTTTCACTCCCGTATGAGCAGAACATTCCTAACACCATGTTTTGCATATTTATGTCACTATCTCATTCCTCTAGCAGAATTTGCACTCCCATACGAGCAGAGCATCCCTAATACAATGGTTTGATATTTACGCCACTAACTCATTTCTATAACAGGTTTTGCATATACCTCAAGTAACATCAGAGGCCACTTCCATACCAGCAGATCGTTCCTCACATCATGTTTTGCATACTACACCACTAACACATTCTTCTAACAAGTTTTGTGTACGTATGTCACTAGCGAATATAGGTAGAAACTCTCATAGTTTTTCAATTCATTTGTCAGTGTATGTATTCATACCTGCCAACATCCTTATTAATATTCCGTAGTGTCATTAAGCCCGCTCTTTTTTTTCACATCAGTAAATTTTTAGAGTAATATCATCCAAATACAATTACGATTTAATATGAAAGAAAATGCTGTAAAAATATAATGGTGTGAAAAACAAGGCTGAGCTAATAATACTACGGAATATTAATTAGGATTTTGGCAAGTATGTGTGTATATATCATTGTGTTGGCGAGAATGTTCTGTCGCATTATTAAACAAAAAACACCATAAATTTATTCCGGACATTTATTTAACTTTTATAAATGTATTTCAAAATACCTTCTTAAAAGTTATTCAAATGTTGTCTAGAATAAATTTCCGGTGTCATTTTTTTAATTCAATACGACAGGCCTTTCCCGACAAACCAATATCTTACGTATATATAACTGTAAATACTTCATATCGCTAGAACTTTTAAAAATTATGTTTCAATTTTTATATAATTTCATAGCTATATAATTTTTAAAAGTATGTTTTACATAAAATGTGTTATAACTAATATTAAAATGAGTGTTAAAGTGAATATTTAGGTGAATGAAGGAGATGTCTTTTTATAAGAATTTATTTTAAAACCAATTTCAAATTTACGTATTATTATTTATATTAAGTTCCTTTTCTTCTACTATCGTTCATTGTTAAGGAAATAAATCTCTTTAAAAAAAAATCTGACAAGCTAGATTATATCTGACACTTTTTGAAATGGTCTCTTTGAAAACATTATTTATTTACTAAAATAAATTTAAAAGAGAACCTGGCAAGGAACCAAATAGTTGCTGACTTTGAGAAATATTGTACTTTGCACAAATACCAAATAATAACAAATAAAGTCTCTCTCTCTCTCTTTTTTTTTTTTTTAAGTTCACTGTCATTTTAGATTTAAATAACTCTCTAAATAAGTACAACTGTTCATCTCAGAAATGGTTCATATAAAAAGTACATTATATTTTTCATTTCCAAAAAGACATATTACGTTTTCAGAGAAAATGAAGTGAATCGTTTTCTATCTCATTTCTTTAAAATCAGACGTCAGAATTAAAACACTTTGGTGTTTTAGAGAGGAAATAATTTGATGGCGTTAATATTCAAGCTTCTAGATGTTAGTTAAGTGATTCAGAATAGCTTCGGAGTTTATTATTTACAAATATACGATTTTGTTCGAACTCATTCGTTAGGCTAATTTAAGTGCGAAAGTTAATTCAAACCTGGCGAATTCGTTAATTTATAGTTTCTTAAGGTTTAAGATCTGCTTATGTTATTTTATACATTTGTGGGAAAGATCTCGATTTTCCCCCTCCCTTAAGATTAAAGTAAACAAAGTTAGTTTTTATATGACTTATCTTCATTAGCTAAAGATTTAAGCAATTAGAATGGCTGATACAAAGAGGTCTGATAACCAGTCCTTACAGATTCTGTTCATCAAATTCTTATCCATTGCTTCATATGTGAAAATTTATAAATTATTAAATATACTTTAATACACATAACGCTTAAAATCTTTACACTATGAAAAAATTCTGTAACTGGCATCTAAAATCTAGATTGTGGCTCTAGTAAAAATAGTTCCATGTCATCTCTATAAATTCTAGTTCCTTTTGAAAGCGAGTTCTAGAAATTCCTATTAGAATTCTAGAGCGTTTGCCTATATTATCGAGGTCAAACTTAATTAAAAATCTCTGCAAATAAATATGAATACAAGAGGCAGGTTTTAGCAACTATAATCTTGGTTTATGACCCAATTCTAGAAATCAAGCGAGAATTTCTCGCAATACAAAAGATTCAGAACATTCAGAATATTGTTTCTCCATCTATAAATGTATAGATTAGAAATTCTCGACCATTTCGTCTATTCAGCTTATTGGTGTGCCTTATACGCATAGCTCGGAAATCTATATTTCTAGTGTAGGGATTTAGAAACTGGCCACTTATTCGTTCTCAAAGCTGCCAATATTTTAATTTATTCCGGAGTAATTTTAGCCCCGCCTCTTATTCGTACAACGTGTTTATATATATATATATATATATATATATATATATATATATATATATATATATATATATATAAACATACAATAAGCACAACTGAATTTAACAGGACATCAAACAACAGAAGAACATTGTAAAAGTGAAAGAAGAGTCTGTATGAAGGTTAAATGAAAACTTCATATTTTAATGCATTGTTGACAGGTGACGAGATAACTCGTTTTATTAAAAAGACTGGCATTCCTCTAATCTAAAACAATAGATTACTTTTAAAATGCATTTTACACAATCATATTTAATACACTGAGAGCTATCAGTGCATATATTATTCAGTGGCAATTTATCGATCGATTGCTAAGGATAAAATTTAAGTGATTTAAACGCGAATTAAAAAATCCTTTTTGTTAAATAGTGTAACCATACTTGCCAACATACTAATTAATATTCCATAGTATTGTTAGCCACGCCTTCTTTTTCACACCAGTATCTTTTTCGAGTATTTTTTTCATATTTAATCATAATAGCATTTGCAGAATATTACTGTAATAATTTACTGGTGTGAAAAAAGGGCGGGACTAACAACACTACGGAATAATAATTAGGATGCTAGCAAGTATGTGTAACGCTTTAACAAAACGCCAAAGTGCGGGGCTTAGAAATAAAATTAGAAAAATACGTGGACAACTAAGTATTAAGAAAATTATATATCTGTTTATATTATGTTCTTAATTTCAGAGAAACTCAAATTGAGTTTTATTTTTGTTTACAAATGAATTTATTATATACCTTTATGTGTTAGTCTAATTTTAATTATTTATTATTTCAATAAATAAATAAATTAATGTAATTAACAGTAATTGCATAATACTTAATATTTATAAAGCAAAATATTTACTTTAAAATATAAAAATTTCAAAATTTCGTCTCAAAACACCTACGATTAAAAATTTTATACATATTAAATAAATAGATGTTAACTATTAGTTTAAACAAATAGATTTTAAACAAATATACGCATAAAGTTTTTATTTTTAAAATTAGGAAACAAATATTTATTTTCCAATCCTAATGCAATTTTAACATTTATATATTTTATAAAGCAGACAATAATACAAAAACAATCTCAAATAAGTATTAAAAAAGTTATTGTAAAGCAATTTATTATGAAGCTTACTTTAGAATTATTGGAGATTTATGTGATCCTTATTTTAAACCTTACATTAAAGTTCATTGTTAAAGAAATAAGTATCCGAAAAATGCAAGCAGGCCATATTATATCTTACACTTTTTTTTTTTTTTTTTTTTAATGTATCATAAATTTGAAAGAATGGATCTAAAGTAGAAATTGGCAAGAGACCAAACGACTTTTGAATTTGTAAAATATATATATTTTTTTTTTCAATAATAAGAAAATCTAATTTTCTTTTTCTTCCTAAATGAAATACCGCTTTGTATTTTAGATTTTTTGAAATAAATATCATTTGTCCTTATCTTAAAAAAAAAAAAAAAAAAAAAAAAAAACTTTTTTTTTAATTGAAGGGAAATGACATATGTATATCTGCCAATATTTTAATTTATTCCGGAGTAATTTTAGCCCCGCCTCTATTTCGTACCACTTATTTTTTTAAGTAATTTTTTCTTATTTTATAGAAGTTATATATTGAAGAAATTTTTTCTATAAATAAAGTGGTGCGAAATAAAGGCGGGGCTATAAGTACTCCGGAATAAATTAAAATATTGGCAGCTATGCATATGAACTCCTTTTCAAAATGTTTTTTAAACGTATATAATAGTACACAGAAAGCAACTTTAAATTACCACTATCAAATACAAAATACCACTCAAGTATAATTCTGTAAAAAATATATATATATATATATATATGTGTTTATAGACCTGCCAATTGTGCTAGTTTATCCGTAATGGTATTACAGGGTTCGTACGGGCCTTATTTTTTCCCTGAGTCTCACACCAGTATTCTGAAACAATAAAATTCCTCTTAATCAGAAGGACTTATTTTATAACGAAAATCGTTCTAAAACATTTACTGGTATAAGACTCAGGGAAAAAATAAGGACCGTACGAACCCTGTATTAAGTCTCACCTTTTTTTTCACACCAGAATACTTGTAGAGCAATAATCTTCTTATTTAATCATGAGAACATATTGCTGAATATTACTCTACAACTATTCTGGTGTGAAAAAAACGCGGGGCCTAATACCATTACGGATAAACTAGCATAGTTAGCAGGTCTATGTTTATAATATATATATGGACCAAAACAAAAACATTAATTAATTAATTAAATTAAAATAAATAAAACTTTATATTTTTAATTCTTTCAATAAATATGTTAGTCATATGTGCGAGCAATATTGCAAGGCATTAGATGACTTTTTTTTTGGAAACAAAAAATATTAAATTAGATTTTTTTAGATTTTATTAGATTTTTTTATCCAAATACATTTGTTCTGCTATTCTGCAAAAATAAAAAAAATAAATCCAGTTTTTTTTCGAATTAATAAACAAACGTGTAAAAAAATGGCATACACACATAAACCGAAACGAAAAATTCTACGACTGATACCTTGAAAATAAATTGTTATTCGATAAAAAAAAAAAAGTTCCCTGTCAGCCTTATAAATTATAGTTCTCTTTGTTACCAAGTTCTAGACACCCCTATTAAATTTCTAGAGCATTTTCCGACATTAACGTGGTCAAACTTATTTAAAAAACTCTGCAAATAAATACGAACGCAAAAAGCAAGTAACTATTTAGTAACAATAATTCTGGTTTATGAATCAATTCTAAAAATAAAAGCAAGATTTTCTAGCAATACAAAAGATTCATGATAATATGTATCATCTAGAAAGGTATAGACTAGAAATTCTCTATCACTCTGTACATTCTGTTTACTTGTTTACCTTATACACATAACTCAGAAATCTAAATTTCTAGTTTATGGATTCAGAAAATGATTACTAATTCGTTCTAGATTCTGGCAGCATATTTTTTCTCTTAGTATACATACCCATAATTCTAACCTTCAAGAATTTTTAATGTGAAATTAAAAATTAAAAATATCAAAAACACTATTATAAATTCAGTCACACACAGAAATATTTTCGCTTCCACCGCTATTTTCTAACAATAATCAGTATCTTATTTAATCACAAGAAATTGCTATACAAATACGATAAATGTTTCATCGTAGTAATAGTGTCAACAAGAAAAAAATAGCAATTTTATTCTTCTGTGTGACTGACACTACTATGTGTTATGGAATTAAAGTAAAATATACGGACAAAAATAGAAACTTTCATGTTAGATTTTATTAACCATAAAATCTATAGTGATTTGTAGATTTTTATAATTTTTTCACCATGTGCGGTGTATATACATTATGATTGGCATGAAGGTAAACGAATTTTCCGGCAATAAATGTAGTGTGAAGCTCTGGTCACTAATCAATGCAGGTGCTTTATTTTATTTTATTTTATTTTTTTTATATATATGTTTGTGTCTATGTATTATAGTATTTCTTTATATTCCTCTTTATGGAATACTTATTTTTTTTTTTTTTTTTTTTTTTTTTTTTTTTTTTACTAGACGGTCCCACCAGCGTTCGAGAGGTCCTTTTTTTAAAATTGGTAGATTCGAAAAGGCAGATACAAACCAGTCGGACGGTTAAGGTTTTTGATATTTATCTAAGAACTCCGCATAAATCTAAGCTATGACCTTTAAGTTGTTATTACACGAGGCGACAGTGTAGGGGCTATTTCAAAGCTAAAATATTTTAAGGATAAATGTTTCTTCAAGTTGCTTCGACCAAGCGATTTTTCCACGTTCAAACAATATTCGTCAGTATTCACCTCTAGCTGCTAATGAAGTGTTACTAATACTGACGCGACTTATAGACATATCACACGAGAGACTTTCGCTCAATATGTACCGCAACACAACATGATAATCTTTTCCGAGATGTTGTCGAAAAAGAAGAAAAGGCGCTGACTTTGAACCTTTCCTATACACCACTGTGTTGTGTTCAGGGAACTGTTGAACAAAAGTTTCTCGTGTGAAGACGTCATTTTCTTATTCATTCATGCGGCTTTTTACACTAAGCAATGAGTGAAGCTCGCAATCTCCGGTTGTCTTGAATTGTTTTGTTTAATAACGGCTTTAGACTTTGTTAGACGGAAGGAAGACACTCGCCACTAGAAAGACTCCCTTAATTCCCTTTCGTTTCTTTCCACACTGAGAAAAAATTCTCTAACTGACATCTAGAATCTAAATTGTGGCTTTAGAAAAAATAGTTCCATGTCATCCTTATAAATTCTAGTCCCTTTGGAAAGCGAGTTCTAGAATCCTCTATTAGAATTCTAGAGCGTTTGCCTATATTCTCGAGGGCAAAGTTATTTAAAAATCACTGCAAATGAATGAGACTACAACAGGCGGATTTCTGTAACTAAAATCTTGGTTTATGACCCGATTCTAGAAAATCAAGCGAGAATTTCTCGCAATATAAATGATTCAGAATATTTAGAGTATTCAGAACATTGTTTCACCATCTAGAAATGTGTACATTAGAAATTCTCGATCATTTCGTCTATTCAATTTATTGGCGTGCCTTATGCGCATAGCACGGAAATCTATATTTCTAGTTAAGGGATTTAGAAAATGGCCACTTATTCATTCTAGGGAAAAGCAGTATATATTTTTTTTCTCAGTGCATTATCGGCCTGAATTTATCAACCAATCCAAACTTATTTACTGCAGCCAATTGAAACAAAATATAATGATTTCATTTGAAATACGTACTTAAAAAATATATATTCAGCATAATTTACGAAATTAGATAGAAGTTTAAAGGTACAAGAATAATTCACATATAACATGCTTCTTTGTTGATCCATAGTTATAATGCGGCAAGCGGCAAGATTGAAAATTATTTATTGAAAATATCAATATTGTAAAAATATTATCAATTTATAAGGAATAATTAAAATATTACTAATACTTTTATTAATTATATTTACAAATTTCGAATTAAAATGAAGTGCATTACTGCATTGGTATTACTTATATAAAGTTAACATTAGAGATAACACACCTAATGAAACATATTAAAACTGGCATCCTGTGCATGATATTAAATCTGCTACTCTTTTCATCTATTTTTGAAAATTTTCCAAGCTTTCTTTTACCAATTTTATGACAAAAATCATTATAATAAGAAAAAAATAAATTTAAAAAAATGTGTTAGGCAAAGTTTGCTTCAAGCACATATTTGCATCTGCTTGAAATACATAATGAATACACAGAAATACGTCTGAAGTAAAGTTGGCATCATACCAAATGACTTCTGCCTTTGAAGTGTAGTGTAGTTCGAACAAAAAGCAAAAACTACCTCTGATGTTTTTTTTCTTTCTTTCTTTTACATAAATGAAATGCCATTTTGTATTTCTGTGACATTTTTATAGATAGCAATATTTCTTATACGTATGATTTATATGAATTTTAAAAGAGATCATTTATATATATCCTGATTTTTTATTTTCTACTATACTCAATCGAAGAAAGTATTGGATTCGTAAAAAATTTATGTTTTAAGGAGGAAAAAAACGGTTTTATACGTTTTGAGAAGTTAAGAAAATGATTTGACCATTTTTTAGGAAACATCTCTCTGTCTGTATGTCTGTGATTAAAAAAAAAAAAAAATGGTAGAAAATTAATTTTTTAGTTTACTTTACTCACTAACATATGCATTGTACAAAATGGAAACGTGTATTTTCTACCTGATGTGGAAGAGTATATTAATTCCATTATTTATTTCAGGTGATTGCCATTTTGGTACAAAATGGAGAATCAAGCTGATTGATTAACTTGGTTGAGACTTTTCAGGTGGCGCTTCAGGTGGCCAGAACTTTTAAACAAGATGGCGGATCAAGTTTTGCAATAAACCTGGATGAGATATTTATATGGATTATATTCATATTCCGAATTTCAAGCAAATCTGTTCATAAATGTGTTTTTTATCAGTTTCAAAATAATGAAGTGACCTGCTCCATTTTTTGACAAAATGACAAATCGATATGATAATTAATCTTGTTTGGGACCTTGTTATGGGCTATGCATTTATCGAGTTTTATGCAAATCGGTTCATAAATACATTTATATACAAGTTTGAAATTTTCAAATGGCCGAAATGAATTTCCAGATCAAGTTGGACAACAAAATGATTCCAAAAAAAAAAATAAATAAAAAGTTTACTGTCTGTTTTTAGTTGAAATTGATTTGGTATTTTGGAAAATATCGTGTTCACAGATTTTACATCATGTATAAATAAAGACGTAGATAGATAGATAAATAGGAAGATAGATAAAAATACAGAGAGAGTGATTTCAACAGATTTATTTCTAAAATAATTAACTTGTAAAGCTAGCTATTAGCCCACAGTATTTAAAAATGTCACCAATGGTAAGAAATACTTATTTTAATTCATAAAGCAAAAATCTAGAACATATGTTTACACACACATACGTGTTTGATAAATATTAAACGCGTGCATATAATATAAATTTTATATTTCACATTCAATTATATATATATATATATATATATATACATATATTGCAAACTTTTTCAAACACTGCACTAGATGAAATCTGACATACTTAACCACCTTAATTACAACCTCATATATAAAAATCTTAATAATATTCACCTTAATTATAGAAATATAATTATAATTAACTTCTATGAAGAATATGCCTCCAGAATTACAACGGATAAGCGAATTGCTATAATATTTAATATATTAACCATACGAGATATATTGATTTTTTATTTTAAGTTTTAGTTTAAAAGTCCCAATAAAGGCCTTTTTTTGCATGAAAAAACAGTAAATTTCCAAAGGAATTAGTTTGTATATAATCTATAAACAATATTATGTCTAGTTTCGTTTCTTTGTGTGTTATTCAATGTGTGTTTTTTATTATATTCCTTCAAATAATTTTTTTTTAGGCTTTGAGCGCCCTCTTTTATAATTTATATACAGAATTTAAAAGCAATCCGTGTACCCATTTTTAGCAAATTTCGTCCTGTTTCTAAAAAAAAAAGAAAAAAAAAAAAAAGTAATCATCCTATACATTTATATTTTACATACACACATATACATTTTTTATCTTAAACTCATCCATGAATTATGGTTCCTGAGTGCGCTGTACAATTTTCTTTCATAAAATATAAAAAAGAAGCTAAAATAATTACGCGCCATTTTGAAAAAAGCTAATCTCAAAACTCATTCATTCGCAATTCTCAAAACCTTTAAAATATTATAGGTTTACAAAAGCAAATAAAGCATTAAACGTAAGGTATAATATATATGAAACATATTTTCTGCTTTTATGAATTTAGCAATATCATAAATTTACAGAAATAAACTTAAAGTAAAATTGGCAAGAAGTCAAATTGCTACCGGTATCAGAAATTGTTTGCTATGAAGAAACAACTGAAAATCTTTTTTTATTACTTCTTTCCTCTACATAAATTAAACTGTATTATAAATTATAGTATTATTTTTTAAATTCTAGTAGAGAAAGCTAGAGAAATATATTTTGTAATCTAGTTGTAATTTCTTCTATATATAAAAGAAAGTATTGAATTCGTGAAAATTTTCACCTTCCACTTTCCGATGTATTCATTTTTTGTGAATTTGTGTTACCAAAATTTTATGGACACAGCACTGCATCTCACGAAATAATAAACTGATTTCTATAAACTGTAAATCTGGTTAAATTTCATATAAATTGGTTACGATTAGATTTCAGCACATATCATCCAGCAGGTGGAGCTGCTATGTTTCAATTTTTCTTTATGTACTAACACATTATGTGCTAGGAGCAATATTTGTTATAAGCACATATTTTAACATTTTTGTGGGAACACAAAAAATATTCGGCATCATTGCAAAAAATTTGCAAAATTTTGTTCTATACTACCATGTTATAAATTAAGAAAAATGGGATAACAGCGCAACTTCATGAACAAATGATCTTTAAATGCAATCAGCATCAAATTTAGTCAAGATTCGACTACGTAACAATTTTGGTTAAATTTCGCGTCCAAAAAATTTTTGGTTGGTTGGGTTTTACGTCGCACTAGTGCTGCGCAGATAGGCAATTGGCGACGGTCTGAGACTCACCCCTAGAGATGGTCCGGAGACATGCCATCGCAATTTTGATCATCCACGGAAGGGATGGCTCTCCCGCTTCGGTAACCCCCAGAGGTATAATTTTTGATGGGAACATGCAGGACATTGCGGCCACGACAGATTTTACGTGCACCAGCCACCATTAGTGTACACGACGGTCTTTGGCCGGCTCGAGTACCGAACCCGCAATCTTTTAATTACGAGGCCGGCGCACAGTGGATCGAACAATGTTAAAATACGAACATAGGCCCAAAAATCAACCTCTAAATAACTGATATTTTGCTGTGAAATAATTTAAAAGAATGTCTAAAAAATACAAATATATGGTTATTTCTTCAATTACACGAAGTTTTGTTGTATATAAATAAGTTCAAAACGAAAACTTTCAGAAATAAGATTTTTCGATGAATTTCAGTGACTTTATTTGAATAGCCATCAAGTGGCACTTAAGATAACTATGAAAAAATACGAAATAAAAATACTTTCAATAATGTCCTAATAAAAGTTTAAGGTACTTCTGCGAACATTTTGTTGGTTTTTTATGTTGTGATTCACGCATGAAATGTGAATATGAAATTAACAACAAAATTAAATTTATAAGTTATGTAACTTTTTTTGTCCAAAATTGTCCAAAATTTCAAACACAGTTTACTACTCCCAAAAGTATACATTTTAATCTGTGGAAAGGATTTTCGCCACAAATCGCCACTTTTAGAGAAAAATAAATTTTTATTCTGTCTACCCCCAAATTATCAATCGAGAAATTTATCTGAATAACTGTATTCATTAACGACAGAAAATATATTAAAATTTTTATAGTGAAAATATTATAGAATTTAGATGATTAAAACAAATTTAATAAATCAGAAATTACTTCTTATTTTTTTTTTAATATTTAATAAAATAATTAATTTTACTTTAATGGTACTGAAAAGTACCGTTGGACCCAAAAAAGGGGGGAAATGTAAATAGTTGCCGTGATATGTCATAAAATGTTAAAAATTAAGTAAATGTTTAACGTTAGATAGTTAAATGTTAAAATTAAATAATGTAAATACATATTACGATTTAAAGTAAAAGTTCCTGTGTTTCTGGAAAATGTTCCTTCATTTGCACATTTCTTTTTTTCGTTCTCATGCTTGAAATCATGGGTTAAGATGTTAATAACAAGTGATGTAGCAAATCTTCGTTACACGCTCTTCGATTTTTCTCGAGTGTTATTCTATGTATTTACGAAACTCTTTATTTCGGGCTTCGCTAGCTCCTTCTGACAATTGTCCAATTGGAATAGAAAAATTTTCTATTATGTCTTTTCCATGAATCAATAGTTTGTGAACTGAAGCTGGCATATAGTACCACACATATTTTGAGACACATTGTTTCGCTGTTTCCAGTGCAAATTGTCCAAATTTGTCTCCTAAATTTGCCTCCCAAAATTGTCCTCCTAAAAATAACAGAACCTAGAAACAACGTTTTTTAAAATTTCTTTGATAAGAATTCACTTTATTTGCTTATTTGTTTAAAAATTATTTCAGATAGCAAAATAAAACAAATAAAAAATCCAGTTCAATCAAAAAAATTCATTAATTATTGATCGCCTGCCTTCCATAAATCTTTAGTAAAATAAAGACAAAAGTGATTTTTTTCATAGAGTTTGTCAGTAAATGCGTCCATGAGTTTTCTATTGAAAAACTACATAAAAAAAGAAAAGAAAACAGAAGCAGTAATCTAATGATATATTTATCATTGTGTGCTAAATTAATTGTGTTACAAATATAGATTTTCTTCCCGAAATTTTTATTTACTTTCTTTTATTCTCTTCTGTTATACAACATTTCTTTCTTCACCAGGTATGTTTCTAAATACCTATTTGCAGCAGAAAAGTATGATACCGCTTAACCCCTTTATTAAACCATTTTTTCCTCAAATAGCACATTAAACTATTTTCACGAATAAAATTTGATGTAAAGTAAACATTTCATTTAGCCTATTAGAAATAATTAATTTTACTTTTGGCATCTTATTCTCTTAGTCAATCGCATACTTCTCACAACCCATCGTATTAGCATAAGCAGGATTGTCACAAACAACTACTTTTTAATTTTTTTCCCACTAGAATTATCAAAATAATTTTCATACTGATGTTTTTTCCAGAAAAATGATACACAGGAATCATTATTTTAAAAAATTGGTGCCAGGTGAATAAAACGATAACGAATTTGGTGGGGAAAATATTCCCTCGGCCTTATAAAGGGTTTAAAAAAACATGGAATCGCTTTAACTGTCATACATATATACATATTTAAATCGAAATGTGACAAAAAACATCATACATAGATAATAATAATACGATAACGTTCCTATGTTCGCCTCTGCCTATACTTCGATCCACTGTGCGGCCGGCGCCAAAATATTTTTAACACACACACATGCAGAACAGGCAGCCATTTTTTTTTTTTTTTTTTAAATGGTCAAATCGTGTTCGGATATCTCAAAACATGTAAATTTGTTAAAAACAGAAGGTTGAAAAATTTTCACGAATCTGATACTTTTTATGTATTGGCCGCTCATATGTCTGTAGATATTTTAAATATCCCAAAAGTGGATAGAAATAGTAGAATTGAAAATGGTTTGCGAAAAAATTGTTCTCGTACAAAGGTTTTTTTTTTGGTAAAGAAAAAAAAAATAGTTAAAAGTTTCGTCGATAGAGGACGCTGCACGCATGAAATAATAAGAAATATAAGAAATATCAGAGTACTATAAATTTCAGGGCTTGACGTTTAACAGAACATTTTTTATTTATCCTAATGCTTACTCTATATGAAATTTTAATTTAACTCGTTGTATTTGGTGCAATTAAAGAATGCCATTCGTCGTGAAATATCCTGCATTCAATCGGTTATACTACATGCTGCAATTATTGATGTTGTAATTTGCTTGTAATCTATAATTTTTGGTAAAGTCGGACACATATAATAAGAGTGATATGTTTGTAAACGTTTGCCTACATCGAAATAAATATGTTCCATAGAAATGTTTGATTTGCTCTGGTACAGAGACCTCTACCGCGGATTTTTTTTTTTCTTTTTAACAAACAAACAAAAAAACTTTGCGAGAATAGGTTTTTTGTAGATTGCGTTCAATTCTACCAATTCTATTTTTTTTTTTTTTTTTATATAAATTTTCAAAATATTTAGACTTGTTGAACAACCGGTAAAAAGGGTAGGTTCTCCAGTAATTGGCATGCTGCAGTAATTGACATCCATCCCGAAATAATTAATAAATAAGAAAAATAATAAAATCACATATTTTACATGTAAGAATTTTAACATTTTATGTTAAACACTGGAGCATAGGGTGCTAATAACTGGTAAAATGAATAACTAGCAGTGTCAAACACTGGAACATAGGGGGCCAATTAATGATAAAATGAAAACATGGCAGTGTCAACTACTGGAACACTGAGTGGGTGTCAAATAAAAATTCATAAAAAAATGATTGTTATCAAATGTATAGATTTTATTATATATGTGGTTTTGAATGTCTTTCATACCATATGTACTAACTTAAGATTTCTAAAAATATTTTCTGATGACTAGAATAATTAAGAACATCAGATATTGCTCTAAAAGTGTCAATCACTGGTGCACTTACCCTGTATTTAAAACATTTAATGTGTTATATATGTTAATTACATAAGATATTTTGCATAATGTATCGAGTACGCTAGAATACTAGAATATCTAATTCAATCAGTAATATTCGAGTATCATGGTGATGTCATATCTAACGTACAATTCAATAGCACCAGATGAAGGATGATGACAAATCTATATTGGAATGTTACAATATGGAAGCACATTCGAAACTTTGAAGACTATAACTATAATGTCGACCAAATGGAACACATTTATCACAAATCCCGGATTTCACATGGTATTCTCTTTTTTAAACTATTAAAAAATATTAATTTAATAATTATTAATAATTGCCATGAATTTTCGATTTTAAATATATTGTTTAAAATATTAGGTATTAAGTATAAATATCTCTTCTAAATTCTGTAATTCTGTTTTTATTTTAAGATTTTTGAATTACTTTATATTTTACTATTTATTCGTAAAGGTATAATCAAAAGTTCTAGGAGGACTTTTTTTTTGTGCGTAAAAATCAAATCGTTAAAAAAGGCATATAAAGTCTGTAATATAAAACTTAAACAAATTAATAAATTAATTAAATTAAATTAAATAATCTATTTAGTAAATTCCAAATAAATCAAAATATTTTTAAGCTCAGTAAAAAAAGTTTTAGCTTCCAGTAAAGAAGAAATTTCTACTATTTCAGAATTTTCTTTTCTTTTCTTTTCTTTTCTTTTCTTTTCTTTCTTTTCTTTTCTTTTCTTTCTTTTCTTTCTTTCTTTCTTTCTTTGATAATTAGAAACCACTATGAAATTTAAATAGTTGTTATGAGTAATCAAATATTTTGAAAGCACACTGTAAAAGTATTCTGTTAAAAAATAGGAAATTTCTGCAACTTCTCAACAGAACATGTACGCTTTCAAAATCAACAGTTAGTCTAAAATAAAATGACATCTCAAATATGTCAAAAGAAACATTTTTTTACTGTAATTAAATTCGTAACTGTTCATAGAGATTTCATCTGGTGGTTACATATTTTTTTCGGTTTTGCATACGAAGAATTCGCATGAAAACAAGATTCAGAAGTTACAGAACAAATCATGCTCACGTAGCTCAGAGGAAAAATTTTAGCATGTAATATAATGGACACTGGTTCGATCCTGTCTGATAGCAATGGAGATTTTTTTTTAATTTAATGCAATATTTTAAAAATGAACCCTTCGGAAAAAATCGTCTGTGCGCTGTTAAAAATGAACTCTTAAAAATGAGAAGATGAGCATCTTCATATCTTTTTGAGAAGAGTTTGCTCTAAAACGAAAAGATACATACTTAAATACGGAAGCTGTTGGTTTCTCAAAAATAGGAATATTAGTAAAAAAAATCTGGAGTGACTCCACTCAACTTTCCGAACATTGAGTAATTAACGGTTTTGTAGATAAAGTAAAGTAAGAGGAGTTGTTAAATAAACAAAAGAGAGAAAATTATAATAGGGTGTTTGAGTATTTTTCTCCATATACCACACGATGTTTAATTTAACGCTACTGAACTTTGAGCCCATAGATTATAATGATAAAGAATTTTTCGTTGTGTCCCTGTAAAAACCTATAAATTCTAGATTCATTAAAATGCTTATAGTTAGTGCAACAGTGACTTATAATATTCATATAAATTTTCTGCTATATTGAATAAGGCGTTTAGACGGCATCGCATTTTTAAAAATTTGGTCCCATAGGCCATAATGATAAAGAATTTTTCTTTGTGTCCCTGTAAAAAAAACTTTAAGTGCTAAATTCACCAAAATCTATACAGATCGTGCAACTATGACCTATAACATGTGTATAAATTTTTTGCTCGGTTTAATAAGGCGTTTAGATGCTATCACACTTTTAAAAATTTGGCCCCATAGGCCATAATGATAAAGAACTTTTCTTGGTGTCCCTGTAAAGGCACTATAAGTGCTAGATTCACCAAATTTAATAGAGTTCGTGCTACTGTGACTTACAACACACGTACTGACTTTCAGCTCATTCGAACAAAGCGTATAGACGCTATCGTGTTCACTCACACACGTACACACACATACATTCACACATACATACATCATCTTAAAAATAATGAAAACGGACTTAGGGCACCTAAAAACGTATAGAAACATCAAAATCTCAAATTCGAATTTTCGACATGATCACAATACTTTCCTCACTATAGTGTTCGGAAAGTAATGAGTATAATTACTAACAGTTTTATTTCCTGAAAGCTGTTACAATAATTTACATTATTACCATCTCATTTCACACCTTGTATTTTCTCAAAAATGATTAAAAAAAAAAAAAAGTCTTCTCATTTTTATTAAAATTAAAAAGATATTTTATTCGAAAAAAAGAAAAAGAAATGATAAATTCCTACACTCGGAGCTTATAAGAAATGAAACTCCTAAAAAATCAGAAGAGTTTGTTTATTTTTGAGAAGCATGAAATATTCTCTATATTCTTCTCTTACGGAAAAGTATATACGGTCACTATGCATTAATGTTACATTTTTAAAAAATATTCGAATGTTTGCGAATACTCAAATTTTGCAACTTGCTGTCATTAAGAGAATCTACAATAATTATAATAGTTTGCATCATGCAATTTGGTTGAAAACATTAATCGTAGTGTTTATACTTTTTATGCCTTAACTGACATTTGTAACTGTCTCTGCCAAGCTGTTTTACGTTACTGTACTTTTTATAAGACTAGCATCAGTTTATTCGTGCATGCAGTTTGTTAGTTTACATTAGAGCAAGTCTTCTTATTATCTTGGTGTATATATATAAATATATATGAAATATTTTGTATTTATTATGTTTATTATTATTACTTTTTTATGGTTCTTTATATATATATATATATATATATATATATATAATGTAATAGGTGATATTGAATTTTAGTATTTTACTAGCAGCACCTGAAATATCTTGATTCTTACCTACTACATTGTGGACCCCCCCCCTTCCTCTGATGACGGCCTCAGTGCTTCCGATCTTAATTGCATTTTACTTGATTTTAGATTTAATTTGAATAATATTAATTTTTACCATATTATATGTATATACGTATATGTGCGTGTATGTACATTAAACTATTAAGAATGATGAAATCACTGTAAAAAAAAAAATAAACACCATAAAATTCAAAATTATTCAACTTTACATTGCATAGTGTTAGTGTCTTCCTTTATACTACAACAACAGATATTCGGAGCATTTTAATGACATAAAATAAAACTAGGAGAGACTGTGCACAATTCAACATATTAATATAAAAATCCAATTATGAATTTTTGCAAATTATTGCTGAATACTTTTGATTTTATTCGTTTTCTATGAATTTTTATTGCTATTATGTTGTTATGCTATAATTAATAGTAATTCCTGTATAAACCAAGAGAAAAATTTTGCTCAAGCTATCCTTACAGAATAAGTATGATTGCGCACATGTGTAGGGTATATTACTATGATCAATAACCAAAATTAAATTGTTAACAATAATAATTGTTGTGATATTTTTATAAACAAATATTTATGTATTAGGAATGAATATTGTACACCAATAATTAAAAAATCATAAAAATAAAAGAAATTTAAAAAGAATTAAATATATATGTATATATTTGAAGAAAAAAATATTAAAGAATAAGGAAAAAACGCGTTTTTCTTTAAAGTTTCTATTCGTACCACAAAAATCAACGTCCAACGAATATAATCAAACCAGTTCAATAAAAGTGTCACTTGTATAAAAAACGAGTAAACAACGGTATATGCAATAAAAAGCGGGAATTTCGCTTATTCTGAAACAAACGTTTAATCGCAATCTCGCAGAGACGACCGCTCAGAACGGGTGTTTAGACGCAACTGAAATCTTTGTGAATTATTCCTCTTTTTTTATAATCTCTATCGAAATTTGGAAAAGTTTCGTAATGGTTTTGCGCCAGAAATTAGCGTATTATTTCAGAAAATGTCAAAACTCGTCTCCTATGAATCATAAAGCTTTTAAACTTTGGCTACCCTAAATTACCATTCAATTCTAAATTTAGCTGCTAAGTCGCGAAATTTGTCGCAAATGCCGACTTTTGTGAATAGATTACTATTTGTTCTTATTTTAAATGTGAATCTACTTACTGCAACATGATCTTAAACACAGGAAGGAGGTTTAACCTGTCAAAAATATTAATCTAATGATCAATCCATCCCGGTCTCAATTTTTAATTAAGTTACTTCTTATAAGAACTGTCTGTACCGAATATACACACACTAATTACATTTTAACTATTTTAATAAAAATATTTTTTAAATTATATCAAAGTTATGTGAGTTATGTATTTCATATATATATACTAGCAGACCCGGCCACGCGTTGCTGTGACTAAGTTAGACGTTGAATTTGAGGCTGTAAACTATTTAGTACAGTCAAATTATTATTTACGAACGAAGACGAAAACGTTGTAGCCGATGTAAAAATCCACAGGGTTGAGATTTGAAACTTAGGTCAAAATTTGGAAGCGATTGATAAAAATTTTCGTAGTGTTGATATTAAGCACAAATTAATTTTATTGTAGGGTCCTATAAATTTTAATGGAGAAGTGATATATATTATTTCTAATGCTACTTTGGATAAAATTGCTAAAATGACTAATATATAAATTAAATTCTATTAAAATTCTATTAAAATAAAAGTATAAAAGAAACAGACGATTTTAAAATCAATTTTTATGGAGGAGTGAAATATAATATATGCTATAATGGATAATTTTACTATAAAATGACCTCATCATTTTAAATATTTTAAAGAAGGCAACAGCTGTAGTTATAAAAAGGAAAACAATAAGGCTAAACCAGAAAAATAAGTAAATTTGATAAATATTTTATAACTTTAAAATTGGAAATCTTATGAAATATTGGACATTTAAAGTAAATACATGTATCATTTTAAATAGAAAAAGATTTTGGAAAAGTTTAGTGTATTTTAACGAAGTGATGAGAAGTTTTTGAGTATGTTAAAATTTTAATAGTAAATTCAAGTTAATAAAGATGGGAAACATTGAGGATTAAGATAAAAATAATTATTAAAAAAAAAAAAAAAAAAAAAAAACTTTTTATATACCATGCTTTTAAATTTTAATATACTAATAACATACTATTTAAAAGGAAAATGATAAATATTCTATCCGCGTTTGTAATGATCGATAGATGGCACTTTCTCAACTGCAGTTGTTAGTAAATTATAATAGCCACGTGCATTTATTATTGTTCTTTCTTGTTGTTCTATCATTGTTTCAGCGTGAAAGCTATCAGTGGTGTGATAATTTCACCTTAGCCCGCCAGAGGGCGAGAATTTCATTACAATCGCGGATCATAGTTTGAAGTCAAATTTGTTTTCAAATGTCTAAATAAAATATCTGATGTAAGATACTAATATTTTGCAGCGGAATAGATTTCATTTCTGTCATCCTTGGCGAAAAAAAAAAGAATATCGCCAAATTATCTGGCGAAAATATTTAATTCCTTTCAAAAATCATGGTTATTTTAACAACTTATATTAAAAGAGTAATGAATAATATGAAACAATATTTCGTACAATACATATTACATGTCATACATACGTACAATGAATAATACATATTACATTTCGTACAATGCATACATCTGGCATGTATATTTTCGTGTTACGCTTTTGATCGCCAAATAATAATAATAATAATAAAAAAAGCCAAGGGCGACAGAGTTTTGAAATGTAAAATTAAAATTTTGTCAATTTGACAGCAAAATAATTCAATCTAACACCCTCGATAACTAATACATATCTATACCCAAATATAAGGATTAAAATCGGGAAATAAATTTCCTCGATTTTTAATAATTTCTTACAAAAAAGCCAGTGGGCAATTAACATAGGAAATCTTTTTCTTGGCTGCACAGACGGTCAGTGAGTCACACTTCGCTTGCGTATAGAACTCATAGATATAGTATAGCATATATAGAATAGAGTGATCATTGGGGAGAAAAAAGTTATTCCTTTTCATTTGGGAAAAGACGACGTTTTTACCAAAATATGGCCGTCTTTCCCCGAGTGAATACACACGGGAATACATACTAATATTTTAGCAAATAAAATTTATGAATAATTTATTTGCTAAAGGGGAATGGTAGACTCCAGATACAGTTTCAAATTCATATTTCTTTCTTTCTTTTCTTTTTCTTTTTTTTTTTTCAATACCACTTAATGGCTGTTTCCAAAGCTTTTATTTATTTTTTTTTTTTCGGCATCAAAAATCTTTGTACGATAACGTGGGGATGAGAGATCTATATATATTACTATATCTATGATAGAACTACATTAGCACTTTATCAATGTGTATAAAATCTTTAAATTGATTATGACGTCAATTTTCGTGAGATGCATAATTTAACTTTTTATAATTTTTTAACGTTCACGTTTGATTAAATGTATTTATTTTTATGTCGAAAGAAAATGAACTCGTATTTTTTATTTATTTTTATTTATTTATTTATTTATTTTTTTTTTTGGCAACAATTAAATTAATGGAACTCACAGATATTTTGGAGCAACTTTAATAAAGGTCTATAATTAACAAATAATTGCAATAAAACAATATTGTGACAATAAATTGAGATAAAAACTATCCTATCTCTCAAGTTGGACTGAACTGCACACAGTGTGCAAAATTTCACTAAAATCGGTTCCTTAGTTTAGGAGTTTACCCCGGACAAACATCGTGACACGTAATTTATATATATATACAGATAATATTATTGAAAATTTATATGTTATGAAAGCGACTTTGTGGAAACAGGCAACATTCCAAAATCATCTCTCTCATCCCCTGTAAAAATATTTCTACGTTATAAATATAAATCATGATAATATTAATTAAATTTTGATAAAAAGCTTTGGGGGGGGGGGATGCTTATGAGTATAAAACATCTTTTAGTTTAGTTCAAAAAATATCAAATTCGCTTTAAGGAAATTTATAGTTTAATAAATTTTGTATATTGAAATAATCTTTCATTCCCTTATATTTGCTCTTTAAATATTAGTATATCTATGCTATGCGTTTTAAATTACAGAAAAGAAATATGTTGGAAATTTAATATTTCAAAGTCTGTTGTTTTTCTGACTATCTCTACACCTAAGTACGTCTGTATTTATTTTTCTAACAAACAATCTATCCTGATGTGAAATAATTTTAGGTTAATTTCTAAAGAAATCGACGTATTGTAATCACTTGATCTATCTATTCACATCTATTTATATATAATGGAAAATTTGTCATCACGGTAACTTTTGAAATAACGAACCAAATCAAAACCAATGTTGAACAGCAAAATTATCTTAGAAATATTTTCGATGAGTTCATTTACGAAGTTAATCGGCCATTTGTTTTTCAAGTGCCAGCCACTTGAAAATTTCAAATCTACATCGCGAAAAGCTTTTTTAAGAATGGATTTGCTTAAATTTTGATGCGTACGTAGACCATATAGGGGTCTCAACCAAGTTTATTAAGGAACAGAATTTGCTATTTTGTTTCAAAATGGCAAATAGAGTCAGTATTTCAAAAATCATCACAATAACTTTTGAAATACTGAACCAATTTGAACCTAAATCAAGTTGATCAGTGGACTTATCAGTCAAACATCTTGTGTAAGATCTCTGTGCATCTTATTCCGCCATTTATTTCCAAGTGGTGGTCATTTGAAATTAGGCCTCCACTTGAAAATCTGTCGTCACAATAATTTTTAAATAATGATGTAATTTGAAGCGAAGTTAGACAGTGAGCTTATGTTTCAAATATTTTGATGAGTTCGCTGGGAAACTTGATCCGCCATTTTGGTTCCAAGTGGCGGAAAATAAAAAAACAGTCATCAGGATGACTTTTGGAATATTCAATCAATTCGATCCAATTTCGGACAGTTCAATTATTATTCAAACATTTTGAATGAGTTGGCTGGGCAACTTATTCCACCATTTTGTTTCCAAGTGACGGCCATTTATCCTGCTTCCATTTTAATTTTTTTTTACCGCGATAACTTTTTAAATACTATGCTAATTCGAAACAAATCTAGACAGTGGACTTATCTTACAAATATCTTGGATTAGTTCACTTGGCAATTTGCTCCGCCATTTTGCTTCTAAGTGGTGTCGTCCCCTTGAAAATCTGTCAACACGAAAACTTTTGAAATAATTAATTTTAATTAAATTTATAGAGTAGAAAGGAATTTGATACTTTTTTTTTTTTTTTTTTTTTTTTTTTTTTGTCAACTTGTTTTCAAGTGCCGGTCATTTTAAAAAATTTAATTCACATAAAAAAATAATAATAATAATAAAAAGTTATGAATCTATTTGATTAAAACTCCATATGCACATAGTTCACGTGAATGAATATCTCCACCAACTACATTAATATATTTTATCCAACATTTTTTTTTCTTTAATGGCGGCCACTTGATAAGAAAAAAGAAATCAATCTGCCCTTCCGATTGAATCGGATGGACTTGTTTTACTTTCTTCTATGTACATAGAAAAATTAACTGTTTTCGTAATAATTTTCGAATACCAGTCGTCGAAGGATTTACACGTTTTGAGATGCCTGAACTGGATTTGGCCATTTTTAGAAAATGCCTATCAGACTACTTTTCAGTCTGTCTGTGCATGATAAAAAGGTCTAATAACATTAACTCAGTAACTAATGCGTATAATTTCACAATAGGTCATATTTAGTTGCACCTCAACAAAAATTGGTATCTACCAAATTTTGGAGCATATCGTCTAAAAGGAGGCGGTGTAAAATCTCGCAGTTATATTTTTGAGTGCCATTTTTAAGCACTACCCTGATTCAATTTATGCTCATAATTGCCAACTGGCATCACTATGCTTCAATTTTGCCCATTTACGAGGAGGTAATAACTCCTCTTCTATTGTAGTGGTCGCTGGTCAGATGAATTCCAAAATACGATTTTTGGAAATCCTTCATTACCAAAAAGGTCGTTTTTGTTGCAGATCTAAAACGAATTGTATTATAAATTAAAACTTTTCGCATCGAAACAAATCGATCCGTTTCAGAAATGGCACATAGTTGTCATTTCTGAATTACCATTTTCTACATTATTCCATTGCATTTCCGAAAAGAAACGTTTCGGATTTTTCTTTTTATTTTCTTTTTTACAATGTAGTGGTTCACGGAGAACATTTTAGTTGCCTGCAAAAAATGTGGTCGTTATTTCTATTATTATTATTATTAGCAATGTACACTTAATGCTGCTTTGTTAAATAAATCCTTGTCAAGTCATGTTCTTAGTCAGTCTAAGAACATGATTCGACAAGGATTTATTTAACAAAACTGTATAAAGTGTATTTTACATAGGAATTATTGCTAACGCTCGAATAATTTTGCTGCAGACTATATATCCCTGTCCATATCAAAATCTCATTTTTGGCTTTTTGTAAAATATGCATATCTAGGGCTGACGCAGGTAACTTTTTTGTTTTTTGTTTTTGCACCATAATTCCCATCTAATAAATATATAGGCAAAGTGCAGATCTATCTGCGAAAATATACTAAAAAGTTTATAGTTTAAAAATAGTTGTATGGAAAGCATATAAAAAAAAAAGTCGCCTGTGGGAATCCGGCACATCTGTTGCTGAGTTAAAAGCAATAAAATATTCACAATTTTCAACAAGGGAACCGCCGGTTTCGAATTAGCCGTTCATGGTTTACGTAAAACCGGCTCGGACCCCTCCGCGAAGAATACTTCACACAGGCCTTGGACCCTCGCGTTATCAATTGGCCAATCAATCTTCTTTATCAAATACCAATAAATAGGGGATTTTTTTTTTTTTTTTCACTTTTGGATTTTGTTTATATAACATTATTTCGACATAAGGATCGACATAAATTTACTTAAAAGGAAAATGTATAATAAAAAAGGAAAAAAAAAAGATAAGAAAAAAACTGTTTTATATGTGCTCACCATTCCTGTATTCTCACAAAATTTTTAATTCTCTATTTTATAGTTCTCTGTATTCTATTCTATTTCCACTCTATTTCTTTATCTATATTCTATATACTATTTCCATATTCTTACCAAATACCAATAAATGAAATATATACATATATATATATAAATTTACGGATTACGATTTTTTTTACATTTGAGTTTTGTTTATTTTAGCATATAAGTAAGAATATGTATATAATTTAACTTAAAAAAAATTTAAAAAAAAATCCTATTTTTTCTAAGGGAATATTTATAATAAATTCAAGGAATATATTTTAACTTCAACGATGCTACGAAAAGAGCCTCTAAAACTTTTATCTGATATTGCTTAGTGCTGCCATCTATTAAGGAATACGCGATACTCTTTGTAGAATACCCTGTGATAATAAAATATATAATTTAAACATTATAATTGTAACAGCAACCTTAATATAAAAATTAAATTAAATTCGTATTACACTTCAAGTACTGACGCTAAATTTACATATTTTAAAAGTTGCAATAATTATCGAATTTTACTGTTTTTATCTATATACTTACTTAGGTCCAAAAAATATCAATAATCGGAACTAAGGACTAAAACAAACACAGGTAAGATTGGAAAAATGTAAATTCCTATGGTTTTTGTACAGTAAAACAAGGAGCACGGCACACTTCACTTAAGAGAATGGGCTGATACTACACCAGAATATCGGCCATGTCTGGTACATAATGTTATTTTAAACAATAAATACATAACAAAAACGTACATGTAGAGATACTTTGGAATCAAAACTGAAAGGCAGCACTTATTAATATATATATATATATCAAATACCAGTCATGTAAATAAAAGATGAGGGTCCATAAGGGGGGATTTTGGCCCTAAAAAGGAAGAAAATATAAAGTCGTTCGGGCGTATGAAATTTTTGCGTTTAATTATATCACAACATCTGTATTTTAAATTTTTATCAATATTTTTTATACTAAACTAGTAATTATGAGCTTCCCACGTGCCCAAAAATTCACAGTTTTGCTGTTTTTGGCTAAAATGACCCCGTTTTCTGGGATTTGACCTACTTTTTTCATATGACCGCAAGGAAGTAACACTTTCTAATAGAAATATATTATGGAATACGTTATGATATAAATTATATATAAAGACTAGTTGGCATAGGTGGACTCTGCTCAGTTCCCCATCATATTTATGTTATCATAAATTTCTAGTGCGAGACATATTATAATCATGTTAAAAGAAATGAATTTGACCAAAGCTTGATACAGTGACAGAATGAAATCCCCACCTAATAGGCTATCCACCGTTCATTTCGATATATTTATCTTATTCTAATCTATTAATTTATTCTATCAGGGTCAATTCTGTTGTTTAGTTTTCATGCTACTATTTCCAATGCAATAATCCTCAAAATTCATATTTAAATGAAAAATTTACTATTTCGCTATGTTGATAAAATCGTAAATTACGAATAATTTACGAAATTTTCCTCTTAGAGTATTTGTATTCAATCATGCTCAAACAAATATCATAAATGTAATTTTGAAGTTGTCTAATGTATTTATGATCCTCAAAATGGAAGATTATGCTGAATTTTGCCTAATTCTGACATGTTAAGTAAATCGTAAATTCCAAATAACTTACGAATTTTTTAAATTGGAAAAATCATAGTCTATGATATTCATGCCAGTATCCAAAATAATATATAAAAAGTGGTTTGACATCTTTACGATGAAAATATCCCTCAAGATTGACGTTTATGTGAAATTTTGCTCCAGTCTGCCATGTTAAGAAATTCGTAAGTTTCCAATAACTTATGAAATTTTTATATTGGAAAATTCATAGTCATTAATATTCATGACACTGTTCTAAATAATATTTCTAAAGTAGTCTGACATCTTTGCGATGAAAATATCTCTCAAAATTGACGTTTATGTGAAATTTTGCCCTATACTGCCATGTTAAGAAATTGGTAAATTTCCAGTAACTTGCGAAATTTTAAAAGTAGCATATATATAGTAAATGATGTTCATTTCGGCATCAAAACTGATATTTTAAAACTGGTCCGACATTTTTACAGTAAAAAGTTTCCATTTAATGCACGTTTAAGTGAATTTTTGTCCTATTCTCCCATGTTAAGAAAATCGTAAATTTCTAATAACTTACGAAGTTTTTTAATTCGAATGTTGCAAATGAATAGGGTTCTTGCCAGTATCGAAAGTAATATTTTGAAACTGATCTGACCTCTCTGCGATCATTTGTTCGTGAGATATCGTGTAAACAGACTAACAAACTAACGGACTAACACACTAACGGACTGACACACTAACGGACTGACACACTAATAGACACCCTACAGACAGACACCATACAAATTTTGTCATTTTCGGATTCCTCACACCTGAAAACGTATAAAAAAGCCAAAAAACCGAGATCGAAATTTTTCACGATTACCTAAGTTCCCCATACCTATAGTATGATGGGGAACTAATAAAAGTATTACTTCCTTGAGCTCATATTAAACTAGTTGGTATAGGTGGACTCTGCTCAGTTCTCCATCATATTTATGTTCTCAGAAATTTCTAGTGCGAGACATATTATAATCATGTTAAAAGAAATGAATTTGACCAAAGCTTGATACAGTGACAGAATGAAATCCCCGCCTAATAGGCTATCCACCGTTCACTTCGATATATTTATCTTATTTTAATCTATTAATTTATTTTATCAGGGTCAATTCCGTTGTTTAGTTTTCATGCTACTATTTCCAATGCAATAATCCTCAAAATTCATATTTATATGAAAAATTTAAAATTCCGCTATGTTGATAAAATCTTAAATTACGAATATTTTACGAAATTTTCCTAGTAGAATATTTGTATTCAATTATTTTCAAACAAATAGCATAAACGTAATTTTGAAGTTGTCTAATGTATTTAGGATCCTCAAAATGGAAGTTTGTGCTCAATTTTGCCTTATTCTGACATGTTAAGTAAATCGTAAATTCCAAATAACTTACGAATTTTTTAATTGGAAAAATCATAGTCTATGATATTCATGCCAGTATCCTAAATAATATTTCGAAAGTGGTCTGACATCTTTACAATGAAAATATCCCTCAAGATTGACGTTTATGTGAAATTTTCTCTATTCTGCCATGTTAAGAAATTCGTAAATTTCCAATAACTTACGAAATCTTTATATTGGAAAATTCATAGTCATCAATATTCATGCCCGTGTCCTAAATAATATTTCAAAAGAAGTCTGACATCTTTACGATGAAAATACCTCTCACAATTGACGTTTATGTGAAATTTTGCCCTATATACTGCCATGTTAAGAAATTCGTAAATTTCCAATAACTTGCGAAATTTTCAAAGTAGCATATTTATATTTACTGATGTTCATTCCGGCATCAAAACGGATATTTTAAAACTGGTCTGATCATTTTACAGTAAAAAGTTTCCATTTAATGCACGTTTAAGTGAATTTTTGTCCCATTCTCCCATGTTAAGAAAATCGTAAATTTCTAATAACTTACGAAGTTTTTATATTCGAATGTTGCAAATGAATAGGGTTCTTACCAGTGTCGAAAGTAATATTTTAAAACTAATCTGACCTCTCTGCGACAATTTGTTCTTGAGATATCGTGTACACAGACTAACAAACTAACGGACTGACCCACTAACAAACTAACACACTAACACACTAACACACTAACAGACACCCTACAGACCGACACCATAGAAATTTTGTCATTTTCGGATTCCTCACACCTGAAAACGTGTAGAAAAGTAAAAAAACCGAGGTCGAAAATTTTAACGATTACCTAAGTTCCCCATACCTATAGTATGATGGGGAACTAAAACGATTAAAAATGTGTCTGTGAGTATGATGTGCATATGAAAAATTTTGAGAACGCTATATCTCACAAATCAATGGACGAAATTTAACGAAATTTAGTATTTAGTTGTAACTTGACCTAAACTGGTTCTGATTATATTTGGGGATTAAGAACTCAACAGGTAGCGCTGTCATCTGACTTTTCATAATTTTTAATATGGTAGTATAGGAAAAAAAATTAGTATAAATATATATAATGAGAGATATTTTTAATGAATGATATTTTTATAAAATTAATACGAAGTACTGATAATAGTAGTATGCTAGAAAAGAAAATGCATGCATATAGTATGCAATATTTGTATTATCCAATCGGAGACAACTGCTGCATGTCATAAAATTAGTGGTATTAATATTCATAGCGACGACCCTAGTCTAGCAAATACTGAAGTTTTCGGATTAATTCGCATAACTTTTTTATTTATAGTAGTAAAATAAATAAAATAATAAAATAGGAACTTCAAATTCCATGGGGCTAAAGAACCTTTTACGGACCCTCATTCTTCTAAAGATTTTTTTTTTTTTTTTAAGTTGCATAAAATCTTTTTGTAAAAAAAATAGAACCGACTCCAAATAACGTCACTTTTTCTGAATAGAAACTTCTAGATTTCACAAAATATGTTGAATGGTTTTGATGATATACTTGATGATACTCTTCAACTTTGTAATTCACTTTTTTCTCTAGAACCGTTTTCGAGATAGGAACACTAACTCCGCTATTTTCCACAAGGTGGCGCTGCAAGCGGTTTAACCTTGTACTGCATGGCTACTTTGCTATACCTACATACCATTTTTATCACTATAGCTGCAGCCGTTTAGCAGTTAAAAGAGTTGGGACTGATTTTTTGGGGCACCCTGTATTTTCTTTAGATCGTAAAGATATTACAATGGGACCTATTTCAGACCAAAACCTTTTCAATAAAGCAAAAAGTATCAAAATCGGACCATCCGTTCAGAAGTTATGAGCTAACAAACATAAAAAAAACATACGGTTTGAATTGAGAACCTTCCTTCTTTTTTTGAAGTCGGTTAATAAAAGCTCATAAATTACGCATATAATTTCAAAAAGAAAATCATAGGAAAGTTGTTCGTGTTGGTGTTAGGATTAAGCGCTACTGATTGCACTGGAATCCTAGGACAAGGGGTAGGTGCTCTCTGGGGGAGATTTTCTAAGGGTACCTAGCCCTTATTTACGTAAAACATGTTAAAGAAAAAATTAGTTTGTTGTAGCTATTATAAAATTATATTTAATATCATTCTATACAATAGCGCTCCCTAACAGAAAACAGGAACAAATATTTAATCCTAGATCCTCACAATAAAAATCTTGCATATTCCATTTTGTAAAATCGTAACTAACAAATGCGGAGATTTAGCTATCTAGAAAATGACAGTAGATATGTAATTGCAGAAACACCTGGCAGCCAATTTACACGACCTTTCCATAAATGACCGGAAACTTTCTATTTCAGGCATTAAATCAAATATCTATGAACATTGTAAACGTATTATATTGAAACTTTGATGCCGTGAAGAACATGTTGTTACATCTCATTTGTTTCAGTAAAATGTGTTTGTGTTTTAGGAATAAGGTCGATTGACTGCTCTATTGTCCTAGACCTGAGTGGGAGCTCCTTCCATGGAGGTCTTTGTGAAGGGTCCTAGGCCGAATTTATGCAAGTTTTGGAGATAACTACGGAAAACTTCGAACGGCTAGGCCGACGTGCTTGAGCTGGAATAGAACCCGGCATCTCACGTCTACCAGCTTTCACCGCAGAACCACATGGACGCTGGTGGGCTGTTTCAGCAAAAATTTTGCTCCAAAATCTAAAATGAGACCGATAAAAAAATAAAAGAAAAAATAAAATATCCGGGTTCACCCTGCAAAAAGCAGTTCATGAAATGCGTTTTTGGCTGTAGCATGTGATTATGAATCTTTTTCTAATTATCTGCATTTAATTGTATAAGATTAGTACATATATTCCTGGAGATATAAATATTTCTTTTCAAAACTGCAAAAATGTTACCCTTTTTCTGATTGTATCATGCAGGGTATTAAACCAATGCAATGCCATTTTTAGGAATTTGACACACTATATTAGACACAACATACTGCAATCAGGATATAGAAAAATATTAAATAACTAATGAAAAATGAGAATATTTACTTAATAATTTTTAACTGCTCAAGCGTATGTTTTAATAAAAATTCATTTGCATAATTTATTAGTCAAATGTATTGACGTTCTAATATGAAACTCCAAATAAATATCGTGAAAATCCAAAATTTATCGGTGTTAGAATGCAGAGAATTCTATTCTCCTTAACTAAAGTAAAATGCTAGGGGGATTTATCATTATTTATTTACAATCAATGAACAATATATTGCCATCGACAGACTCAAATAGATATTTGAGCAAAATCATTTATAACTTTTTTAGAGGAACTCATATTCAGTCCATTCTATCAACGAAAATGTCTCGAATTTTTATATTTGCTTGGGGTTTTGATATATGTATCTCTGTACATTTTGGTAATAAATTATTCAAATGAAACTTTGTTAAACGTTCCGTATGATCAGTTAAATAATATTTAGTAAAAATACTCATTTTTCATTAGGCAATGGATATTTTTTTGTGATTGCAATATGTTGTGTTGAAAACCCGTTAGCGCCCAGTGTCCTTATTTGAGGACAGCTAATAAAATGGCACGTATATTTTTTGTGGTTTCTTGAAATGATTTCTTCTTTTTAGTAACAATTTATAGTGTCACTCTAAATGATCCCTGAAAGTTTTTTGCGCCTACTATTAATTAGTCTTTCATAACTGGATAGTAATTTTATGATTTTTCATTCGTCGCACATATATATGCTTTTTGCGCAGGTATACTAACTTAAATCAAGTTGAATAATAATATATATCATAATACTTTACTTTCGAGATATTTGTCAACATATAATAGGAAATCAATCTGTTATCTCAAAGTTTTTCTATCTCGAAGTTTTCTCGCTAGAACACTAAACGTCAATAAATGAGGATAGGCTTTAAATTTAAAACTATCAGAAGAATTGTTTAAGTTAATAAATTTTACTATTAGTTGTCTATATTAATTTAGAAGTGAAATAATTAGCTAACAATATTTCGCAAAATTAATTCAGGCGTTAATGGGTTAATGTAGTACACTGAGTTTCCTAATAATGTCATCATATTGGATTTAAATCCCTGCATGTAACAATCAAAAAAAGGGTATTTTTTTCCTTTACTTTTTCCTTTTTTTTTTTCTCAGTTTTTTTAAAAAACTTTATATACCATAAATATATGAACACTCTCATATAAATGAAAACAGATTATAAAAAGAAGCTTCATGATCACATGCTAGATTCAGAATGCAGTATAAGCATTACTTTTTACAGGGTGATCCAAAGCATTTTACGTATATTTGCGTTCTTTACATACCATAAATTTCAAGGTAATTCACAAACAACTTTTCTAGACTTATGACAAAATGTTTAACATCGATTCTGTCCGGTCATTTATCGAAAAGTAGTGCACATCAAAATAATTATAAGATAAAAAACTTTTTATAAACCATGTTTTTAAATTTTCTGTTGAATCATAGCTATAGAACTAACTACATCAGCACTTTATCAATGCGTATGAAATCTTTAAACCGATAGTGACGTCAATTTTTCTCAGATACATAATTTAACTTTTTACAATTTTTTAACGCCCACGTTTAATTAAATTATTTATTTAATCACGTTTATTTATTTTTATGTCGAAAGAAAATGAACTCGTAATTTTTTTTGGCAACAGTTAAATTATAGCTAATATTTTGATGGCTATAGAGCATTTCCTCGTGACGTCATGTGGTTGGCAAAAAAGCGCGCTCGACTTTCCCGCGCCCCGCCCACCATTGATTTTCCGTTGGTAGTAATCAAGTAATCGCCATCGCTATGCTTTTCCCAAGCCTTTTTGCCAACCACTCAGAAAAGTTGAGATGTTTGTTTACAAACAAGGAACTGCCCTATTTATAAGGTATTAGGATGTTATTATTTTCATATTTTATTTAATTATAAGAAAACTATTAGAAAATCGGACTTCGAAGTATTGTGTTGTTGTCTAGTTGTGAGCTATTTTGAAAATGTCAATTGTCTAGCTAGAAGGGAATTTACGTTAAAATTCTATTGCAACATTTGTACTGGACAAACAAACAAACAAACAAACAAGAATAGAAGTTAATAAAAACATGGTAATTAAGTCATAATCATTCTTTTTCCTAATCGTCACTACTTATATCAAGTTTGGTGAAATAAAAGCTAAGTATAGTTTTCGCTCAATAAAAGCTGAGATATAGTCTTTTGGTAAATGAGAGAAATCACCACATATTATTTCCACCTGTTGAGGGATATGCACAAATTTATGTTAAGGTATACCTAAATATAAACTTCTATAAATTATGTGCATTAGTTTTTGAGCTATAGCTGTCTAAAAATTGGTTACTCACAGACAGACACATATCATATAAAAATGATCCAGTCTTATTCAGGATATCTCAAAACGTATAAGTAGTTTTCTCTGAAAGTCGTGTAAATACGGGCAATAACCCCTTAGAAACGCCTCCAGGGAGGGCATTCCACCTATAGGCCTAGGACCCTATCCGTATTTTCGCGAGTTTTAGAGAAAACCACGACAAACTTTGAACGTGCAGTCTGACAAGTGTAACTCTCAGGAAAGCAAGAGAAGAAGATATACAGATAAATGCATATATATGTAAATAAATAGACATATATATAAATCGATAAAATGTATGAGTGAAATAGAGGGAATAAAAAAAGAAAGGATTTGTGATGTTTTTTAAACTCTTTTAATCGCTTTCTTAGCCGAATAATAATTACAAATTATTTTAAAGAAAAATATATTTTGATTTGTCAGTTAGCTAAGTTAAAGTACTGATAAATTTTAATTTTGATTTATGAAAACAATTCACCAATCTGACGTACTTATTTTTCTCTCAATTTCAAAATATCGTGTTACTTAACTTGGACAAGAGATGGCAGCACTACAGTTTTCATACCTTTTGCATTTCCTGTACTACAGAATTTGTAATATTCTCTCTCATAGACCACTAAATGTGTAATATAAAAACTCAATGCTTACCAACGTTATTAAAAAACCCAAATTATTTCTAAAAATGATAAATAACCCCTCATTTTATAAAAATGAAATGAATCCATTTCATACAAAATTTTACAAAAGCTTATTTTTTATAAGAAAAATTTTTACACGAAAATTGTGTAAGATTTTTTTAATTTTTTGTTATTAAAATTGCATTAGAATTTTCACTGCTTTTTCTTTTAGTAGTAGATATTCAAATCTTATAGAGATTTAAAAATTAAATCTTATTGTGGTTGTGGTCGAATAATATATAGGACTAGCTGACCCGTCCGGCTTCGCACTGATGAAGAAATTTTAGTTAAAGATGGATTGATATGTAAAAAATCAAGAAATATATCAGTTTATATGTTATAGTCAGGCAATATTATCCGCGATTGTAATGAAATGCTCGCCCTCTGGTGGGCTAAGGTGAAATTACAATAAACATGGTTTAATTCGAATTCCATACAGCCGCCATTGCTTGCCGATATTTAGTTTCACATATATTTATTGAATAAAAATGAATAAATACGGTAAAAAAGATAACACATACTTTTGTGTGCCACAGTGTAACTCCAAAGGATCAAGAAATCCAGAATTGAGCTTCCATTTATTTCCAAATGACAAATTTAAAATTTCAGTTGCTTCGGCTAATGGAAGTAAAGAATTAATCAGATGATTTGAAATTAATATTTGTTCAACTTCAGTTAAAAATCTACTTCCGATCGAACTTTGAATAAACTGAAGTATTTTTTCCAAAAGCAATCAATTTTCCATAATGTAATGGCGGAGAAATTATAATACGAATATTAAGTAGAATAACAATAAGAACACTAATGGAACACACGTGGCAATGTTTACTAACAACTGCAGTGTTCACAAAGCGCCGTCTATCGATCATTACAAACGCGGATTAACTGGAAAGTCAAAATATAATTTTACAATTATTTTTTTTAATTAGTTGTTAAATGTTGGCAATTTTTACTTAATGCTATTTATTTTTTTATTTATTTATTTCATAAAAAGAAACATTTCTTTACTCATGAATAAAAAATATTGAAAAATAAACCTATCCTATGACATGAAAATGTTTTTGATAAAATTGACGTCATAATAGCTTTAATTATTATTTATTTTTTCATTTCGCAAATATATTTAATTTTTTCCGAAATTGATTATTATTTTAATAATGTATATTAAAGGAGAAATCAATAATATGAAACAATATTCGTACAATATATACTATTATAGAATCTGGTGTGAAACAACCACACGACTTCCATTACCCACTATTACACGTAATATATACAATTTTTTGGAGATATTACTTGCATTTTTTGAGATTTTCGAGTAAGAGAAACTTGATACACGTATAAAGACACATACAACAGAGTTTGCATAGCGAGTTAAAAAATAAAGGGAAAAAAATAGATAGTTATTTTTTTAAACACGAATTTCCGAGATCTAAAACTGAACTACCTAATCAGGATGACCGTTAATATTCCTGTAATAAGCACGTAATACTTGAGAAAGGTTATCTAAATTGGATTAAAGAAAAAATTTTCAAGAATACGTTAGAGCCGTTTTTGAGATACCAACTTTTACCAAAACTTAACATACTCAATTATTGACCTAAAAACAATAATTACATACAAAGGGATATTTAATAGGAAGTTAACATGGCGAGTTTGAAAAAAATCCGTACAGGCGTTTTTAAAGGAACGCACTTGCGAAGTCTGAAATTGAGCTGTTTATAGAGGACGCCTATCAATTTTCCTGAACTAAGCAACTTTTCAATCGAAAGGGCATCTAATATATTATTTATATAGCAACTTTGAAAAAAAATCATTAGAGGTGTTTTTGAATATGGGCTTAGGGTCCCATTTCTGGTTTTCGATGACCCAATTCCGGTTTTTCAATTTTCACGAAAATTTGGAAAATTTATCTATACACCAGACCTGAATCACTTGTGAAGTTTAGTAGTTCTATTTTTATTAGTTTTGGAGATATGACAGCCAGAAGATTACACACACACGTGCACATATACACACACACTGACCAATTGCCAAAACCTATACAATACTTCCACTACATACGGTAGTAGGGTAATTGAAGTAAACACATACATCTCGTATTTACTACGATAATATACAGATTTTCGTATTACGTTTTCGATCGCCAAATACAAAAATCGCCAATGACGATAGATATCAAATCTATGCTTTGTTTTCAATTAAAATATTGAAAATTTTAATTAAAAAATTTATTTTACCAAAATTTATTATAGCTTCTAGCACTTAGAGAGAGACAGTGTAACTTTTGATTATTGAAAGAGAAAAAAAAAAAAAAAAAAAGCAATCGGCTTTTTAGTTCTAGCGATCGTTCTCTACATATGCATATAAACCTTTCTTTTTTTTATATTAGTATAGCTATAGAGCATAGGTATATTAAATAGGTTTCCAGTCAACATAATGTAACTCAAATAATTAAATGCTATTTACATTTCAGTAATGGCTGTATGCGCTATGTATATTGAACTACTTGCCATAACTGTTAGTTGCTAAAAATAGTCGCCAAATAAATTTAAACATCTCAATACGCAAGCGAAGTATGACATCACTGACCGCCCGTGGATGCAAGAAAAAGATTTTCCATGTTAATCGCTCATTGGATTTTTTTTTTTATTAAAATTCTAGAAGAATTATTTCCCGATTTTAATCCTCATATTTGGGTATAGATATGTATTAGTTATTGTATGCATGCGTTAGATTGAGTTATTTTGCTGTCAAATTGACAAAATTTTAATTTTAAATTTCAAAACTGTCACCCTTGGCGTTTTTTGTATTTGGCGATCAAAAACGTAATACGAAAATATACATGCCAGATGTATATTTTCGTAATATGTATTGTACGAAATATTGTTTCATATTATTCGTTACACTCTTAATGTAAGTTTTTAAAATAACCATGATTTTTGAAAGGAATTAAATTATATTCGCCAGATAATTTGGCGATATTTTTTTTTTCTGCCAAGGATGACGGATATCAAATCTATTCCGCTGCAACATATTAGTATATTATATCAGATACTTTATTTAGACATTTGAAAACAAATTTGACTTCAAATTATGATAGAATATTTATCCTTTCCCTTTTAATTAGTTTATTAGTTGGATGTTTATTGTGTAAATATCATCCTTTGAAATGAAATGTTTATGTTTTCAATCGAATATGGAAATTTGCCATTTTTTTTTCTAGAGTTTTGAAATTTAAAATTCCAATTTTATCAATTTTACAACAAAAACAATTTAATCTAACGGATGCACATGATAACTAATACATATCTATATCCAAATATGAGGATTAAAATGGGGAAATAATTTTCCTCGATCTTTATTATTTTTTTACAAAAAATCCAGTTCACTTTTTATATTATTGTTCGCGTGAAAATATATTTTATTATATGTCTAAAAATAAATTAATTCGTAAATCTTTTTGGCAACAATTATAAATTAAAATAAATAATACATAGAATAATAATAAGAAGAAGGAGCATGGCAATACTCTTAATACTTACAAACCGCTTCTAGTGAAATGCCAGCGAAAGCTACTTTTGCTACTCAAAACCTTAAAGTAGGGCCATAGAAAAATAATAATATCGCTGTTTGTTGTGGCAACACAACAGCTTATTAGAAACACTTATGCTCCTTCTTCCTTTATTATTATTCTATGAAATAATATTATAAAATAGAATTTCTTATTTTATTTTATATTATTTATTTATTTATTTTTAAATTCCAATTTCGTTTACACACATCAGTTTAAACCACGGAGTACTAAAGACTCCGTGGTTTAAACATTGATGCTTAGATATTATATCATATCATATCAAATTAAATTATTAGAAAAATAAACACTTTTAATTCTATAATGACGTCAGATTTAACGTGTAAGTTTAACAATTAAAAAAGCTTTATATGAATTTCAATTTAATGCACGTGCAAATATATTTCTTTACTTTTCACGTCAAGATATTTTAAAAACGAAATGCATATGTAATTGTTTCTTTTATGTTGGCAGCAGCTAATTTTTTTTAAATTTCATTATTTCCATTTCTATTACGGCTTCTATGGGGATTTTAATTAAAATGCTCAGATTTTAAACTAAAATTTATTTTATCAAAATTAAATATAGCCTATAACAATATGGCATACTGTAGCTTTCGGTCAGTGAAAGAAGTTTTTAAATCGGTTCAGTAGTTTCAGAGATTACCCTCCACAAACAAACAATTTTTTGCGCTTTATATAATGATATAGATAAGCGTTCTTTTTTGTAAATGGTTTGTTTAACTTGAGTTGTGTGGGTTAAGGCTGATAGACAGCCTATAGCTGGAATGCAATCCGTGGGGGTCTTTGCAGAGGATCCTAACCCGTATTTACGCGAGTTTCGGAGAAAGCCACGAAAAACTCCGATCGGTTATGTCAGCGAGCGCCACCTGAAAAATTTATAATACGATCTATTTCTATTAATTTTAAATCCTTTAAATGTGGAATTCGACCACCATATCCTGCTTGTTGGCTTGGGTGTCTGAAACTTACCTTCTTTTTTTTTTTTTTTTTTTATTCAAAATCTGCGTGAATGAGAGTTGGGATATCTTAGAAAGTCCTCATGATGTTACACAAACAGGGCTAGGACTCCCGCGTAGTCAATTGACGATAAAGCCAATTATATTGTATAATTATAATTTATTTTTTCTCAACATTACATATACCAGAAATTAACAACATCTGCCATATGTGATGTTGAGAAAAAATGATTATCGAACTTTTAAGAATTATTTCCTTAATTGAAAACTGTTATACGAATACCAGAAAAATTTAAAAACTAAAATAAATATAAACAACCACTGCAATTTCTAATAAACAGATTTCAAAAAATAAAATAAAAGTGAAAATAATGACCAAATTTTTTAGCAGACCACTAAAATTTTCTCGTGGACCTCTATTAGTTTACGTACCACCGGTTGACAATCACTGCTTTAAACAATTATGAAATTTTAATAAAATATTCTAAAAATATAATATTCTAAAACTTTTAATAAATAGATAACATAGGAAATTGAAAATGCAACATATTATTCACTTTAGTTTATTGTTTGACCTTTAAGAGGTTTAATTTGTCTAATATTAAACAAAATCTATGTTATTATTTTAAATATTTGGAACGTATGACAGTGAAAAGAAAAACTATAGTATTAAATTATTATTATTATTATTATTATTATTATTTTGTTATCAATTAAATTCTGCTGAAAGTATTTTAACACTAAAACTGATATAATAAAAAATGTCTCCTCCTCCTTTTATTTTTAATTTATTATTATAGATAAAAGTCTTAATCCACTGATCTCTTATTTATTCGTGCGGCAAATTAAATTCTATAATACAATTATTTTAAAATCATGACCTTTAGAACTATTTTTTTTAATTACGACTAAATATCATGTTAAAAATATTTCAAATTTCTCATATACTAAAAACTAAATATTTTGCAAATTAAGTGTTAATCAAAATTTGTAATACTGATTGGTCTGCGACGTTTAAATTTTTTTTGTAATCCTGTAATTTCACACATTTACGGCACACACACATGCGCATTAGATACTTATTAACCGTTCATTTTTCACTAATCATTCAATTATAGTTAGTAATAGTAACATATATATATATATATATATATATATTAATTAACTAACACGTGAGTCTTTTAGAAATTGAAATTTCACAAAACCATGCCTTAAAAAAAAAAAAAAAAAAAAAAAAAAAAAAAAAAAAGTCAAACAAAACACAATCTAATGCAAAATCTACTATATTTCAAGTCATTTCAATTATACTTTTCCCGATAAAAAAAAAAAAAAAAAGTAAAATTCGATTAGTATATGTTTTTTACAAATTAACATATATCATTTATTGAAAATTAATTAAACTTGAAAAACATAATAATTAATGCCTCTGACAAATAATTGAGCTTCCTATACGTTAAGAATTTTAACGATTTGGCTTTCCTCCAATGTGAGAAAGAAAAGAATTTGATGGAAATAAATTGTTATTAATATTATATCTTGCAGGAGAATATTGGCCTCTGGAATGTCCAGAATGTTATCGGAGAAGAGAAAATTCTTCTGGAGATTGTCTAGATGCTTCTTTATTGTACTTCTTATCATGTACTTTTATATATCTATTAAAGCGATGATAATTTTCCACATATATTAAGGGAATAGTTTGATAAATTTTATTACGTCCCAATATATACGACAATAGTTTCGTATATGTAAAGGATTATTTGAGTAAACTGGTTTTAGGTTAATATTGATATATATCATATATAAATGTCAGTATAAAATACTGTCTATATTTAAAATGTTGACCTTGATAAAACCTTTAATGTACTATAATAAAAAGTTAATTTAATATATTAATATTATTATATGCTGGGTTTTCATGAAGATAATTTTGTATATTACAATTTTTATATAGCAATTCTTTTAAATTGATAAAAAGGGATATTAGCGATTAGTCACGTTTAAAATTGCTATATATAAAAAGTAGTATCAAAGTTTTTCTACGTGAGAACCCTGATTATGCATTCAATTTTTATTTATTTTTATTTATTTATTATTTATTTATTTTTTGTATTATTTAATATGAAGAAGTTAATATTAGATAACTTTAAATGAAAGAGATTGAATAAAATTACTATAACACTTTTTCAATATGGAAATTTATCCGAATTATCCTTGTTCTAATACCTCAAAGAACAAGTATAATAATGTAAGGGGTTCTAGCCCGTATTTACGCAAGTTTCGAAGAAAATCACGGAAAACTTCTAGCGGCTAGGCCGACGAGCAAGACCTAGGATCGAACCCGGCACGCTCGGACATAGACAGTTATATAATTTTATGCATGGATAGTTATAAAGATGCATGATTTTAGGTTGATTTCTTAAAAAGTCGACTTATTGAATTCATTTAATTTATTTATGTATCTATTAATATTTAAAAAAAAAAAATTTGCAACAATTGTGACAGTCTTGAAGTTATGCATTACACAATTTATACGAAACCACAAGGTCGAATGGTTATCTTTCTCATATTTTCACTGATATTCCTAACTGTTTAAATTACATAAATGTGTTTCATATGAGCCGTATTGGTATTTATTAATAGTTTATTTTTTCGTTTTTGATTACAATTGTTTTGTAATTTTTAACATTTATATTTGTATATACTGATGTGTAAATTGGTTTAATTTTCCTTTGCATTTAATTGATTCTTCATTCGTAATTTCCAGTTACAGTGGATAAAGATTTTTTTCTCGTGGTAAGATGTAGGGGACCAAGATATGTTTTGACTTTTGCTACTATCTCATGAGACATCTTACTGCTCTTTCTACACCCAGCATTTGAGGGGTCATTATATACACACACACACACACATATATATATATATGGTTCCATATTTCAGAAGTCCTCGTGATGACAACTTTTCCATTATATATATATATATATATACACATAATGGAAAAGTTGTCCTCACGAGGACTTATGAAATAATGAACCAAATTGAACCAATGCTTGACAGCGACCTTATATTACAAATATCGTGGATGAGTTCGTTAACAAAGTTCTTCCGCAATTTTGATTACAAAATGCGACCACTTGATAACTTTTAATACACATGGTAAAAAGCATATTTAGAAGTATTTGCTTAAGATCGAATACATAGACCATATAAAGATCTATATCAACATTATAAATAAAATTGATCCGTCATTTTGTTTCAAAGTGGAAAATAAGTTAAGACAAGAGGGCCACTTGAAAAAAGATTGTCACATGAAAATTTGTCCTCACGATCACTTTTGAACACTGAATTAATTTGAACAAAAGTTGAACAGTGAATTTATCTTACAAACACACTCTAAGAAATTTCAGTAAAATTTGGAAAATTCCTCGTTAAATTTTGCAGTCAACTTCATTCTTCTAGAAAAAAGTCCTATACCCGTATTTGTAACAAAGTGTTACAAAATTCATAACATCGTCCTTTTATTCAAGTTTACTTCCCTTCTTCAAGACAAAAATCTTGGACCATAATTTTATTTTTATGACCAGTGACTAAAAATATTACTGGCCACTGACTGGAAAAAAGTATTCAAAATTTTTGCAGTGTACTTTGTATGAATACACTGGGGCAACTGGCTCCGCCATTTTGTTTCCAAGTGGTGGCCACTTGAAATCAGGATGATACTTGAAAATTGTTATCACGATAACATATGAAATGCTGAACTAATTCAAATGGAAAATGGACAGTGAGCTTTAACTACGAATACTTAAACTGAATTTGCAGGGTACTCTGCTCAGCCATTTTGTTACCAAGTGCACTCGGAAGTTTATCATTACGGTGACTTTCGAAATATTGAATTGATTCAAACCAAATTTGTGCAGTAGACTTATCTTACAAATGCATTTAATATGTCCGTTCGCCATCTTAATTCTAAGTAATAAATGTAGAAAGAGGGAGATAATATATATATATATATATATATAAAGTTGAGAATTGTAAATCATTATAAAATTTAGCAATATATATATATATATATATATATATATAGTAAATAAATAAATAAATTTAACGTTTATTTTGATAATTTTCTATGAAATTTAATCTATATATATGTATGTGTGTGTGTTTGTGTGTTTCTTTCTGCGTGCGTATATGGTGGAGACGTTATTAATTTTTCATAAGACTTTCATTTATCTTTTTTATAAGACATGTAAGTTAATTTGCTTTTAAAATCATTTCGACTAACTTTTAAGTGGTCTCATAGTGGGCGACACTATTCAATCTAATTAAAACGAATTTATCGTTTTATATTTTACGAAACTTCTATTTTCTGTTTATTTAATTATTAATAATTGGTTATTTATACTCCTTTTTAAAAATTAATTTTTCAATGTTTAGTGTTTAAATTATTAATTTTTTGTTTTAATTAAATCTTTAAGTATAATTTTTTTTCTAACTCTGAACTACAAGATCTACTATTAATCCTCATGGTTTAATGATTGTCTGCTGCATTCTTCAATAGCTGAATTTTTCATGCAAACATTATTTAAATTTTCTCATTTTCCTGTATGATTTTTATAAATATTTTTTAGCTTAATTTTTAGCGATAGAAAGTTTTAAATGTCTATAAGGTTCTTTTTTTCCTTATTTAAATCTTGCATTTTAATTATTTTTCATGTCTATTTAGGTGTTAAGCGGGCTTTGGGTACTGTAAATTTTTGGCAAATGCTTACAGTACAACATAGATTACACCTACAGTATTTACATACATCATTAAATCAAAACTCTTGAAAGTGTATTATATGTTGTATGCCTTCATTATAGGAATTCTTAATAATTTTTCATATGTATATATATGTGTGTGTGTGTGTGTGTGTGTGTGTGTGTGTGTTTGTGTGTATAAGTGTGCTTCTGTGTGTGTATAGAGGGCAGGTTTACCTGTATTATCACGTCAAAAATAAGTTTCTAGTTCTAGATATTCTCAAGAAATCATATTGGAAGTATTAGGAAATCCAGTATTTCTAATGCAATATTTCATTATTTATGAAAGTATATTAAATTCAAAACCCATTCCAATTCCTAAAAGAAAATTCTAATAGAAAGTTTACACAAAATTTTTTTCTAACTTTCTATAGAAGTAAAAATATATCCAACACAACACACGTATTAATCTGATATTTCACAACACAAATTATCGCTTATTATTCTGATTGTTAATTTTTTTTTAATACGTGCATATATATAACTTTTTTTTTTCAAAAATCAATTTCTGCTTCTAAAAATTCCTCAGTCAATCTATTGGAAGTAGTAATAATTTTAATGATTGTAATACACTGGTAATATTTCATTATATATGAAAGTATTTTAAAGTCATATATTGTTATACCATAGCCTTCTAAACTAGATGCCTTCCGGGTGGCTCGGATGGATGGATGGTTGGGTGGTTGGGTTTTACGTCGCACTAGTGCTGCGCAGATGGAAAATTGGCGACGGTCTGGTACATACCCCTAGAGGTGGTCCGGAGACATGCCATCACAATTTTGATCCTCCATGGAAAGGATGGCTCTCCCGCTTCGGTGACCCCTAGAGGTATAATTCTTTATGGGAATAACATGGAGGACATTGCCTCCACGACAGATTATACGTGCACCAGCTACCATTAGTGTACAAGACGGTCTTTGGACGGCTCGAGTACCGAACCCGCAACCTTTCAATTACGAGGCCGGTGCTCTATCGACTGGGCTCCCGCTGCCCTCCGGGTGGCTCGGTAGACAAACGCCACCTGGTACAGATTGCCTGACTTTTTTTATTTAACAGCCACCAATACTTTTAAAAAGTGGGATTTGATATTCATAAAAGGTGAATAGAATCGAAGAAACGTCGATTATATACATCATATATCCTTTCTTAAAATTATTGGTGACAGTTGAATAAAAAAGTCACTCAATCTGTACCATGTGACGCTGTCTACCGCTTGAACTGTTGCCAAGTTTCCGAGCCACGCGGAAGTTAGCTAGTGTAGGAGTCTATAGTTATACATTATGTTAAAAGTAAATTCTAATATGAAGTTAACACCAATTTTTTTCGTAACTTTATAGAAGTAACAATATATCCAACAAAACACATGCTTATATATTTGATTTACAACTTTTCTTATTATTTATCAAACTTAAATCGCAACATAAATTTTGCTTAAAAAAAATAATATATATATATATATATATATATATATATAACTTTTCAAAATGTCTTTTCTTTTCAGATAGAAAAAAAAATACATATTTTTATGCCCAATCTATTTTTTATGAAAAACATAAGTAAATTTATTGCGATCATATATAATAGACTAGATCAGGAAAAGATGAACTTAGTTTTGACTGACATTACATTACGTATTCCATATATTCCAAAAGTTTTTACGTATACTGGCTATGTTCCAGGGTACATCGTTTTGGCAAAAGTTTTCAGAAATCGAGATACAATAAATCTTTCCCTTAATGTAATATTTCCGGATAAGCTTTACGATATGAAAAAAAAAATGATACAAAAATTTTCATATATGTATGAAACATTAAATGAAAAAAAAAAAAAAAAAAAAAAAAATGCAATTGACAGATGTTATTCCTTCTGATGCGGTAAGGTAAAAAACAGTTTTTCGAATGTATATACCCATGTTCTCTTAAATTTCAAGCGCACATTTTCAGGAGAAAAAAAAATAGATAAAAAAAAAAAACTAACAAGGTGTATACTGTGCTTATGAAATGATGAATTTTTGTCTGGGTAAGTTTTTGTATATTCGAATTACACATTTCTAATTACATTATTATTTTATTTATTTATTTTTATTCATTTATTTAATTTTGCTTTAAAAAAATCTTATATCTAGCTAAACTATTTTAGCAGAAAAAAAAAAAAAAGTTGTTGTTGTCAAATGCATATGAATACTGTTATAAAATCCCGATGAATAAGAAAAAGTTACAAACAAATACTATAAACTGAAAAAATACGTTTCAATTGTTTCAGGTTAAAATGATTAAGTACAAACAAATAAGAATAATATTATAGTTTTAAAAAAATTAAAGAACACGCTTTTATAGAAATGTGAACTAAAAAGCACAAAATATCTATCTTAATATTAAAATGCAGGGTAAGAGAAAATCGTGTGAGTGACACACCATAATATTTACATACAATTAAATCTTTAATTAAAATAATTTAGAATTAAACAAAAACCATTTAAAAAAATCTCCCCTGACTGGGCTCGAACGCTCGAACTTTAGGTTCGTAGCGCGGAGCTTTACCTCACAGCCACAACGTTCACGTAGGGAAAGTCTTTTTTAACGCGCTTTTATTAGCTTCACCTGTATGTATGTTTGTATGTATGTTTGTATGAATGTTTGTATGAATGTATGTTTGTAACCGCTCTGAGAGCAAACAAAAAATTTATATTGTAAAAAAATACTTTCCTTGCGTGCACGATGTGGCGTTGAGGTAAAGCTCCGCGCTGCGAACCTAAAGGTTCAGCGCTCGATCCCAGTCAGGGGAGATTTGAAAAAAATGGTTTTTGTTTAAATCTATGTTATTTTAATTAAAGATTTAAATGTATGTAAATATTATGGTGTGTCACTCACACGATTTCCTCTTACCCTGCATTTTAATACTAAGATAGATATTTTGTGCTTTTTAGTTCACATTTCTATAAAAGCGTGTTCTTTAATTTTTTAAAACTATAATATTATTTACAATATATATTTTTTGTTTGCTCCCAGAGCGGTTTCAAACATACAAACATGCATACAAACACAAATACAGGTGAAGCTAATAAAAGCGAGTTAAAAATGTAGGTGTATTGAGAGAAATAGCGTGAAAGTAGCAGTATTTAAATTTATATTAATAAATTTTGTTTTTATCGTATTCGTTCAAATACAAAATTTAAGAAATTCATTTTTTTTTTCATCTGGTTTTTAAATATTTGTACTTAAATAATTTCAAGATGTTGAGTTCAGAGGAACAATCGAATTTTTTCTATCATATCGCATTTCTTAGTTATACAGGAGCACATCCATGTTATTTGATTTTACGTTTCGCTGTACTTGAATTTTCTGAAACATTAGCGAAGCAAAAATAACAATCAGTTACATGAATTTTTGTTTAAAAAACCTACTGAAACAGCAAACGTTATACCTTTGTAGTTTGATAGAGGTTCAACACGTAATGATTCTCACGCTTGCTTCTTTTCACGAGCCTTATACTGTTGACATTTAATTATTAATATAAATTTTCAAAACTATTTACTAGACCGAAATAAATATTAAAACTTATATAACCATTCCCTTTTTTAATATTTTGCTGTTAAAAAAAAAAAAAAAAAAAAAAAAAACTTCACCGACCACTGTAGTATGTGGAAGGCTACGTTTTCCCCGAGTTATATCGGGATGGCAATGTAAAGCGTTTATACATTTATGTATTGTTTTATTCACATCTTTGCATAACCCGAGATGCGCCATTGTCCACTTTCCAGTAAGATTTCCTCATCCGAAATTTATTCTAATATAGAAAGTCCTGAAATGGTTTGAGTCAGCATTGCACATATCTATCTATCTATCTATCTATCTATCTATATATATATATATATATTGTTATGATGCTTGTCATGTGCAAGAAAACAGGAGATGAAATTTTTTAAGTTGTAGGTGCTTTTTCCAGTCAAACTGATATTCAACGCTTAACGGGTAAATTTTAGAAATCGTAATTCGTACATAAGTATTGATTTAAACGATAGTAGTTCTTTACCGTTAATTTGTTATTATATCTGAGACTTTTGCCAGCTTTCGATTACAGAAATTTAAAGAAAATTTACATTCACAGACTGTATTTCAGGTATTATTTAGAATTACAGGCAATGATGCTGTAAATTTAGAAATACAATGTGTCATTTTGAAATACTGACACCTAATTATAGATTTCTTTTTAATTTTTAATTTTTTTTCTTTTTTTTTTCTTTTTTTATTGGTTTGTGTACTTTTCTCGAAAATAAAAGTAAAAAATAATTTACCATGTCGCCGTAGAAATAAAAGATGTGAGCTTTATTTTTTATTTAAAAACTAAAAATAGTGTGGATGTAAATCTGTTTAAGGTTAAAATCTTCACGGCTTTGAGTTGCATCTTGGGAAGGGATACAAATCACTTTACAAAATTCTGTAGTTGTGTAGTCTGCTGTTTGCCTACAAAAAGACCGACGTATACACAAACATCTCATTTTACTATTTATAGATAATTGTATATTAACTACATTACTAATATTTTAACTAATTTAAACTAATTCTAAAATTTTAACTGTTATTTTTAATAATATTAACACATAAAAGCTTTCAACATTTTTCTACTAATCTATAAAATAAAAGAAAGTGTTTGTCTGTATGTATATATGTTTGTGACGTACAGAAATAACTATGGCACATATAATTCAGAAATTTAATTCATCAACCTGGAAATTAATTCCTTATAGAATGGAGTAGAAGGCTGATTTTTACCAACTATGTGAAAAATACCAGAGCTGGGAATCGAACCCCGGGCCTACCGCTTGACGCGCGGATGCTCTAACCACTGAGCTACCCTGGCTGATAACCAGCTCGGCACTTCTCACATAATGTGAGAAGTGCCGAGCTATTTGAGTCGGCTTATGTGAGAAGTGCCGAGGTGGTTATCAGCCAGGGTAGCTAGTGGTTAGAGCATCCGCGCGTTAAGCGGAAGGCCCGGAGTTCGATTCCCGGCTCTGGTATTTTTCACATAGTTGATAAAAATCAACCTTCTACTCCACTCTATAAGAAATGTATGGCACATATAGTTCTGAATGTTTTATTGCCGAAACGTCAGTGGAGGCCCTCTGTTGAGACTCAAAACGGTTTTGGGCTGTGTCTGTCTGTCTGTCTGTCTGTTTGTCTGTCGCGCGATAGCGGCCGCAAAAAGAGCGCTATTGACTTGAAATTTGGTACACGTGTTCATGAGCCCCACGAAATCAGCTGTATAGTTTTTGGTATGTACTCCATTTGTAGTTCGTATACAGGGACACGGCAAAGTTTTTCTTATCATTACGGCCTATGGGAGGAATTTGTATGTATCGCGATAGCGGCCGCAGAAATAGCGCTATTGACTTGAAATTTGGTACACGTGTTCATGAGCCCCACGAAATCAGCTGTATAGTTTTTGGTATGTACTCCATTTGTAGTTCGTATACAGGGACACGGCAAAGTTTTTCTTATCATTACGGCCTATGGGAGGAATTTGTATGTATCGCGATAGCGGCCGCAAAAATAGCGCTATTGACTTGAAATTTGGTACACGTGTTCATGAGCCCCACGAAATCAGCTGTATAGTTTTTGGTATGTACTCCATTTGTAGTTCGTATACAGGGACACGCCAAAGTTTTTCTTATTATTACGGCCTATGGGAGGAATTTGTATGTATCACGATAGCGGCCACAAAAATCACGCTATTGACTTGCAATTTGGTAGTGTTCATGTGCCCCACGAAATCAGCTGTATAGTTTTGAGTGTGTATTCCATTTGTAATTCGTGTACAGGGATAACGCCAGAGGTTTTCTTATTATTACGGCCTATGGGAGGAATTTGTATGTATCACGATAGCAGCCACAAAAATCACGCTTTCGACTTGCAATTTGGTACACATGTTCATAAGCCCAACGGAATCAGCTGTATAGTTTTAGGTGTGTATTCCATTTGTAGTTCGTGTACAGGGACACGCCAAAGATTTTCTATCATTACGGCCTATGGGAAGAATCTGTATGTACCGCGATAGCCGCCGCAAAAATTAAGCTATTGACTTCAATTTTTGCCGAAACGTCAGTGGAAGCCCTCTTTTGAGACTCAAAAGGATTTTGGGTTCCGTCGGTCCGTCCGTGTGTCTGTCTGTCTGTCGTGCGATAGGGGCTGTAAAAACCACGCTATTGACTTGAAACTTTGTACACATGTTCATGATCCCCACGAAATTAGCTGTATAGTTTTGGGTGTGCATTCCATTTGTAGTTCGTGTACAGGGACACGCCAAAGTTTTTTTTATCATTACGGCCTATGTGAAGAATTTGTATGTACCGCGATAGCGGCCCCAAAAATAACGCTATACACTTGCAATTTGGTACACATATTCATGAGCCCAACGGAATTAGCTGTATAGATTTAGGTGTGTATTCCCTTTGTTGTTCGTGTACAGGGACACGCCAAAATTTTTCTTATATTACGGCCTATGGGAAGAATTTGAATGTACCGCAATAGCGGCCGCAATAATCCTTCGATTGACTTGCAAATTGGCGCACACATTCCAGCTTTCCATGTAAGTAGCTGTATAATTTTCATTGCTATATTTTTTATAAACTGTGTACAGGGACACGCCAAAATTCTTAACATTACGGCGTATGGGGTGAATTTCGTTTAAACGCATTTTAATATCATTACTTTGCAATGAAGAAAATGAAACTAGAGTACGTGAGTAAGATGCTTAAACTTATGTTGCTTGAAGAAAATATGTGCTCTTAAGCTTTCTAATTAACGTACAGGACCTTACAAAAGTGTTCTGACAATGTCACTTAGTCATCCAAACGATGTTAAATTTGGAACAATTATTAATTTTAAACGCAAAATAAGCTGAATAGTTTTTACTGGTGTATACAATGTTTATGGTTCGTTTACAAAGACACACGAAAGAATTTCGTAACATTAGAGCCTATGGACGAATTTTTAATTTAAGCGCGCACTTTAATGCGTTTATGCTGAATTGAACTTAATAAAGTTAACATACATTATAAAGATGCTTAAAATCATGTTTACTCTAAAAAAAGATTATTTATAGACTAAATAATTTATGGGACCACACAAAATAATTCCGAGTATGTACTGTAATCATCCAAATGATGTCAAATTTGTTTGAAAGATTAATGAGTTATGATTAATTAGATTTATTCTTATTATTGGCGTTTATAATGACTGTGGCTACTTTTCCGGGATACATAAAGGAATTTCGTACTTTTATGGTGTACGGTATTTCTTAAAAGTGTATTTTAACATGGTTACACCCCATCAAATATAATGAAATTTTATTAGAATTTTAAAAGCCTGTTTTCATGTTGAAAATTGTTGGCATAGAATTGATAATTAGTTTAAAGGTTACGCAAAATATTTCCGATATGCTATGTAATTTTTTTTGTATGAAATTCGGTATTTATGAATTTCCGGGAAATAATACAAGACCGTCGTTTAATAAGAATGCATATTGTTGCGTACTTGGGGGTTTGTAAGTTGTCCGAGAATGAAAGGCGAAACTTGCAAAAATTCAGTGATTTATTCACAGAAAGTTCCAGAAGAATACAGGTCTATAAACCAAGTATCAGCTTCAATTCATCCAGTAAACATAGCTTAAACAACAGCCGTTAACAGCAAAACAACAGTACAAACTGTTTAGCAATAACACATAAAGCAAGTCTCATTCAAAGAGGCTCAAAGCAAAGCAAGCATTTGACGAAACCGACAAATGCTTGAAAAAATGCTCCTTTTATACTATTCTATCAAACACAGACTGTTCTGGAAAATTATCGTATCTCATCAGCTAATGAGATTAGAGCTTCCATATTTGGTATATCCCTAATAAGGATTTTCTCGCCAAGGTCGCCAAAAAAATCGCCAAGGAGGGAAACAGTCGCCAAATTTGGCGCCAAATCCATTTCTTTTCTTATTGGAGCTTTTCAATTCGTTTTTAAAAGAAAATTAGGCTATTTTAACACTAAAACGACTAGAAATGCACAAAATTAGCATTTTATCGACTTACTAAGCCTCTTTGAAAAAAATTATACAAAAATAAATGCAATTATTTACAATTCCGTTACACTTTATATGATATACAAATAGGTATAGAAAGAGAGATACAGCGGGGGGTTGAAGGGGGCTGCCGCCCCCCCTCAGGAATGTATCTGATTATGCTAATAAGTCGATCGAATCAATATATACTATTATATAATAAGAAATAAATAAAAATGACCTATTGAAAAATGTCTGATGCAAATAGGACGTTGAGGCTCCTGATCTGCAGATCCACTAGTCCTAAAAAGGAACATATTTTAAGATTTTTTAATACTTCTATTAGATTTTTAAAAAATCTTATATTTTATGGAACTTTTTGCGGATTTCTTTTTTGACGAAACTTTTCTTGACTTTTCCTTTTCTTTCTTTTTTCAGTTATAATTTCAAATTGGTGCTAATAAAAGTAAAATGATTACAACTTTTTTTTTTTTTTTTTTTTTTTCAATATATATATTTACACGTGAATAAAGACACTTGAAAAGTTAAACCTGTATCATTAAAAATTTCTGATAAAACCGACATCATAATAGCTTTAAAATTATCAAATACTTCCTGGTTGATATAATAATAGTAATAATAAAAATAAAAAGAATAAATATACATTTCTTTTTTTTTTTTTTTTTTTTTTTTTTTTGTGATTTATTTACAATTTCAATTAATCAAATACTATAATTTTTTTTTCTTGATTTTATTATCTGCAAAATAAAGCGAACGCATATTTAATTATTTAAATTTAACCGCGTTTCTAATCAGCATAATTAAATGCAAATAAATAAATGTATTTTACCTTACATTGACGGCTGTTTACCGTGGTGTTCGGCCATGGTTTTAATTTGAAGGAAATATTCGCCAACAGAAATGTATTTAAACATTTCATTAATTGAAAATAATAATTCATTAAATATAGTGACCAGCTGAGCAGGCAAAGCCTTCTAGTAATTAATAATAATATTATAGTTTAAAAAAAAAATTAAAGAACACGCTTTTATAGAAATGTGAACTAAAAAACACAAAATATCTATCTTAGTATTAAAATGCAGGGTAAGAGAAAATCGTGTGAGTGACACACCATAATATTTACATACATTTAAATCTTTAATTAAAATAATTTAGAATTAAACAAAAACCATTTTTAAAATATCTCCCCTGACTGGGATCGAACGGTAAACCTTTAGGTTCGTAGCGCGGAGCTATACCTTAACGCCACGGTGCTCGGGTAGGGAGACTCTTTTTTTTACAATATAGATTTTTTGTTTGCTCCCAGAGCGGTTACAAACATGCAAACATATATACGAACATACATACAAACATACATACATACAGGTGAAGCTAATAAAAGCGTGTTAAAAAGAAACAAATCTATGTAATAAAAAAAAAAAAAAAAAAAAAAAAAAAAAATTCTCTTTAGATTATTGCCATACTTAAAAAATATATTCGGAAAACCTAAAAATTTAACTTACTCCTTCTCTAAGCATAGTTTTTTTTTTTTTTTTTTTTTTTTTTTTAAATAAGTACATATTATTGTTATATAAGCCACATAAAAAATCCTACTTGGAACTATATAATTGAAAACAATAACACTTACCATTTAAAATTATTCCTAAATCACTTATTCTTAAGCTTAAATGCATTAAGTGATAAATTTACTTTCCTAATTAAAATAAACATTCCTAAAATTAATTGCAAAGTTTAATGAAAGGATTAATATAACGTCTTTAAATAGAACCTTTTTCAAAATTACTAAGTATGTAGTTCACATGTGGATTTAAAGAAATTGAAATAATTTCTCCCATAATCCCTATTTTAAGCTTACATTATTGTAATCTGAACTTGAATACTGTAATTTTTATCTTTTTATTGTATTTCTGAGTGTCTTTCGTTGTATTTAATTTACATGCGTTTTATTTATATTTTGAATATAAATTAGACGTTATATTGTGCGCGAAAGTTTTATTTATAAACTCAAAACCCTTAATTTTTATGGTGAATTTAATAGTTATTTTTAACAATTATCCTTCTAATAGTCTTTATTTATTTAGTTTAAGCAATATAAAATTTTTCCTATTAAAAGGCTGTTAATTCCGGTCTAAGGTTTCGCTGCTTAATTTCTAGATTCTAAACCACAAATAAAAATGAAATTTTACCAACATTAACATCAACATAACTTACTTATTCAGCTCCGCTTGGATCAAAATTATGATATATTCACTACCAGTCAATATGTCACGTGATAAAAAAAGGTTTTTGCATCGTTTGTAAAATATTAAAAAAGTGTATTATGAACAATTTTATACGATGTATGAAAGTAAATACACTACAATTGGGACCCGAAGATAGGATATTGTAGAGCACTATTTTAAGAGCATATGATAGCAATAAATCTTAACATACACAGAGAAAAAAAAATATACCGCCTTTATCTAGAACGAATAAATGGTCATTTTCTAAATTCTTAAACTAGAAATATAGATTTCCGAGCTATGCGCATAAGGCACGCCAATAAAATGAATACACGAAATGGACGAAAATTTCTAGTCTATACATTTCTAGATGGTGAAATAATATTCTGAATATTCCGAATCTTTTGTATTACGAGAAATTCTCGCTTGATTTTCTAGAATTGGGTCATAAACCAAGATTATAGCTGCTGAAACCCGCCTCTTGTATTCACATTTATTTGGAGATATTTTCAAATAGGTTTGTCCTCGATAGTATAGGCAAACGCTCAAGAATTCTAATAGAGGTTTCTAGAACTTGCTTTCAAATGGGACTAGACTTTATAAGGATGACATGGAACTATTTTTTCTAGAGCCACAATTTAGATTCTAGATGTCAGTTATAGAATTTTCTTTCAGTGTATTGACGTGCCTTATACTCATATAGCTCGGAAATCTATATTTCTAGTTTAGGGATTTAGAAAAGAACCACCTATTCGTTCTAGATGAAAACGGTATATTTTTTTCTCAGTGTAGCCAATCATCATTATAGTACACTATGTGCTGATGATTCATATATGGTTCAAACCGGAATCAGGATAACAGAATCTGGCGAGTTTAAAACTTAGAAATCGCTTATACGGAATAAATCAAATAAATTAGATATTTGAATTTCCTTTAATGTTTGACAATCTTTATGTCCCCAGAGCAATTTTGAATGTAATTATATAAATTATTATGAAAGTACTTTGATTGTTATTCTATTTTATGAGAATTTGAGCTGAATACGAGAGTATATTCGAAAAAAAAAAAAAAAAATGTAAAAATAAACTGATTTATATAAGTTTTACAAGTAGCTGATAAAATAATGAAAAAAAATAATAAAATAAAATAAAATAGATTTGCTAGAAGATAATTTCTTTAAAAAATCGATTCATATAACATAAAATATATTTACAGAATAAAAGATGTAAAAGAAAATATTACAAAAATCGATAATAATCCTGATGATTATTAAATAGTGTACATTGAAGGGAAAAAAAAGACTTATGTGGATAACAAACTGAAATTCAATAAATTGTCTAGCTCACATATTACCATAAAGATAGATTAGGGAAGCTAAAAGGGCTAGTGTCAACGGAGGGGACTAAGAACTTTTACATGTGTTAGATTTACATGAATAACATCTTTGATCAAAAATTGTTTTTCTGTTTCGCGAGTATTTAGTAAGAGGTTAGTATGTAAAGTTGTGCTTTTTCTTCCCCTTTTGTTATTTTTTAATTCACAGAAAAGAAAAAAAAAAAAAACTATTCTTAAAACATTAAGATCTATTCTTCACCCAAATAAAGTTACATTTTATAATGTTTAAATAAATACTTTGTTTAATGTTTAATGTATACTAGTGTTTAAATAATGTTTAAATAAATATTCAAGTACAGATACATTTCTTTAATTCTTGAATAGCAGTATGAAATCATTAAATATTTAACATTACTTGGTATTAAATGTTACAAAATGCTTTAAAAGGAAAAAGATGTTTTTGGTTCATGTGTGTTTTCAAAACTTATTTGCTTAATATTTAGTAGTTGCTTTTTAAAATAAATTGCTTTTGACGATCAAGTTTATGAACAATAGCAAAGTTTCCTAAAGAAAACATAGATACAATAAAAATAAGACGAGCGATTGCGTAAGCTGGAGAGTTCGAGAAACTAACAGCCGTTGCCCACAGAGTAACTACAGTCACTTTTTAATTACAACTGAATATACAGGGGTGTTCTAGTTGTATAGTAAACTATGTTCTACTACTGTAAACTAGCCCGAGCTTTATGTCCGTTTGTTCTTCACAAAAATAACACATTTACAGAAATTTTACAAGTACCAAAATTTATTAAGGAAGATAAGCATCTTTAAAAGCGTAAATTATAGATTGTTGACACTTTTCAAATCAAAGATTTTATAATCATAATAGTAAAAAAAAAAAAATAATGATAATACCCATTTTCCATATAAATACTTTTTTTTTAATTAGAAAGAAAATACGTTTTTACTCCATATGCTAATTTTAAGTAGCAAATTTTATTGTAAAAAGATTATTGGTATTATTACACATTCTGTTAAAAAACAATTTATATTCTCAATTATAAATTGAACTCATTTTATCCTTAATAAAACGTACTGTAAATAAAATACATGATTTTTATTATTACTTAGCATTTATCTAAACAAATTACTTCCACTATACACTTTTCCGTCAGATTATATTAGCATTTTCCTATATATATATATATATATATATTTTCTTTCCTGAAAACAGTTTACCTTGAAATTTTTCAATAGTTTTCATTATTATTAATTAACATTTAATTAACATACTCTATCTTAAACATTTTAAAGTAAATAGAACTAGCTAATAAACATATAGACAAATGAAGCTTTGTTTTTATTTACTTAAACAAATATAATTAAATAGTAACGTAGCTCTTTATTTCGTTAAGAAACAAAAGGATTTATTACAATGCGTGATTTACATTTTAATTGGAAATGCTAACTACTTATTATTTCAGTTTTTGCTAGTCATATAATTTCAGTTCGGTTACAATAACAATAGCATTCTTTGTTTAGGTTTTGTAATCTACCATCTGTTAATCAGCTTAAAAGAATTAAGGACCTTTGTTTACTTAATTGAGACGATCATAGTTAAAATAAAATTCTGCATGATAGTAAAAAGGATTATTGTAATTTCTCTAAACAGAATTCCATCTAAGGCATTAGAAAATTCGTAAGTCAGATAAACCTAGTGCAGATGTTAACTGATTAAGCGTCTAATTTAGAAGATAATTCTAATTTAAACCTTTTAATTTTTGTTTTGTCGTTTCGAGAATTTATTTACTTTATAATTTTTTTAATATTTTATGGAAGAAGATTTACTTTTGAGGAAACTGTTTTTTTTTTTTTTACATCGTATCATAGCCTCCTAAACTAGATGCCTGTCGCGTAGCTCGGAAACTTGGCGGCAGTTCAAGCGGTAGATAGCGCCACCTGGTACAGATTGCGCGACTTTTAAATCCAACAGCCCAAAAATTGTTAAAAGTGGGATTTGATATACATAAAAGGCAAATAGAACCGAAGAAACGTCGATGGTATATATCATATATTACTTCTTAAAATTATTTAAAAATGGTGGTGTTGCGCAATCTGTACTAGGTGCGCTGTTTACCGTTTGAACTGTTGTCAAGTTTCTGAGCTACGCAACAGGCATCTAGTTTAGGAGGCTATGATCGTATAAATACAGGGGTCGTGCTTTCCGCCCTTTTTTCAGGACACTCTCATGAATGAGAAATTTTCAAATTTATCACTATTTTTATAAAATAATATCTGATCTGTATAACCATAAAATATGACTATAAATATACCAGAAATACTCCTGCATGAAAATAGTGGTGACGAAAAAAGGCAGAAACTTTTTGTTTCCCAGAGTGTCATGAAAAAAGGGCGGGGAGTAAAACTCCTGTAAATACAAGTAATATTTTAAGCATTTCGTTTATTACACTCAGAAAAAAATGTTTTAATGAATTAGCAGAAATTTGGTTGGTACATTGAAAATTCCTATTCCAATGTTTAACAATAGAAATTTTGTTTAGATTAACAATGATTAAACTTGCTGCAAGTCTAACTTTATTTTATTTTTTTTTTTTTCATAGAAAAAAAAATATATATATTAATCAGAATTATACAAAAATAGCAGTAAGGCTAAACGGAAAATGTTGTTACCGCAAGCTAATGCAAATAAATTATATTAAAGTTTTGGAATTTTTTTATAATTATATTGTATGTTGACAAAACAAAACTGATTATTTCTTTCTAATAAAAAAATGGATTATAACAACAGATTAACCCCAACAAAAGAGATTTTGTAGTTTCAATTATATCCCCAACCTTTTTTTTTTTTCGCAGGCAGGGGGGAAAGTGTGCAAAGCATTGTATTTATCAGGTAGATTCACATATTCGCCTTTTCTGTATAAGCTCAACGGACTTTTCTTGCTTGGTATTAAAAGTATACGCAAATCAAAGGAATATATATATATATATATATATATATATATATATATATATATAGATAGATAGATAGATAGATAGGTAGATATATATGTTTCTATAATTTTTACTTTCTCTTACCCATAAGGTAGAGAAAGTATTGTTTTTGGGTCAAATTTTCGAACGCGAGTTTTTGTTATATTTACATGTTCTGAGGTCCCCTGAATACGAAAATCATGTTTTTAGCAAATGGTCTGTTTGTATGTCTGTGTGTCTGTGTGTCTGTCTGTTATCAGCATATCTCAAAAACAAATTATGGCAGAAAGTTCAAACTTGGTATTCTAAATATGTATCATATAGGGATGCTACAGTAAGCTTTTCGTTATGATCAAGCAAATGGTTCGTGTACAGGTAAAATCAAGAGAATTCTAATACATTGCGTCTATGGGGAAAATTGCAGGTAAGTAGAGTTTAACGTCTATAGACTGCACTAAGCCAAATGAAACGAATATATATTTTTTGTAATAGAGATAGTCAATTGGGGAAAAAAAATGTGTATGTAGGAGAAGCGCCTCCCCCCTTGGGGGGAAGTCCCCCCTCGAGGGGAGTAAATTTTCATGATGGGTATCTTTCAAAAGAGCTCGCCAATACCTTTAAAACGAATGGTTGAACTATCGATCTGCGATAATTTAAAACAAAGTTATCGATTTTTTTTTACTTTTAACGAAAAAATATTTTTTTTTAAGAATAAAATGAACGTTTTTTTTTATATTTGGTTTTATACTACTTCTCTAATATGGAAATCGTCTGCATTATCTTAAAAGATAATTATTTTAAATAATAATTTTAATAAATTATTTTTAAAAATCAGAATTATTTTTTAATAACTGAATTAAATTCTGTATAAATATAGGTGCATTAATGAAACAGGGGATTGAGGGGGGCGGTAGCTCCCTCACACAGAACTAACTATAATATAAAACTCTTCCGAAGCCTAATTTGAATTGTTTAACATAGGTTTACATAACATCGTTGTCTTACCTCTTAATCTCCAACCTGTATTTATAGTATTAAATTTCAGGGAAAGAGATAGTCGTGTGAGTGACACACCAAATTATTTTTCTTCCTTGAACTCGTCGCCTTCTATCTTCGTAAGATTATTTATTTATTTATTTATTTTATTATTATTATTTTTTAAAGTAATATTTTAAAATATTTTATTTGATTTAGTAAACCTATGGATCTTATTTTCAATCTCGAAAAGAAATGTTGAAATTTATTTTTTAACCATGGTGTTTAATTCTGATTTTCTGTACTGTACATTAATATTGTTTTAAACTAGTCCAAACGTCTCCAAGAAATAAACAAGTATTATAAAATAAAAAAAAAAAAAATAAGTTATTTCCCATTTACAAACACTATCAAAAAAGTTTTTTTTTTTTTTTTTTTTTTTTTTTTTTTTTTTAAATAATTTAGAATTAGGCAATAAAATGCGCGCGTGAAAAATGAAATAAATATAATTATAAGAAAAAAAAACTTTTTATATGCCATGTTTTAAATTTTCTCATGAATCATAGAGCTCTTATCAATGTGCATAAAATATTTAAAGTGATAATGACGTCAATTTTTGTGAGATGCATAATTTAACTTTTTATAATTTTTTAATGTTTACGGTTAATTAAATGTATTTATTTTTATGTCGAAAGAAAACGAACTCGTAATTTTTTTTTTTTTTTGACAACAATTTAATTATGGCTAATATTTTAATGGCTAAAATAACGCTATTAGAATGTTATTATTTTCATATTTTAATTAATTATAAGAAAACTAATAAAAAATTCGAAAATCGCACTTCGAAGTGTTGTGTTGTCACCGTGTTGTGAGCAATCCTGAAAGTTTCAAATTTATAGCTAGTCGGGAAGTTAGTTAAAAATCGATTGCAAGATTTGTACAAGATATAAGGAGAGCGTGAACTAATAGCAGGAATTGAAAAATGACAAAGTACTATACTGTTCGAATTAATTGGGACAAACATTTTTTTTTAATACTTGAGTTGGTATGTGATTACTAGTGATGCCCCGACCGCCTCAAAGCGATTATATATGCGTAGAGGTAGTGTGACTGATCAACCTTGATTATAATTTACTATTTTTAATAAAATCACACAATCAACTGTGGAAGAAAATCATATTTATTGAAATTTAATTTTTCCGACTGAGTGAAAATAATGCCTGGACCGGGACTCGAACGCCGGATCTTTGACTTACAAGGTCAAGGCTCTACCAATTGAGCTATCCAGGCCGACATCCCGGTCGCGTATCTCCGAAATGTTGGCGCATACAGGTCAACCTGGCGAATTTTTGTAGCTCGCGCCAAAACCCTCTCTGTCGCAAAGCAACCCTTCTTTCCACTTCATTCATGATTCGTTAAGGATTCGAGCAATCTTTTTTTTTTTTTTTTTTTTTTTTTTTTTTTCCCAAGAGAATAAACTATTAAAAATGTGTCAGTGGAGTTTTAGTATCGTAATTCTTAAATAATATATTTAATGCAAAAATTTATTAGAAATCCTCCACCCTTTAAATTTAATTTAGCAAGATTAATGAAGAAATAAAATTGTAATATTCTAATTTTAAAGCTTTTAAAATTGTTCTTGAAATACATTTATTTATTTATTTATTTATTTATTTTACTTTCTCTTACCAACATATATGGTAGAGAAAGTATTGTTTTGGGGTCAAATTTTCGAAATTGAATTTTTGTTATATATACACGTTTTGAGGCTCCCTGAATCATAATTGTTAAAAATGTGTCAATGGAGTCTTTGTATCGTTATTTTTAGATAATATAATTTAATGCCAAAATTTATTAGAAAACCCTTTAAATTTATTTTATCAAGATTAATGAAGAAGTATATTTGTAATATTATGATTTTAAAGCTTTTAAAATTATCCTTGAAATACATTTATTTTATTTTATTTTATTCTGTTTTATTATTATTTTTATTATTATTATTATTTACTTTCTCTTCGTCAAATAAAATTGTTTCTAAACCTATTTTAGATTATTTGAAAAGTACATTAAACTTTACATTCTTACGCTATTGATCTTAAGCTTTAATGTGCAATCTGTCATTATAATATTGAAATGCAGGGTGAAAAAGAAAGTCGTGTGAGTGACACACCAGATTATCATTATTACGCATCATTATTTAGTTTATTTTACCCATATATTGTAAGAAAAGTTTTATTTTTGATTCAGATTTTCGAAATTGAGTTTTTGCTACATTTGCTTAAATATCATGAAACAAAAAATTAGGTTTTTAGCGGTTGCCTGAATGTGTGTGTCTGTGTGTTTGTTATCACCATACCTCAAGAATAGATATTGGGACTCGGATGAAATATTAAGTAATTCGTGTGCAGTGACTAAGAAAATAATTCAAATTCATTAAGTCTATGTGTGAATTTTCTGGTAAATACAATTTAATATTTTTGGATGAAACAAAAAAAAAAAAAAAAAAAAAAATTGAACATTTATTTTATGTGCATGAAAGAATGTTTCGTATACAATGTAGAATGTATATCCTTTATTAGAAGTTTACACAGAACCCCACAAAAGAATTCAGATATATTCATACAATGGAATTGCTGAAAGGTCATTTCATGTCGTGCTATGTGTTTTAAATTATGTGCTAAATTAGTACATTATATTGTGTTTGTAAAATATATAGTAAATATACAGGTCTACCCCAAATTAAATAAAAGCATTTCTTTTTATAAATAAAAATCAATGTAATAAATGCAATTAAAGTTTAATTAATTTAAAATTATTCTCTTATTCTAATTTACTTTAACTTATCCGTAAAAGGTCGCGAAAGTATTGTTTTCGGATCACGTTTTCGAAAAATTGAATTTTTGTTACATTTATATGTTTTGAGGTTTCCTGAATCCAAAAATTATGTTTTTAGTGGTTGGTTTATGTGACTTGTCTGTGTGTATTACAGATATTGAGTTTGTAAAATGGATGCATCAGTTTTTAAATATCACTTATGTCATTGATAAGGACAATATTGCTTTGGAACAATGTAAGTTGTAAACTTCACATGTTATTCAAAATTTACGTTTTCTTTTTAACATGGCAAAATAGAGCAAAATTTCGTTTAAACGTCCATTATGCCAATATTTTGTCGTAAACATGTCAGACTAATATTTTAAAATATATTTTTTAATACACTTCATTAAATATGAACATTTTAATTTGAAACTTTAGTAATTAAAAATTGTGTTTCCTTCATTTGACAAATTAGGCCAATACTTCCCACGAACTTGCAATATGGGGATCAGTTGTGTTGGAAATTAATGTACGAAAACAATCCTAATAAAATTAGTCATTTAATTACGATAAATCAAATTTTTCGAATCGGATAGAGGGTAGCCTATGAGGTGCGGCATTTTAGTCTGCGACTGTGTTGAGTGTTCTATCATACTCATTCCTTTTAATATGAATACATTTCGCTCTCAATAGAAATTAGTAACAATAAATATGGGATGAAAATGGTTATGCGCATCATTATTACTTTGATTTGTATAACATATTAAGTTAGATTGTTTATGATTACTGAAAAACAAATAGAATAGCATTAATAAAATGCTTAACGTTTTATTTTATAACTTTGTATGTTGGGGTTGGGGGTGGGTGGGTAAAGAATGAGAAATGGACATGTCCGAGGAGGAAATTATACTTAGAAAATTTTATGAATTTCAACCATAAAATTTAACACGAAATATCTATTTTATTATGATTAAGATGCTCTTTAAAAATACATAATAGATAAATATAAGGTGATAATTTATGAAAATTCAAGCACTGCATCGTAAGAGAGATATTTTATAAAGTCATACATTTTAAAAATTTAAATACAAAATGACAATAAAAATAGTTGAAATGTAAAATGGCGTACTACTGATTTGGACTTATGAACATTTTTCATGCATTTTACTAAGAATTTGTAATTTGTTTGAACAATTTTTACAAACTTTTTGGCCTTATACATGAAATCGGATCTCAATGCTAATATATTACCATTATTATTATCTACTTCTCTATTCGGATAACTATTTCTTAATTTCAAGATATGTTTCGTTTTGCGATTTAAATCCTACATTAATAATCAGAAGAAAAAAAATTAATAACAAAAAAAGAAAGAAAGAAAAACGCCGGATGTTTATTTATACAGGTTAAGCGGCGTGAAGTTTCTCTTTGCGCTTCCAGATTTGGCGAAAATCGCATTCTCTGGCGAAAAATTGTGAATTTGTTCTGCGTGCGCCAACAGTTCGGAGATACGCATCCCGGTCAGCATTATTCACTCAGGCATCTTTTTTTGGCAGGAACAATCTGGTCTATCATTTAGATAGCTCAACAGAAATAAGCCGCAGGAAATGGAAAACACCATTAAACAATGAGAGAATGAAATATCCTCCCCAATATGAATTTCATTCTCCCATTGTTTAATGGTGTTTTCCAATTCCTGCGGCTTATTTCTGTTGAGCTATCTAAATGATAGACCAGATTGTTCCTGCCAAAAAGGTTGTCTGAGTGAATAATGCTGGCCTGGATAGCTCAATTGGTAGAGCCTTGATCTTGTAAGTCAAAGATCCGGGGTTCGTGTCCCGGTCCAGGCATTATTTTCACTCAGTCGGAAAAATTAAATTTCAATAAATATAATTTACTAGTTTGACTGATTTTAGTGTATCTGTAGTTCAGATGTGAGCCTTTCAGTATGGCAGATGGTGATCATAATTTTGCGTTCCGTGTAGCACGTGTTACATTTACTTGTTCAAAGATGGATATTTCTCCAAGGAAGCGTTCTAAAATAACAGCTCTTAGTGAACACACTTCTATGACTGTGAGAGATATAGGGGCAGTTAGTTTGAGCAAATCAAGTGTTTCAAGAATTTTGAGAACATTTCAAAATTCCGGAGCATCGTCTTCAAAAAGAAAAGGAAAATGTGGCTGCAAACGGAAAACTACTGCAAGAACTGATGAAATTCTAATAAGAAATTGCAAAATAATTCCAAGAAAGACAAGCACAGACCTTCGAAGGGATTTATTGGATTATGGTGTTGAAGTGAGTACCTGAACTGTACGGAAAAGGCTTCTGGGAGTTGGCCGTAAAGCAACAAGACCGAGGAAAAAACAATTTATAACTCAGAAAATGATGAAAAAACGTTTAGCATGGGCCAAAAAATACCGAACATGAACTATTGACAAATGAAAGATGGTGATTTTCAGTCATGAAACCTATTTATTAGTGCAGGGTTACAAATCAAGTGTACACTGTTAAAAATTTTCTCCTAGGTTGAACCAAAACATGGTACATTTTTGCTGCCACCATGCGATGGTGAAACCTTTTACCATTATTTGGTGCTTTACTAAACCAAGGCTTGGTACTTCATTAGCTACATCCATAAGACGGAGAAATTTTTTACCATAATTTGGTGCTTTTTTTAAACAAGAAACGCCAAATCATAATAGAAGGTTTCACCATCGCATGGTGGCAGCAAAAATGTACCATGTTTTGGTTCAACCTAGCAAACTGAAGCTACTGTAGTACCAACATTTGGTTCAATCTTGAACTGAAATTTTTAACAGTGTAGTTAGACGAAGTAAAGGTGGAACTCTGCGACCAGATCATATCCAACAGACTGTAAAACACCCTTCTACAAAGATTTGTTGGAGTTTCTTCACAATAAATGGTACTGGAAGCTTAGTTCCTCTTAAAGGCATGATGAATTCTGTCAAATACATAGAAATATTACGCAGAAGAATTGTTCTATTCCTGGAAACATTTTACGGAACATTTCAACATGTTGGCCCCTTGTCACAATTAGAAATTGGTCCAGACTTTTATGCGGAAAAATAAAATAAATGTGCTTGATTGGCCTGATAATTCACCAGACCTAAATTCCATTGAGAACTTATGACATATTCTCAGGAAACATTTAGCTAGGATGAATTGCACGACAATAGGACACATACTAGGCGAGTCGTACTATTCCTGGTCGTTATATTTGACGCCCCAGCCCGCCCGTTCTCGCTGTTCAATGTCTTTTTCTAGTCAATTTTGTCCTCTTATTACTTCCGGTGTGAGCCTGTTTTTTTGTTTTTGTTTTTTTAAACACACTTGACATTGTGAGTTTTTTTGCTTTTCTGCCCATTCTGTTTCTATGGCCTACAAGTGTAGTTCCACGATGATGAAGTCAAGAACATGTGTGCTACATTAATGGAATCAATGCCAAAACGTGTTGAAGAGGTCATTTCTGCTAAAGAAGGACTTACTTCGTACTAATATAGAGATTTATCACTCTGCTTAAAGTATGTAATGATTAAAAGCTAAGGTTTTAGAAAGAATCGTTTTTTTCCAATTAATTCGAACAGTATAGTAGATCTGAACAGAACGGCAGAGTCTAAATTAGAAAACTAAAATAAAAGGCGACATGTTTAAAAAGTGAAAATCGAAAAATTTCCTCTTTGGATGCCATACCCTTATAATACAAGTCAAAAAATACCCCATGCGATAAAATGGAAAGAAGGAAAGTGTAAATTTGACTCATGTGCAGCCTTATAGTAAAATTAATTAAAAAAAAAATTGTATTGTAATTTCAATAAAGCTAGAAACAAGCAACGTTAACATATAAATGTAATCAGCATTACCTGTATTACCAAATAAAGTATTGTATTTAATTAATGCATATAGTATTCATTGTCTTCTTCAATACATTTCTTTTCAAACATGCAACAGTGTTACTCACCTAGAAATAAAATAAACACAATGAGTCAATTTGTAAACAAGGACAATTATAATCAAAATAAATAATTAATTAGCAGCAAATCTGTTAATATAACATTCTACACAGCTCTGCATGAAAGTCGGCACCAACACCATTCCTGCAACCTCTTGCAAAAATGACCTCCTAAATCCGAATATGATGCCTATATTGCCCCATCATCCACCATTTTGTTTTTTTTTTGGCGGGACGCCCCCTTATTTTTAGCATTGTTCGGTAATTAGATTTGGAGGGGTGAGGGTGGGGGTATTATTTTAACTGTTAAATATCTTCTGAAGGGCTACACAGGTGAAAAATTCTAAAACAAAAACATTTGTAAGGAGGAAATTTAGGAAGCGCGGGGGGGGGGGGGGGGCTTTGCCACTGAAATTATATATTACATTTATTTATTTTAATAATATATTATTATTATTACATATTATTGTTATTTATTATAAATTATTTTTTTTTGTTTTTAAGTGTAAAATCACCTTTTTCCGCCCTGCAAATGAAATCCATGGCCGTAAAATTAATGAACAGTGATAAAAATGGGGGGAGAGTTAACGTACCAACGTACCTTGAAAACGGTGACTGATAGGACAAAATGTGGTCTTATTTGGATTCAGGAGGTCATTTAACTTAAGAATCAGCAGAAATAGTATCAGAGCTCTCTCTCTCTCTTTATATATTTTTTTAAGCAACTATTTTTCGTACATATTCTAATATTTTTAGTTGATTTTTTTTTAAGACATGTGATTGTGCATTATTTTTGTGTTTTCAAGCTTTTTTCTTGAGTTTTTGACTCCTAAAAGATATAACACAAAAGCCGTTCTGTGTGCCCGTGATATTTAGTTTCAGACTTTGAGATACTTTAGTATTTTCCCGGGCTTTATTAATAAGTCGGCTAAAAAATCCTAATAAGAATTTACAAAAAAAAAAAAAAAAAAAAAAAAGAAATTACAAAATTTAAATATGCCATATCATAAATGCTTGCATTTTTAAAAACATTTTGTTATTAGCAATGTATGTCTGAGACCGATAGTTGCGGAGGTAAAGGCCACCTCGTAACTTTGCTTTCTACGATGTATATTGCGGCTGTTTACAGCTTATGCTTAATATGCAAATCTGATAACGCTAAATTTATAAACGTGTTTAAAAAAAAAAAAAAAAAAAAAACAGAATTTAAATTTAAAAATGCAAGCTCAGACTTTGTTTTTTTTTAAATATCCAAACTATTTACTTTACTAAACCATATATACAAAGAGTCATTTTATTTATTAAGATAAATTATAAATTTAAAGCAATTTTCGGCATTCGATTGCAAGATTACAATTAATCATTCAACTATTCAACAATGCTTTGTTTTATAAATATTAACTAATGCAATTAATAGATCTTAGTAGAATTATATATTTACTTGATAATTCGAATAATAACATACTTAAAATTGAGAATTCAACAGTTAAATATTCATCAATTTAGATTAACTTATTCAATCACATTGTGAAAAATATCTTTAAATTTTATAAATTTTGTTAAATTTACAGAATAAATCATATTTTTTACCTGCAAAACACAATGTTTAACAGAAAAAAAAAAAAAAAAAAAAAAAAAAAGACACATTCCGCAAGATAAACTATTTCACAAATATATATATATATATATATATATATTTTTTTTTTTTTTCGAAATTTAGAACTTCAATTTATTTGTGCTAGGTAAATATAGAAATATGTAAAACTATGCACTATTTCGCTTCTAGACATGGTGTGCTAATATCGTTATTACCAGAGTGATTTATTACAGTTGATAATACTATTTAAGACAATATTTAATTTTTACCATATTATGCATTTAGTATTTATTTAATGCGTTATAATACGGAAAGTACTTATAAATCTTATAGGAAACTTGTTTATTTTATGAAAGTTAAGTTTACGATAATAAATTAATTTTCAATATTAGGAGCAATCTTTGACTAAAAAAATGTTAGAGAAAGATATTATATATAGTCGGCAGCAAAATTATTCGAGCGCTAGCAATAATTCCTATCTAAAAAATATACACTTAATGCTGCTTTGTTAAATAAACCCTTGTCGAGTCATGTTCTTAGTCAGCCTAAGAATATGATTCGACAAGGATTTATTCAACAAAACAGTATTAAGTGGACTTTTTATATATAGGAATTATTGCTAGCGCTCGAATAATTTTGCTGCCGACTGTACGTCTAATCTAATTAAAAAATTATTTTGTATATTTTTTCTACAATTATTTATTACTTTAAAACTGTAGTAAATTCAATGAGTAAAGTGCATAATACAATCAACAACAAATACTTTTGCAAAATAGAGGGTTTATTATTTGCAAAAATAAATTCATTAATTAAGCTTTTCCTTTTTAAGGTTTTATTTAGTATATTTACATATTTATTAAATTTTTGTTGAATTTTTTATAGAATTAAAAAAAAAATTGAAAAATCTGGTAGGAAGAATATTAATTTTTATTTAAACATCTGAAACCCCCGTCCTATCTATCACCTATTGAGATGAGCCCTAGTTCCCTAAATGGTAGTACAGCCTTAATCCTGAAAATGTATTAAAAAAAAAAAATACTTTAAAATGTTAATTTCTAAATAACATTTAAAATATGGGGGTTAATGATACAGTGAATACATACAGAGAAGGGAAAAAATACTACCGATTTTTTTTTTTTTTTTTTTTTTTTTTTCATTTAAAATTAACAATGAAATAAAGTTACTTCACAATTCTGCCTTAAATTCAGTTTCATCACCCAAGTTTTGGCTTATTCATTATTCAAGATATCCACAGGCGATGAAAAATGTTGTTGCAACAAGTTTCCAGCAACAGTTTGGCATCAGATCAAACTTTGTCTCTTTAATGAAGCACTGATGTTGAAAAATATTAGGAAAATTATGAGTAAAAAATATGAGATAGCTGGCAGTCATCAGAAAAGATTGCCAATGTTTTTTTTTTTCTTCATATGTGAGTTTTAGTTACTAGACTATATCCACAGAATGTGTTAATTTTAGAATATTTTAAAGCATGCAAATAATTTCCATGAACTAGTGACCTTTCAGAATTTGCCATTAACGAAAATGAAATGTTATTATAACAATTAATATATAAAAAGAGTAATAAAAAAAATGGGAATGGTTAAATATTTTGAAAATTACTATTCAGAACAAAAACTCAAATATATCCATTGATATCCATAATAAATCCATTGTACATATTATCCATACTTATATTAATAACGTAACAATTGTTTTTAAAAAAGTTATCCGATGTTTTAAAGTTTCCCGGCCATCCTGGAGGGTAAGTTGAGAGAGGGAGAGTTTTGAAATTTAGAATGAGCACCGCTATTTTTATTGAAGGTTTTGATTCGATGGAAAATGTTACACTAATTTTACTTGTATTTATCATTTGTTTTTCTTTATAAATAACGCTATGTTCTTCGATTAAAAAAAAAAAAAAAAATCTCTTTAATCATGATACGCTTAACCTTCTTGTTCATGTTTCTGGTAGAAGGCCAGAGTTCAATTTAAAACCTGAAATTAAAAGTCCCACGTTTTTATTAGAGATTTAGATATTACGTGTATGCAACTTAATTTTTACAGAATATGCTTACACTGCGCAGATCATTCGATGGAAGAATATCGTGTTCTACGATTAAAAGAAATCGTATCATTAGCACGATATTTATATTTGTACGATTAATTTAAAGGTACTCGGCTGTTTTCAATGAATGTTTTGGTTTTCGTTATTGATTATTTGGTCAGAATGATCTGTTGTATTTGACTTCCGTGAATAGACACCATTTTTCAGGCTTTAACAATTGAAACTAGTCCAGGGGCAATGATTAAAGAGAACCAGCCAACCATTCCAATTTATCTCTAATCTTCTGTTAAAAGAGTCGCACGATTCACGTCAAACAGGTACAGAGATTGAGTTCCTCTGTTTGAAAACTATTTGATGCACATAGCACTGTAACGATGTTTTCAGGTAAAGGGGCGAGATCGATGGTGTACATTGCTACAACAACACATGTCCGTAGAATAAACTGGAACTTTAAATTGAAAGACATGACAGTCAGAATCCAAATTGTTTTATTTACGAAATCATACCTTGTAAATAATGTCAATCAATTTCAACTAAATAAATATTATGTAAAAGTCGTTGATAAACCATAGAGATGCACGTTACGTATATGAAGAGCTGAGAGAGAGGGCTTTAAAAAAATTTCTGTGATGTTTCTATAAGAGAGTCTCGCGATCCAATGAATACCGGGAGTGAGTAAAAATAATTTATAAAAGAAAAATGTCAAAAATGATAGAAATAGAAATATTAATCGCCAGAGAGCCGATCATATGTTTATTTGTCTCTATGTTAAGACTATGGGGAAATTTGATAATTGAAATGACGGTTGAAATATTACAACCCTTAATCTGGCATGAATTTGTTCGCCAACAAAAACCGTTACCAGTTGCAGAACAAAATTTAATTACATTTCTCGCAGCGACACTAAGTAAGTCTGGAAATAAAACATTAAATGTAAATCTAAACCGCAATTGACCTCTATATATGGTCTATAATAAAAGATAATAGCTTTTTTAAAGTTAAACAAACAAAAATAAATTACAACGGAAATCTTTATTTATTTATTTTTTTTAATTGATTGAAATATAAATAGATTTATTCTGATAATTAATTTGAAATATTAACAATCTTTCTTATATTACAAACGATAAAAAAATGTTCTTTTCGTGAACAGTAGAAATTAAATTATGTTTAAGATACCTCATATATACATTGCATTTTTTTTAAAAAGAAACCAATGAGTGTATTACAGAAACATTACTATTATTAAGGAGTTATTTATTTAATTCATTAATTTTGTAATTAATTAGACGTATTTGAAGAATATGTGAGCAACTTGCATGCAATCACCTAAACCTGCAAGAGAAGGTGAGACCTTCTTTTTAAGATTTCAAATTGCTCCCTGCCCAATCCCCAGTAAAGAAAAAAAATGGTAGTAATTAATGGATATACCATATATATATATATAAGTATAAAGATACACTTTTTTTAAAAAACCAAAGGGTATTTGAACGAAGAGATATTTTTTCTAATATTTGTATTTCCAAACATTAATATTTATGTTTTGTTTTTACTGAATATAGTGTCATCTGTGGAGAAAAAATGAAAGATACTTGCACATCAAATATATACACATATATACAGTCGGTAACAAAAGTGTCCGAACACTAGCAAAAATTCCTATGTAAAAAAAGTACACTTCATACGGTTTTGTTAAATAAATCCTTGTCGAATCATGTTCGTAGTCAGTGTAAGAACATGATTCGATAAGGATTTATTTAACAAAACAGTATTAAGTATACTTTTTTTACATAGGAATTTTTACTAGTGTTCGGACACTTTTGTTACCGACTGTATATATATATATAGCAAACAATTGACAGGAAAATTTAATAATATATAAGTTTTACAGATTTGAAAAACCAATAGGAGAATTACAAACCAATGCGCAAGATTGCAGCGAAAGGAAATGCAAAACTTAGATGTAGTAATATGAAATATATAAACGAATGAATGAAATTAAATGTAGAAATATATAAACAAATGAATGAAATTATACCCCAAAAAACACTGAGATCTTCATCAGGGAGGCCCCTCAGTGTAGGGCTGAACGAGAAGTTTCTGAAAGGACAGTAGCTATAAGCTAATAACTATCCTTAGCCCCCAACTTCTCACCAAACAGAAAACCACCAATAACTGAAGAGAAATCAAACATACATATAATGTATAAAACTACTAAAAATATCAAATTGTAAAAGTTACAAAATTACATCAATTCATTTAAAAAATATAATACAAAAGAGAATTACTGAAGGTAAACAAGAAAGTATAAAATGAAATAAAAATACAACCCTTCATATGGAACACAAACTATCTTCGGCCGACGGGGCTACTCGTCGGTACTTCAATATCGCCCTTGAATGAGGAAGTAGAACAAACCGAGATAGGAAAACTCTTAAAAGTCAGTTAAAAATTGTGACGGGTAACAGTTAATTTGCAAGGTACTTTTTAAGTCTTCAAGAGCATACTTTAAATCTTCTTCATTATTGCAAATAGTATGAATTCTTTTAAGCTGTGCGAACATAATATTTTTTAAAATTTTTCTACTGATATTTGAAAACTAATTAGTAAGACTATTAACTTTAAAATTAAAATCCTTTCTTTTATCATATAATCCAATGAGCCATTTATCTTTATTTCTCTTTATATTTAAATCTAGGAAAGAAATTTTATCAGTATCTGTATGGTTCAAAACCAATTCCTTAGGATATATTAATGATAAAATAGGTATTCCTATTCGACATTTCGAAGATACTCGATGCCTTCCCCTCCTATGAATTATTGAATGATAAGAGTTTCTTAATTTTGGCATCATCGGATGGGATTTCTTTTTTTTTTTTTTAATATATATACATTTTGATACGTGTTGTTTTTTCACAATACATTTAACGGTTCTTAAACAAATAAATAAATAAAAGATTTTTGAATAAAATATCAATGGATGAATCCTGCAAGGAAGTGTGTTAGAAGTATGGAATTTTCTTTTTGAATATAATTTTTATGAAACTCCATGGGAACGATAAATATATTTTTATTTTTCTATTTACCAGAGAGAAAAAAAAAATGCAAATTTTCTCATTTACATGTACTTCCATAACGTATTTTATAAATACAAGAATAGAAAAAAACTATGAAAATGATGAACAAAGTCTTCACATTTCCATAGATTACTATTTACTGTCCCAAATAACTACTTTTTTATTTAAAAAAAATATAGTCAATGTTTTGTCGTTATTGTATCCATTTATAATTATTGTTTTGTATAGTCATAAACAGACAGATTTTTTTTCCAAAATGGAGTTGCAGCTGAGGCTACGGCCGCTGAAAAACTGCAACTGATAGATAAGACACAAAAATGCTTTCTCCCTTCTCCCATCTGTTTTGATAAAAACACTAAAGTCTTGACGCATGCTCAATAGCATGCATACTTCTCCGATACAAAAACAAACAGTAAGCACGAATAATTTATTTTGTGTATTGAGATAACTTGATGCTTTTCTTAAGGATGTACCAAAATCTGACAAAATCTAACTGAAATATCTTGTATTTCAAACCATATTCCTTTTATTCTCCCTTTAAAAAATATTCGTATACAAAATTTTTAAAAGCTGTATCGTTTTATATATGCATATATACAAGACTCCAGGAAAAAAAAAAAAAAAAAAAAAAAAAAAAAAAAACTGGTAGCCAGCAAACATTTCTGGTAGCCAGTAATCCTCCTTCCCGTCTTTTTTTTTTTTCGATTTTGAAATTTATTTGAATATACAAATTAAAATTCTGTGCACAAAAACAAACATTTATTACGACTGGATGACAAACCAGGAAACACCTGTTTACATATAACGTCTTCAAATCAGTTTTATTATTTTCTCTAAACCGATACATCGTCGCCATTGATTCATCATTACACCAGTAGTGTAAATCAATACTCTAAAATGGTGCATCGGTTCAACACCTTGTTGTGAAACGTGGTGAGTGGAGCGAGAGTGGAATCGGAGCCCAATACTGGGACCAATTGTTTTCCAAGATATTCCTTTTTTTTTTTTTTTTTTTTTTTTTTTATAAAAATAAATAAATAAAAGAAAAATAAAATAAAATAAATTAAATTAAATTAAATTAAACAACAACAAAAAAAAAAAAAAGAAAAAGAAAAAAATAGTTTCTGTAAAAGTTAAAAACATAGTCACCAGTTAATACATATTGATCGCCAACTGTGATCAGGCGACTGTATTTCCCGTGCCCTGCATACATATATATATGTATATATATCTATACAAACAGCCATATCACAAATAATTTTCATTCACAAAAATATTATATGCCAGATAAAATTTAATACATATTTCTATTTTCAGATCACCCTAAGAAATACATATTTTTCTTAAAATAAATATCTCGTGGGAGAAGTAAAAAACACACAATAACCAATTTCTTCTTTGTAAGCGCACGGAAATTCGCTTTACAGACGAGATAACTCGTTAAAATCCAGACAAGCAGAATATCAGATAAAGACGTTTTAAAACCGAAAAACGTGCAGGGGAGTCTTATAAAAAGCCATGCAGAACCTTTTTTTCTGACTTAGTGGTTTGTTTAGGGTTTTTTGAGAGATAAACCGTACTCATTTAAATAGTAAACGTGATCCTAGAACGATAAAACGGTTTTACGTGCTTCGAAGCGATTGCGATTGTACATTCTCCATAGTGAGTCTATTTTTGTTTAAAATAGAAAAGCGCTTTGAAAACATTAGTATAGGATCCTCCATATTCCAATGGATAAAGAAAGTAAATATGTTTTGTAGTGTGATATCAAATATTATATCTTTTTTTGTGATATTTTAAAATATGAGATATAATTGAAAATTTTAGGTATAAGTCTTCGTTGGCAACGTTAGTAGATTTTGCACGTATGTTGTGTTACATATATGAAATGCCTATATATATATATATGTATGTATGAATATATTTATATATATATATGTATGTATGCATATATATATATATATATATGTATGTATGCATATATATATATATATATAAAGCAAACAAAAATGTTTTAAAAATCTACCAAAAAAGTCGATAAAAATGTTTTAAATTTTTGTGAAAAAAGTCGTTAAAAATGTTTCAATAAAGAAATAAAGAAAATGTTTTAAAATTCCGTGAAAAAAGTCGATAAAAGGTTTTAACAGAGAAATAAAGTTTCATTATTTAAAAAAAAAAAAAAAAAATAGAATTTAGAAAGAAAACGAAAATGTTTTAAAATTCTCCAAAAAAAAGTCGTTAAAAACATTTTAATGAAGAAAGAAAGTTTTATTAAAAAATAAAGAAAGAAAGAAAGAAAGAAAGAAAATTTAGAAAGAAAACTATCTTTAAACTATCTTTTTGACTTCCAAGAATCCCCACAGCCAAAAGTCACAGGGTGTCAGATCGGGAGATCTTGGAGGCCATGCGTGATTAAAGTAGCGACTGAGAATGCGATATTTCGATGCATATAAGCTTCGAATACCATTACCTGCTGTAGTTGTTCCTTTTTATATAGTTTGTTGCTTTGCATAATTCTACATCAGAAATACGACAGCGCCCTCTGTTGGTCGCCAACAGAAATATTTTTTTTTTTTATTTGCCACATAAAACCCGGCTTCTTTTCCATGCGTTTGGTGCAAACCGTATCTTTGTACCTTGATTCGTTTTCGAATTATTCATTTTTAAAGTTTGTCCTGACTTTTGGATCACCCGGTATATATAAGTTACAGTATCAGCTGCTTATTAAAATCACATTCGTTCGGAGTCAAAGTGATTTTATTAAATGACTGATTTATATATATATATAAATCAGTATATACATACCATATATGTATATACATACATATATGTATATACATATACGGTATACGTATACGTATGGTACGTATACGTATGGTATACGTATATACATATATATACATACATATATGTATATACGCCGTATATACGCCGTATATACATACCATATATGTATGTATATACGGCGAACGTTTCTGCACTCCAGAAAGAGGTATTGCATCCCTGAATTTCGAAAGAAATTTTAAAATGGAATGAACAATGGAATTAATTAACAATATTAATTCATTTTTGACAATTAATTAATCATTCCTTCAAAATATTCAAACTAAATACATCTCAAGTTCTCATGCGCTTTCCTTTCAGGAAGAGCATAATTACTTTGCCAAAAAATTCCCGCTTTTCCTTTAAATTTAAAATATTTCTATTTAAACTTCATGCTTCTTGGTTATTTTAAATTAAAAACTAAAAATTATGTTTAAAAAAAAAAAAAAACTTATTTGCGAATGAAATCAAATTTGCAACTTCTTCTTATTATCGCACTTTAAAGGATATCTTGAAATTGTTACTAAGACAAGTAATGGTGCTTGTTTAATTTGCCACTATGCTGCAAATATAAATTTTTCACAAAGAATAGAAATAACGGAGATACTGCGGTGTTTTATTTTCTTTTTTATTGAAAAAAAAAAAAAAATCACAATGTAAATAAAATGTTTTTTAGTGTGCATAAATGACAATTTTGCTGCTGCATAGATTTTTTATGAGTTTATTAACCGGCAATGCTGATTTTATTAAGCGGCGGTTTAAAAAATATTTCATATTGATTTTATTTCGTTCCTTATAATCTGATCAGATTAAGCTGCTGATTTTATTAACCAGTGAATTTATTAAGCACTGTTACTGTATAATGAAAATGTGACGATAGTGCCATCTATTGCATAATATGCACAATAACTAATCAGAACCAATTTAATCAAGCTCTAGCTGAATGTAAATTTATATTGAATACCGTCCGTTGGTTCGTAAGATAGATCACCCACAAAGATTTGGTATCTACACACACTAGCAGACAGACAGACACACATACGGACAGTTACTGAAAACGGTCAAATCATGTTGCAGACACCTCTATCGAAAACCGGAAGAGAAAACTTTTACGGATTTCTATCATTAAATATAGAAAAACATAATACAGTCGAACCTCGTTAACGTGAATCTCAAGGGAGATAAAAATATGTTCATGTTATCAGTAGTTCATGCTATCAGTAACTAATCCTCATATAATTAAACTAATCATTGTTTTGACAGGGATTGTGGAAACAGTTCATGTTAAATGCAATTCACTTTAATAGTGTTTACGTTAGCGAGGTTCGACTGTATACAAATAACATCTTCTCCTGTTAAGTCATTCTCCTGGAAATAAATAAAACCTAGTACGTTGTGGCTACCAGAAGACTTTATTTTATATAATCATATACTACAGATTATTTATTTAATTATTAGTTATGAAAATTACTTTCCATGATGAATGTAGACGATTTTTATCTCACAGAAGTATAATACGAAATGCCGAAAGATAATAAATTTTGTGCAAAAAAAAAAAAAAAAAATAAATAAATAATAATAATAATAATGATAATAAATAAATAAATAAAATAAATCAATAACATTGTTTTAAATTATCACAGACCTGTTGTTCAACCATTCATTATTCACGAATTCTTTCGAAAGACACCTATATTGAAGTTTTACATCCCCGGGGGTACTTTCTCTCAGAAGGGAATGATGCTCCTGTATGCACATTTTTTTTTCTACAACAATCACCTATAATTTACAAGGAATTTACAACCATGCATTATAAATAAGTCCCATTATGTACATTTATACGAAATTTTGTCCTATACTGTCATGTTAAAAGTTTAGAAAAATAGCATTACAGCGCCATCCCTTAAGCGATTGATCCCCAAATGCAATGAGCCCCAATTTAGGTCATTGTCCAACTAAATATAAAGTTTTCTTACATTCCATTCATTAATTCATGAGCTACAGCATATACTAAATGTGTGGTATATACACACAGAGACAAACAGACATTTATACAAACACCGGTCAAATACCTCGAAAATTGGAGTTCGGAAATTTTCACGAATGCATATATATATATATATATATATATATATATATATATATATATATATATAGGGTAGGTGCTCCAGTGATTGTCATGCTCCAGTAATTGACATCTATCCCGAAATAATTAATAAATAGGAAAAATAATAAAATCATATATTTTACATATAAGAATTTTGACATCTTATGTCAAACACTGGAGCATAGGGTGCTAATAACTGGTAAAATGAATAACTAGCAGTGTCAAACACTGGAATATATATGATGACAATTACTGCTAAAATGAAAAACTGGCAGTGTCAATTACTGGAACATTGAGTGGGTGTCATGTAAAAATTCATAAAAAATAATAATAATTGTTATCAAATGTATATATTTTAACATATATGTGGTTCTGAATGTCTTTCATGCCATATGTACTAACTTAAGATTTCTAAAAATATTTTCTGATGACTAGTACATTAAAAACATCAGAGATTGCTCTAAAAGTGTTAATCACTGGTGCACTTACCCTATATATATATACAAAGAGACAGAGAGAGAGAGAGAGAGAGAAGAAAAAAAATCAATTTTAATACATATTTTTAAACATAATTTACACGCATTAGCTCATTTTTTGAAATTCTTTCAATCCACTTTTTTCCCCTTTCAAAGTAAAAATAAATAAATAAACAAAACCAAGTACATGTCTTAGAATCAAAAGGACTAATGGTTTTTTTAAAGCCCTCAAGTTCTTCCTCGAATCTTGAAATAGCAACTGCGCGTGTCTTTCCACGTTTAAAAAAAAAGTTACAAAAAATAAATCTGCGTTTCCTTCTTTATGCTGGTGCGTTGGGACAATCTTGCTGGAAGTGACACGCGAGTTTTTTCTTCGAGGAAAAAACTTTTTTACTGGTCCTTTTTTTCATACTGCGTTATGTTTACATTCTTTTCATTTAATTAATTTTGTTTTCTCAAGCTAATAAGTAATTTTTTGCTTTAGTACTAGCAGTTTATTTTCTTTTCATTCATGATAGTAAGCAATATTATAATTTAATTCACATTTGTTCATTTTTACATCATTTTAAATAATTATAATAATAATAAAAATAGAAATTATACAACTGTAAAAAAGAGAAAAATTTGTTTAATTAAACTCTACTCCTCATCATATGTATGATTTCAAAAATAATTTTTATATTCATGTAAAGAAAAATAAACTCAGCGAATCACTAAGTTCAACAGAAATGTCCTGTCCACTAGGCTATCCTACCTCCGAATTCATACTATTTTTTTTTCCTAATCTGCTGATTATTTTCATTGGTGTAAGTTTTGTATTTTAGTTTTCATGCTATTTCATAATTTTTCCAATGCAATAACTTTTATAATGCATATTTATGCGAAACTTGCACTTATTCCTCATGCTTACAAGGAAACATTCAAAAGGTGTCATTTTCAAAATTATTAAAAAAAAATATATGTGATTCTACTCTTCATAAAACACCAGAAAGTGAAAAAAATTATCGGCTGAAATGAATTACAGCGACCACAAAAAATTATCAAAACTAAGCATTTTTGGCAATTTAGCGCTTTTAGGCGATATGTTCGCTAGCACCGAGATTACCATGTACGAACAGAACCGTGATTAGCTTTTCCGCCAAGTACTTAAAATCAATCGTCTAAGAGTGTGAAATCGCCAAATATGCTTAATTTTGATGTTTTTTTGTGGTCGCTGTAATTTATTTCAGCCGATAATTTTTTCACTTTATGGTGTTTTATGAAGAGTAGAACTACATATATATTTTTTTTTCAATACGTTTTGAAGACGACACATTTTAAATGTTTCCTTGTTAGAAATTTTTTAATTTCGAATAACTTACGAAGATTTGAAATTATAGTATCCATAGTCAACGATATTCATACTAATATCGTAAGTGATACTTTATAACTAAATGACGATCATTACGACTCAAAATTAACGTTTATGAGAAATTTGCTTTTTTACCCCATATTAATGATACCGAAACAGCCGTCTGCTTTCCTGTCATTTTTATTTGGCATTCTAGACGTTGTTATTTTCTTTGTTGTATAGAATCAAACTGTTTAAAAAAAATCCGGTGTGAAACAACCACACGACTTCCATTATCCGCTATTACACGTATTAAATTCATTTTTTGAAGATATTGTGATCATAAGACATAAAATTGACCTAACAAAGTTGACACCTAATCATTTTCCGGGACGAGAAAGCTAATAGACTTGTAAAGACATATAAAACAGAATTTACATAGCGAGTTGAAAACTAAGGGGGAAAAATCGGCAGGGCCATCTTTTTTTTTTTTTTTTTTTTTTTTTTTGAAAAACCAATTTCCTAGATCTAAAACTAACCTACCTAATTAGGATAATTTTTAATTTTCCTGTAATGGGTTGGGGAGAATATCTCGCGGGAAAAAATATCGCATACATAAATGAATAGAAAGCAAAATGGTAATTACTAATAATCTTGTATAAAATTTCATGACAACACATACCTTAATCAGAGCATTGGCATATACACAGACTCACCACAAAAATTGTTATAAATTTTGCTTAAAAGAGTTTAAAGACTATGTTTATTAACTTTTTTTTTAAAGATTAGTCATAATGAATTCAATTGTGCTTCTCTATTTAAAAAGTTTTAATTAACCTTTAAAGGCCGGCTGGTCGGTATTTCAACCAAAGAGTAACACCTCGTAAAAGACGGCTTTGGATTATATATCGACCAAGCTGTCCTTTTCCCCTCAGATATTGTTTACCTGCTTTAGGGGCGAGTAGAACTGTCACTCTTGTTAAAAATGATCACCCTTCCGATGTTACTATTTTTGCTAATCTCAATTCCCTCTTTTTTCCCTAAACCTGAATGCAAAACACATACAAGCAGAATTCCTTTCTTTCAATAACAAAATTTTAGTGGAAATACTTTTAAAATATTTTGAAATGGAATTTCCTGAGTTCCTTTGGGTGAATGATAATACATTTGCCGTTTGTTGCTTTCTTTATTACTGACAAAACTGTAGAATTCATACAAATTTCTGTCATACTTAGAGATTATATTTTGACATTTCTTGTTTTAATTTTATTTCACTACACGGAAATAAAAGGAAATCCATATTTTGTATAGTTAAATGCATTATGATTTACTAAAAATATTATATTCATTAATAATGTATTTATTTTTATTTATTTATTTATTTTACAAGCGAACAAATCTATATCTTCTTGGCAACTTTAATATGTATAATTATTCTATTTTACGGCTATCTTAATTTTAAATTGCAGTGGTTATCTAAATCTTTAGCTTACTAGCTTTATTTTTTAATACGAAATAAGACATTACCTTTATGATTACGATCCCAGATTTATAGTTATTCTGAAAACAAAGAAATGTTTTAAAAATTATTATTCACTGCCTTTGTTTTCTGCCTCATCACTGCCTTGACCTTCCGTAATTTTATCGGAAATTTATATTATTCGAGATCTATTTACATTATTATAATATCCTCATTTATTTATTTTGTTTTGTTTTGTTTAATTAATTGTTTTTTCCTTACTTTTTCTTATAACTTTATTATTACTATTGTTTTATATTATTTAACCTTTCGTAAATTTAAACTCTGAGTTGCTATTTCTGGACTATGGTTTAAGATGTTCAGATCTATATACTATTATTACAAGAGGTGAAGGAATACCGTTCTTAAGAACCTTAAAAACCGATTTTTATGATGATAAGGATTATTATGATTCTACTCTTTAAACAATGCATATGTAATCAAGCATATGTCAAGCATCTTTGACTGTCATACCTCCAAATGAGAAAGAACGGCCAAACTTCATAATTAAAACAGTTCAGATGTTTTTATCAGCTTCTAATGAAAATTGAAACGGGAACTGGGACAATAAGTCTGTATCTCTAAAAGGTGTTGGTGTTGCGGAATATGGCCGATTGACTACTCTTGGGTCCTAGGCCAGAGGGTGAGGGCCTTCGGTGAGGTCTTTCTAAGGGGTCCTAGCCCGTATTCACTCAAATTTCGGAGAAAACCACGGAAAACTCCGAACGGCTAGGCCAACGAGCGCGACCTTGGATCGAACCCGGCACCTTACGTCAACCATCTTTGAGCGCAGAACCGCTCGACCTCTGGTGGGCGTATCTCAAAAAGGATGGATTGGATTTGGGAATGAGGCCGATTGACTGTTGTAGGTCCTAAACCTGAAGAAAGTGCTCTCCAGGGTCGTTCTAAGGGGTCCTAGCCCATATTCACGCAATTTTCGGAGAAAACTACGGAAAATTCCGAACGGCTAGGTTGACAAGCGTGACCTGGGATCGAACCCGGCATCTCACGTCTACCAGATTTGAGCGCAGAACCACTCAGCTGCTCGAGGGAGAATCTCAAAAATGAATTCAGCGATTTTCTCCAAAATTGCTATATGAAACCCCTTTTATATGTCTGCATATACATTAGTTTTTTTTTTTTTTTTTTTTTTGTGAAAATTTATAGCCTTTTTGTACAAGTAGGTTAATTTTAACCCTTTAACCGTTGCAAACGGCTTTTTCCGTTTTTAATAGTTGAAATAAGACGCTAATGTAGCAAATTTTGGAAAAATATGATATTTTTTCCTAGGACATAAGATTACTGAATATCCATTGATTTCAAAAACTAATATGCTTTATTCCTACTTCAGTTAGTATTGATTTTATGAGTTATTAAACAGATATGCTAAAAAACTCGACACGGCTAAAGAAACATCGCTTTCGCTAGTTTGTTTCTCTCTTTATTTACTGCATTTCGAAATACACAGAAAATGTACTGGAAATCTATTTTTTATTTACTAAACAGTAATATTTAAAAAATATAAGCAATAAAAGGTATACATATCACCTCATTCTTGTAACTAACGAAAATTTAGCGAAGTAACATTTTAGTATATCATTGGTTCATAGAATGAGAAAAGAGATTAAAACCTTAAAATATGAAAAAACATTATGCATTTTTTTATTCTTCATATTTTATCAAATATTAATGGTAGATTCTTGAAGTGCTATATATGTAAATTAATTATAACACACGTAAAAATCGTGAATAATGTCAATCAAAAACAGTAGCAGTGCTTTATAAAATTCCTTTCTTGAACAAAAACGGCTACATATAACTAACATCTAGCGGCATGTAGTGAGATTGAAGTAAGATATTATATATATATTATATTTTAATAAGTACCTTCGAGATTTCTTATGTGAAATCAATTTTATACACTTTTAAATCTAATTTTACTGTAAAGTACTGTCAATAGAAAAAAAAAAAAGTTAAAGAACGGCTCTACGAATTTTCGTCATATTCGTGATATTAAGTTCCTTGTAGATTTTCTGTCGTGTACAATAATTTGTTTCGTGTAAATGGGATCGAAAGTCTGTCTCAAAGATCAGTTGCTAGACGTCTGATTGCTTAAGCCAATTTTATGTTTCTATTCTTCCCACTACTTTAAAAAATCTGGAGTGACTCCACTCGACTTTCCGAACATTGAGTAATTAACAGTTTTATAGATAAAGTAAAGAAAGAGGAGTTGTTAATCCAACAAAAGAGAGAAAATCATAATAGAGTGTTGGAGTATTTTTCTCCATATATTACAAGATGTTTCATTTAAAGCTACTGAACTTTGAGTCCATAGATCATAATGATAAAGAATTTTTCGTTGTGTCCCTGTAAACATCTATAAATGCTAGATTCACCAAAATGCTTATAGTTAGTGCAACAGTGATTTATAATATTCATATAAATTTTCAGCTCAATTGAATAAGGCGTTTAGATGCTATCGCACTTTTAAAAATTTGGTCCCATTGGCCATAATGATAAAAAAAAATTTATTTGTGTCCCTGTAAAAAACCTGTAAGTGCTAAATTCACCAAAATCTATACAGTTGGTGGAACTGTGACCTATAACATGTGTACAAATGTTTTGCTCAGATTAATGAGGCTAGCTATCATTTATAGACGCTATCACACTTTTAAAAATTTGGCCCCATAGGTCATAATGATAAACAATTTTTCTTTGTGTCCCTGTAAAAAAAACTATAAGAGCTAGATTCTCCAAAATCTATACAGATTGAGTATTTCTGACTTATAATATGTGTATAAATTGTTTGCTCAATTGAATAAGGCGTTTAGATGCTATCGTAATTTTAAGATTTTGGTCCCATAGACCATAATGATAAAGAATTTTTCTTTGTGTCCCTGTAAAAAAACTATAAGTGCTAGATTCATCAAAAACAATAGGGTTCGTGATACGGTGACTTGCAACATGCGTACCAACTTACAGCTCATTCAAGCAAAGCGTTTAGGCGCTAGCGTGTTCACTCACACACATACATACACACATACATACATATATCATCGTAAAAATAGTGAATACGGACTCAGGGGACCTCGAAACGAATAGAAACATCAAAATCTCAAATTCGGATTTTTGACATGATTACAATACTTTCATCACTCTAGTGTTTGGAAAGTAAAAAGGATTTATAATCTGCGTATTAGTGGATAATCACGGTATCTGTTATTACCAGAGATTTCACGAGTTGATAAATATCAGAATACTAAGAAAAGCTATCCCTTATTCCGCAGTTTAATATTTTTGAGGAAGAAAAAAAATTCTGTGGAAAATTCAAGGAGGATTTTTTTTTTTTTAAGGATGGAGGACTATTAGTTTCAATCTACGGATTTTTACCATACCAGTTTTACGACAGCTGAGCATTTATCGAAAATATAATTGAATAATTTGAAAACGATATTATAGTTTGAAGGAAAAAAAAAATAATAATAGTCTTCTGCGCCAAATTTTAAATTTTGACAAGGGGGTCCAATGCAAAAGCTGTTCCTTCCCCTTAAATTTCTCTGAAAGATGTGTGTAAATATTCGGCTCAACTTTAATAAAGAACTTTTGGTGACTTTTGCTATTTTGTCGCCGAAACTGTCTCGGCATTTTTATTTTTATTTACTATTATTATTTTTTTTTTCTTTCACGATAGGATGAATTTTTATTTTATTAAATGTATATATAACTTTGATTTATCTTAAAATTAGTTCATTACCATTCGTTTGTTATACTCTTTATTCGTATTTGACCGGACCGGAAAAAGCTGTAATCACTTTTGTCCTTGACCAGTATTGCAGTGAATACCTACCATTCTATTACAGCTGTCAGTTGCTTGTCCAGCGACTGCAGTGCGAAGGATTAGGAAAGTTCAAGAATTATCAATGAATGAAATTAAAGGGCCACTGCAACAAAGAAGAGTGAAATAAAAGAGCCACTCTGGGAAAGAAGAGACAGAGAAAAGCTAGTTTTAGAGTATTCGCTAAGAGAAAAAAAAAAAAAAAAAACACCTGCTCTCAGTCTTAAAGTTTAAGCTTGAACTAAATCACCTTTTCTAATTTCCAATCTATATTAAAATGTCGAGACGTAAAAGGTATCTTACGCAAGATGAAATTGAAAAACTTTTAATTGAGTTAGAGGATGAAGATTTTGATGATTCAGATTCAGAATGTGATGTGGAAAATAATAATGAGATAGAAGATAATGATTTGTAAATTTCAATAAATTCCTTGGATGAGCCTGATAATGAAGTTTCAGAAATAGGGGATGAAATTAAATGGTTCTTGCTTTTGCCTCCAAGGCAGTAGCACGTGTTTGCACCTGATGAAGAAAGGCTACGTCCTTTCGAAACCGGTTGTGCTGACTTAAAATTTATGGTGTGTGAAGAAGTTTTAATTTCTTTCTAATTATTAAATGAATAATAAGATTTTATTTTGCATTAGTTTCATTAACTGTAAACTATCAAATAAAATTCCGAATTTCATTTTTTAATCGGTCACCAATTCCTTCCTCATGGTTTCGTCTTCGATCATGATATGCAACATACGACTGGCTTCAGTGCTATTAGTTGAAGTATATAATAATCTATGGATATTAAATTATTTCGTTTTCACTAAATCTGACAAATTTACAATATTAAAAGAGTTTTAATGAGTTTCTCCCGAATTTCATCATTTCATTCCTTTCTAATCTTGTACTATTGACATACATTATTATTCCTCACCTTGTTTTTTACAGAGATGAATTTGAATACCCAAATTTTCTTAGAATAATTTTCGGAAAATATATCAATAGATATCAGCAATTGATGAAGTTTAAAATTACTATAGAAAATAGTGGTATCCAATTTTTTCCCTTTGCGAGAATTTTGTATCGCACATATGTTTATTTTAAAATACATAATTCGAGCACAATAGAGAATCTAGATTTTTTTTTTTTTTTTTTTTCTACATAGAAGCTTTTATAACAAATTCCTTATTTGCACGTAAACATACTTTTAGAATTTATACGCTTTGAATATTATTCTTTTATCTATCTATCTATCTATCTATCTATCTATCTATATATATATATATATATAAATAATAATTAAAAAAAGTCAGCATTTTGACTGTATAAAAAATCAACATTTAAACAACATTTTATAAAATTTTCATTGAAAATATTGCAATATTCAGCGGGTGGGTCTTGGTTTTCGAATACATTTAGAAAAGCGATTGAGACTATTTCTCAAAAACTAATGTAACAATCTTATTGAATTATTAAACACTTCTTCCAAGTAGAATTGAGTCATTTAAATGCTGCTTTTTCATATGCTCAAAATATTGAATAACATTTTTTATTTCTTATATATGCTCTTATTTTACTTTATTTTATTTTACTTCATTAAGCTTTGAAACACATTCAAGGTCATAAATGATTCATTAATACAAGATGTTTAACACATAAAGCAGGTGTAATTATCATGTTGGCAAGTTTAATATTTTACAAGTTAATATATTTTTTTCTTTTTTTTAGTCATGGAATTTTACAAATAATTTTTAAGTATATATATTTTTTTTGTGAATTTTCCACTTTTAATGAAATTTATATAAAATGTTTAAATGTTGTTTTATATGCTCAAAAGTTTGAGAAAAGAAAAAAAAAAGTTTTTTTCTTTCTTTCTTTTACGCCTTTGAAAACCATGTAACCTCTTAATATAATAAAATGTATAAATACATAATAATTAGTACTTGATATTACAGAAATAATTATTTAGTCATGCGTAACATTGTTCAGTTTTTATTTTGTAATATTTTTATTAGAAGCTTCAACACTTCTTTTTAAAAGTATTATATTTAAAGTAATAAATCTGAGAAAAATTCTTCCAAATACAGTTTACATAGAATTTAAATAAATCTTTCGTTTTCATTTCTCCTTCTTTTACTTTTTCTTTTTTTAAATTACATAATTTTAAGCACATTTACAATTAAAAATCAGGACTATCGATTAATATTATTTCGCTAGTAATTCCGTATATTTCAAATTAAACATGAAACATTATATTGTCAACAGAATAAAATCCCTTTTCAAATAAACATTCATAAACACAATGTAAAAAGATTCGTTCAGAAATCAACAAGTTTTTTCCCTACAAGAGAGTGCAATGGAGATTTTAGTGTGAAGATTTTCCCTTTAAAGGGAAATCGTTTAGTAGAAAATATCACTTTGCTATATGGGTCGGACGGGACTTCCTACAGCCATTGTTAACACCGAGACGCTTGAAGATAAAACACGCCGACAGGGGGAAACATCTGTCGTCTTACTGCCGTCTTTATGAACACTATCTGGTCAGAATCTGCCGTCGTGTAAAGGTTAAGGTTTATGAACAGTGTTCAGCTTTGATGTTAGTAGTGATGTACAGTAATTTTAACATGTATTTTAAATAGTGAAAAGCAAATGATAAAATAAATTAAAATTAAATATAGGTAAAATAATAAAATTCCATTCTATAATGTATTTATTTATTTATTTTAATTAATTAATATCAATTTATAAGACCCTGTGGTCTTCACCAGAGATCAAACGTGACAGAAATACAAATTTTCAAATAGATCATATTATTTTTTTGACGTAATATTTTGTCCGGCGATATTTTGTCCAGCGATATTATGTCCGGATCCCTCCTGTAATAACCCCGTAATACATGAGAAAGGATATGTAAAAAGTGTTTATGCAACAATTTTCAAGAAAATCGTTAAAGCCTTTTTTGAGATAACGATTTTTACCAAAACTTGGCATATTCAATTGTTGACTGAAAAACAACAATTACATACAAAAGTATATCTAAAAGAGGGTTAATATAGCGAGTTTGAAAAAAAATCCGTACAGCCATTTTGGAAAGAACGCATTTGTGAGACCTGAAATTAAACTACTGGAAGCCTATCAATTTTCCTGGACTAACCAATTAATTCATGTGAAAAAGCATCTAATAATTACAATTCTAAAAGCATCAAAATAAAATTATTTTCATCAACAATTTTATTTCTGATTTACAATTTCAGTTCAGTGTAAATGTTTGCACACGCACACGAACACATATACATATAAAGCATGTGTCAGATTCTAAAAAAAAAAAAAAAAAGTTATTTATGGTTACAGATGTAGATATGGGTATCACTTTTCCTGTAGCGTTGCATATAGATACAAAATAATAATAATAATAATAATAATAATAATACATAAACCATAACATCTACCAATTTTTTTTATATTTCTGTGCATGTCTAATGACATATAACCTTTTTCTTTTTCATTTTTTGTAGTTTAATTGTACCATGAATAAACCTTTTGATGCTAACCGTTTTGAGCGTTACTTTTAACAAATGAACTTTACGTGAGCCAAAAGAATACACACACACACACACACACATATATATATATATATATAGGGGGGACCAGGGCACAGTGGACCACTTTTACACTTTTAACTTTTTTTTTTCACCAAAAGCAAAAAAGCAAGGTACTTGAAAAAATTAGTAAACATTCTTTAAAGTTTTCTGGACATGTCGTATTTTTTTTTATAACAATACTTTTAATACATTACGAATAAAAAAATAAATTGTGTGCACTCACAAAGTGGACCAACCACTGTTGCTCATGTTCAATTAATATAAATTACGCATTTTTTTTTTTTTTTTTTTTTAATTAGTTTCTTATGCAATTCTAGTCTAAATAACATGATTCGAACATTTTCATAAAATAAAATTACCAAAATTTAAAGAAAATCAAAATAAATAAGAAATCAAATTAGAGGAAGAATCCTATATTAGATTTCCTTTGTCTTTTACGTGCCATCACTAAAAACAATAAGATATATTTTTAATTGTTCATTAATGTTATATAGTTGTAAAAATTATGAAATATATAATTAAACATTTTATTACTATTCAAACATTTTTATTAATTATTTTGAGATATTAATAATTTACATTATATTTGTGAGATAAGTCTAACTAAAATTATTCTACTTTTATCTTTTACGTGTTATTTCTAAAAACAACAACAATAAATTTATATAACCTACTTTTTATTATATCACATAATCATTTTATTTATTTATTTTTTTAATATTAAACAATTCAAATAGTTGTTAAGTTTAGATATTCATAATTATTATACTACTATTCAACTATTTTCCCTTTTCAGAAATTTATTTTATTAAAACATTAAGATTATTATTCTTTTTATTAATTATTTTGAGTAGCATTGTATTTGTATATTTAAATTTAACTAAAATAAATAAGTAATTAAATATAATTTGGACTTTTAGGCACATTAGAAGGCGGTCCACTGTGCACCATTTCCAAACAAAAAAAATAATAATATTAAAATTATATATAGACTATAAATATGCTATTAATTTTTATAAATTAAAAACAACAATATCTTACCTTTTCTTAACAACTATCCAATACTTGTAGTCAATAATTCAGTCCTAATAAAATAAAAAACTTCAAAATTGAAAAATTACTTAGAGCAGCTCAAAACATAAAAATTGTATAAAATGGCTGCCTTAGTATTTACCATGTGGTTTTTTGGATGTATACATGTAGTACCATGCTGCCATATAGGAGTCTCACTATAAACTAAAAGAGTTAAATATTAAGAGATTTAAATAGGGTTGTCCATTGGGCCCCAGTTTCCCCTATACGTAAACAAAACCATTTAAATCTAAAAATCAAATATCTGAAGGAAAAAAATAAAAATAAAAAAAAACGCTTTGTAAATATAAAATTATATATCTTGTAAAACGCTCAGCATTATACAGTCAGTAGCAAAAGTGTCCGAACACTAGCAAAAATTCCTATGTAAAAAAAGTACACTTCATACGGTTTTGTTAAATAAATCCTTATCGAATCATGTTCTTACACTGACTAAGAACATGATTCGACAAGGATTTATGTTAAAAAAAAAAAAAAAAAAAAAAAAAAAAAAAAACGTATGAAGTGTACTTTTTTTACATAGGAATTTTTGCTAGTGTTCAGACACGTTTGTTACCGACTGTACAATATTGATAAACTGAAGTTAGTAAATGGTGCTGCCTAACAAATAACCTAATTTTAACTCGAACATAATTTAAGCTTTATTTTTATATCTTTATAAGTAACTAATTAATGTAAAAAGGAAAGAAAAAGAAAACAAAATGCTAAACATTTTCAAGCTTTAAATGGCAATTTTCGAAACATGAAAAGATGCGATGCAAACAGAAAGCTGTACAGTTTTTAAATCATCCAGCTTTGTATAAAAAATAAAAATAAAAAATAAATAAAAATAAAAATATACTAAGGTTTGTAAGTGTTGCCGCCAACAAATTATATCATTTTTTAACAGACCATAAACAAACCTTTGCAACGTTCCACTCTACGATTCAGACAAGTTTTTTAGCTTGCCAAAAAATAAAATAAAACAAGTAAAAAAAATCTGGAGTGACTCCACTCGACTTTCCGAACATTGAGTAATTAACAGTTTTGTAGATAAAGTAAAGAAAGAGTAGTTGTTAAACAAACAAAAGAGAGAAAACCATAATAGAGTGTTTGAGTATTTTTCTCCATCTATTACACGTTGTTTTATTTAACGCTACTGAACTTTGAGCCCATAGATCATAATGACAAACAAATTTTCGTTGTGTCCCTGTAAAAACCTATAAATGTTAGATTCACCAAAATGCTTATAGTTAGTGCAACAGTGATTTATAATACTCATATAAATTTTCAGCTGAATTCAATAAGGCGTTTAGACGCTATCGTACTTTTAAAAATTTAGTCCCATAGGCCATAATGATAAAGAATTTTTATTTGTGTCCCTGTAAAAAAACTGTAAGTGCTAGATTCACCAAAATCTATACAGTTAGTTCAACTGTGATCTATAACATGTGTACAATTTTTTTGCTCGGATTAATAAGGCGTTTAGACACTATCACATTTTTAAAAATTTGGCCCCATAGGCATAATGATAAAGAATTTTTCTTTGTGTCCCTGTAAAAAAACTATAAGTGCTAGATTCTCCAAAATCTATACAGATTGAGTATTTGTGATCTATAATATGTGTATAAAATTTTTGCTCAATTGAATAAGGCGTTTAGATGCTATCGCACTATTAAGATTTTGCTCCCATAGGCCATAATGATAAAGAATTTTTCTTTGTGTCCCTGTAAAAAAACTATAAGTGCTAGATTCTCCAAAATCTATACAGATTGAGTATTTGTGATCTATAATATGTGTATAAAATTTTTGCTAAATTGAATAAGGCGTTTAGATGCTATCGCACTTTTAAGATTTTGCTCCCATAGGCCATAATGATAAAGAATTTTTCTTTGTGTCCCTGTAAAAAAACTATAAGTGCTAGATTCACCAAAATCTATAGGGTTCGTACTATGGTGACTTACAATATGCGTACCAACTTTCAGGTTAATCGAACGAAGCGTATAGACGCTAGCGTGTTCACCCACAGACATACACACATACACACATACACACATACACACAGACACACATACACACACACATACATACATCATCGTAAAAATAGTGAAAACGGACTCAGGGGACCTCAAAACGTATAGAAACATCAAAATCTCGAATTCGGATTTTTGACATGATTACAATACTTTCCTCACTATAGTGTTCGGAAAGTAAAAATCTATCGTCCTCGCACAGAATTTCCAAGGGATGCATGCCAAATATACTGTTGACTCTTAACAAATTATCGGACCACCATTTCTGGTTTTGATTCACAGGTTTTTTTTCTCTGAAGAACACGTATAAAAAAGTGACTATTTTGTGTTTTTTACCTTGTTTTCCCTATGAATGTCAATTGTCGGAATACTTATAATATTCATAGGTTCTACTTAAACCCATTAAGGGCCCGCTTCACTCATCGCCGCCGGAAACCGTAGCTAATGTTATTCTATAGGAAATTTTTCTTTACAAATAACTTATTAACTAATACGTATTTTTAAATTCTGTTTTCACACTCTGAAAATTCCCAGCTGTTAAATTGACGGACCTTATTTAAAAAAAAATATTTTTTAAACTTTTTATATTTATTTTGAAGCTGCAAAATACGAATTTTCAATATGTGAATTTTTTTTCATTTGCAGCTTCAAAATAAAATATTAAAAATTAAAAAAATACATTTCAGAAAAAGTTGCGTCAGTTTAACAGTTGGGAATTTTATGAATGTGAAAACAGAATTTAAAAATATGTATTAGTTAATAAGTTATTTGTAAAGAAAATTTCCCCATAGAATAACATTGGCTCGGGCTTTCGGCGACGGTAAGTGATGGGGGTCGTTAATCGCCGCTACATCCCACTGAAAATGTTTTGAAACGTTAACAATACTGAAAACGTTTTTGAAACGTAAACAATAATTATTCACTCCATATTCTAATTGCTGTGGTCAAACCTGTTCGGAAAAAGGTATTTTATATGCCTTTTATTAACTGTTGATGGAGTTGAAAAAGGAAATGTATTAGAGATTCATCCATATATTTAAAAGAAATTAAATTAATAGCTCATATAGAAAAGTGTTATATTCTTTCTAATAATAACCAGAAAATACGTATGACAATTTTAAATATAAAATAAACTTTAGCCACGAGAATTAAGAAATTACGCGTGTATCTAGATTTACTTGAATAATTATTTTATTTTCTATCTATACAAAATTATAGATGCTTAAATGACAACAGGTGACGGAGCTCTAACACACTAGAACTTCAAAAATAATTCTAGTAATGATCTGTCAATTTAAAAACCTAATATGTTTTTGATGAAGCCTGTTTTATTTCTGCAAAAAATATAAGTCAGAATTTACATTTTTTAAACTATGAATTTATTAATTTTCAAAATTAACAGTTTTTTAAACAAAATTATGCGAGGAACTAGTTTGGGTAACTTCATTCCAATCCATTAAAAATTTGAAATTTCAATTTAATAATATTTCGGGAAGATATGAATTAATGTATGTCACATTTATTTAACATTAGCATCCCAAGACTTGATAGCTTATAAATCTATGAAAATTTGAGAAAGCATGTTAAAAATGGGTATTGCCATTCTAAAAGATGAAGTTTCCTCAAGTTTTAATACATGAGGTGACTCCTTAAACAAAATCGAAGTATACCACTATAAACCAGACGTTAATTTTAATTGACAGGCACTAGCCACATATTTATACGATGATTTGCGGAAAACTAATCTACTTTATTTTTTTATTTTTTACTGTTGTCGACTCTACAATTGTGTACCACTCTTATGGGGTCACATTTTGCGAGTAACTCATGTTAAAACCCCATGTGTGTAATAATATTCTGTATATAGATGAAATGAATTACAGTTATAAAATTATTTCCAAATGCGAATACTTAATATAAAATCAAGCATGAGAAAATGAATTGGGTTTCATACCATTATGCTTATACAATCACTTCTGTCCTGCGAATATTCTATTATGAGCCTACACATCCTAATTTGTCATATTCAATGAGAGCTATTTTCTAATTTTCGGAAGGATGGATGGTTGGATTTTACGTCGCACTAGTGCTGCGCAGATGGGCAATTGGCGACAGTCTGGGACACACCCCTGGAGGTGGTCCGGAGACATGCCATCACAATTTTGATCCTCCACGGAAGGGATGGCTCTCCCTCTTCGGTGACCCCCAGAGGTATAATGTTTGATGGGAACATGGAGGACATTGCGGCCACGAAAGATTTTACGTGCACCAGCCACCATTAGTGTACACGACGGTCTTTGGCCGGCTGGAGTACCGAACCCGCAATCTTAAAAATTACGAGGCCGGGTCTCTACCGACTGGGCTACCGCGGCCATTTTCGGAAGGATACAGAAAACGGATTGTACAATACTCTTCTACACCGTAAAGCACAGGGATTTACTGATTAAAACATTAAAAGAATTTATCCATTGAAAATCCGGGGCATTCTCTGATCGGAGACGCATACGCAATGTACCTTCCTGGCACGAGAGGCACACTTCTACGCAGTGTTACCAGATTGGTGGAACTTTTTGGCTTCAGTGGATTTTTTGGGGGGACCGAATATTTGTGGGGAATTTCGAGGGGATTTTTGAAATTTTTGGGGAATTTTTGAAATATTTTTTCATAAATTATAAAAAACAAAAAACTGATAAGTTCACAGCGTTGCCAACTGTATGGATTTGTCCTACGTATAGGGACTTTTAACAGTTTTCTTTAACATGTAGGGTTTTTTGTAAGGCAACCCTTCTTTAACCCTTTCATCCTCATGATATCCTGAGGATGAAAGTAAATCCTACGTACATACTCAGCACTAACATACTTATTGCGGGTTTAAAATTTCGTTACAACTAGTCTGTAAAAAGGCTTTTTTTTTTTAAGTATATGGGGACTTTTTTTTAAAAAAATGTGCTTCATTTGGGGGAAAATTTGGGCTTAAATCTGTTAAATAAAAAAAAAAAAAAAAAAAAAAAAAAAACCTGATTTGGGGAAATTTAAAAGCTTATTTTGGGAAATTGTCGACCATCTGGCTACAGTGTTTCTACGGTACGTGGCTATTTTAAGATAAATGCACGCTTTTTTGGAAACTATAAAAAGTTATTTAATAATCTCCCGTGAAAATGTGATTTTTAAAGCAACAGTTTTTATTTCAACTTTGCTTTGTACAGTCAATAAATGTATCACATAGATATTCATGTTCGTCTATATAAACGTAAACTCACTATGTTGTAAAAATTGCCCTTGTGTTAGTCCTGAGACAACATAGTGATTGATATCTTAAAAAAATCCAAAGTAGCTCACATAACTTTGACATCCACATATATTGGGTAACATTGACATTCACAAGTAATCAAGCTATATTTAATATGCTATATAATGTAGGGTTTAAAGATCTCTGTAGGCATTCAGAAAATGCCTACATCTTTCTTACAACTGTTCGACAAAATGTATGAAAAGCGATGCTTAAAATGTTTACAGGTGAGACATTTTGACGTACAAAGAAAATCCTAAAATTGATTATAGGACAATATCCGTTTTCAAAGTTATTCCGTGAATGACAACCTTTGGATTTTTTTAAGATGTTATTGTGTTGTCAGAGTATAGCTAATAAATTTAATTTCAGTGGCTTCTAAATGGATAATATTGATTTTAGATTGCAAGATAAAAGTATTAAATATATCTCAGATTAAAAATTAAAAACTAAAAGTAATATTTTATAAAAGAACATTTCAGTGGAAATATGGAGGTTCATAGAGATAATTTTTCTACTCCGAAATCATGCTAAGTTGAACAGTTTGCTTAGGTATGAAAAACAATACTTGAAAAAAATAATTATTTCTAAAAAACTTTCAAAATGCAAGCAAAATAACATTAATTATTATCATGAAACTATATATTCAAAAAATGTAAATTTGATTAATTTAAATCCTTTAATTTATGAAATTTATTGCCTAAATCAAAATTTTTCTGAATCTCTATTAAGGGCCGCGGAAGCCCAGTCGGTAGAGCACCGGGCTCGGAATGGGAGGACTGCGAGTTCGGTACTCGAGCTGACCAAAGATCGTCGTGTACACTAATGGTGGCTGGTGCACGTAAAATCTGTCGTGGTCGCAATGTCCTCCATGTTCCCATCAAAATTATACCTCTGGGAGTGACCGAAGTGGGAGAACCATCCTTTTCCGTGGAGGATCAAATTGTGAGTCATGTCTCCGGACTAGCTCTAGTGGTGAGTCTCAGACTGTCGCCAATTGTCCATTGCGCAGCACTAGTGCGACGCAAAACACAACCAACCTGAATCTCTATTAAGAGGCCATTTTTTACAGGGACATGACACCTTTCATTTGCTACCACTGAAATGTTAATATAAAAGCTTATATTTCCATTTAATATTTACAAATTGAACTATATATCAGGTTTGTTAAATAAAATATAAACTCAGGAAACAAATATTATGTTTTTTCATTACCTTTTTACAGATTTGGAACCTTTAAATTGAGTTAACTTAGTTTGTATTTTTTCATGAATTTATGATCGTCAAAATGCTTACACTTCTACAAATATTTAAGAAATGACTGTTTAATAGTACCTACAGTCTGTAACAAAAGTGTCCGAACAGTAGCAAAGATTCCTATGTAAAAAGAGTACACTTCATACGGTTTTGTTAAATAAATCCTTGTCGAATGCTGTTCTTAGTCAGTGTAAGGACATGATTCGATAAGGATTTATTTAACAAAACCGTATGAAGTGTAATTTTTTTACATAGGAATTTTTGCTAGTGTTCGGACACTTTTGTTACCGACTGTGCTTAAAATAATTAGGATGGATTTTGAAATTTATCATTGAGTTTTTGAGAAGAAAATTAAAAAATGCATGTTAATGAAAAAAAAAAAAGTTATATTTTTATATTTAACATGTTTTTTTTTTTTTTTTTTTTTTAAAGATATTGCAAAGTCATCCCTGATTCTTTTAAGTAAGTCCCATTAAACATCCAAAAAAAAAAAAAAAAAAAAAAGAATATTAAGTTTTTTCTTAAATAATCCCTAGAAGTTTAAGCATTTTGAAGATTAGAAAATCATGAAAAATGCAAACTGGGAAAAGGCAATTTAAAGGTTTCAAATCTATAAAAAGAATACATCAAAAACCATAAGAATTGCTGCTTGAATAAATATTGTATTGAGAAAAACCTAATATAGTTCGATTTAAAAATATTAGATTGATACATAAGCTTTTATAGTCAAAGGTATCAAGATTCATTTTTCTATGAGATGATGGGTAATCCTTTTAGATATGTTTCACATAATTTTACTAAAGGCGAAATGTGCGCTTCCAATTTAGAATTCAGCCTGATTCTATCTAAATTTACTCAAAATACAAACCAAGTACCTGAAACGTCTAATGTGACGCCATGGCTGATTGCCAAGCTTACGTCATTTGAATATCTCTCCCCTCTTCTCTGTAGGAGCGATACACCGGAAATGCACTAGATCTACGAATGTTGCCAAACGAAAAATAAAATAATAATGTAAATAATAATAACGAAAAAAAAAAGAACGAAAAAGAAAAGAAACTGAACGCAACTAGCGTCACATAATTGAGTTCAAGGCATAGATGTTTCTGATTTTGAGAATCCGTTTTGTTTGTCAGGTCAAAAATACTCGAAAGTCTATGAAAGCAACCATTTATTTAGTTATTTACTTATTTTATTTTATTTTTTAAGAAAAAAAAAAATGTTAAGAAGGGATGGAGATAAGAAGCTTTATTTTAGCACTTGGAGTAATATAATATTATAAGTATTTTGTCATTGTTATTCTTTTGTCTGTTTTGGCTCTTGAATAATGAAGGATTAGTAAAAGGATAATGTTGTTTAACGACGAATCCATTTCAAAATTTTCTTCTCTCGCATAATTCGTAACTAAAATTCTGTCCTAAACAAAATATAATGTTGGAAGAGAGTCCTCTTATTTTTCAGCATCATTCTATTATCTTCTACAAATTACTTTTAATCCTAGGTAATAAAAAAGGCCCACAAAAGTGAAGTTGACAAAATTTGATTTGGTGCTTTTAGCTTTTCTTTATGTTTTTGATGTGCTGAAACTGAAAATGCAGCCCATTTTTTACTATCACGTATAGATTTTTGTCAATACAGGGTGCTTGCCGACACAATTTCTTACATATACCATCATAACAATCGGTTGGTTGGTATAGTTTTACGTCGCACTAGTGCTGCGTTATTACAACAATAGGTATCCATGATGAATTAATCATGGAAACATACTATAAAACTTACCATATAATTATATTGGTGGAAGAGTAATTCAAGAAATTACATATGTAGGCATCCTGTATTGGCAAAAATGTATACGTGATAGAGAAAAATTGGCTTCATTTTCGGTTTCAGCACACCAGAAAACATAAAGATCAGCCAAAATTAAAAAAATCAAAATTTTACATGTCTACCTGTGTAATTTTTTGTTTTCAGATTCTTTTTTGAAAAAGAAATTTTATGCGTCGAATATCTTTTGATTATTATTCTTCATTTAATAACATTTTTTACACCATGGATAATAATATATTTTCTGCTGTGGCGAATATATCGTCGTATATTAGTGATCTATGATTTCACTTGATTACCTATGGCGTCATATATTTTTTTTCCAAAAATATTTACTTAATTTTTTTTCTCATTAATATTTCTTATTTTGAATAAAAGATAAATAAATAAAGGTAAATTACACATTATAATAAAAAATTTGTCCTAAACATAATCCAATTATAAGTTAAAAAACAACAACATATATATATATATATATATATATATATATTGCGTATGTTTCTTATAAGTAGGTGAAAACCGTTGAATTCAACATTATGCAAAAGAAAAAAAAAAAAAAAAAAAAGAAAAACGGTTTCTATTTCTGTACTGATAAGTATAAAGGATTTAAGTCCATATTCTTGATTTTTCAGGAGATGAAAAATAAAGTAAAAAAAAAATCTGTTTAAAAACTTACCGTTCAATACAGTTTTAACCAGGATATTATCATAATGCACAATTTTGTGAATAAACTACGTACATTTAATTTTGAAGTTTCTTTATTTTTAACAAATTTACGTATATAATATATTATACGGATATAATATATACAAACGTGAATGATAAATTTCTGACTTGAATCTTTTTTACTAATGATTTTCTCAAACACTAAATGACGTGGATTTAAATCTTTTATACCAGTCGATAGATAATTTTTTTCTGAGTCTGACTATGTACTTAACTCAAAATCGACAATTTTGGACTTAAATCCTTTATACTTATCAGTACAGATTTGGTCTATTTTCTCAGAGAAATATAGACGCTGAATAACGTGATTTTTTTCAATTCATAGTTTATGTAACTTTTACTGTAAATTTTAAAATACACTGTATGTTTTTATGTAACTTTCCATAAAATGAAAAAAAAAATCAGCACCTTTTATCAATAATATAAAACAGTAATCTATTGAATATTTAATTTAAACATTGTGTGTTTAAATACGAGAACTTGTACGAAGCAGTTTTTTTTTTTTTTTTTTTTTTTAGAATACTTGCGTCATAAAAAACTGCCTTAACTGTAAAAATAAAAATAAGTATATCTACTTAACATGCACTCGCAAAATCTGATAAAAAGTTTCCTAGCTAGTTCGATTAAATTTTGAGAAACTATAAAATCGAAATAATATGCTTTAATAAGAGTTTGGGGCATTATAAATTTATTTTGTCTTTGTTATTCTTTTGACTTTATTAAAAAAAGTATTTAGAATTATATTTAACAATGAAAAACATCTATGCATTTAGTATAAAATAATAATAATAATAATATACTAAAGCTTACAGTCGGTTACAAAAGTCTCCGAACACTAGCGAAAATTCCTATATAAAAAAGAACACTTAATACAGTTTTGTTAAATAAATCTTTGTCGAATCCTGTTCTTAGTCATCTTTATATGACTTTTATATGCTTCGATAAGGATTTATTTAACAAAACTGTATTAAGTGTTCTTTTTTTACATATGAATTTTTGCTAGAGTTCGGAGACTTTTGTAACCGACTATACCTTTTTTAAATGTTATGTACGCAATTTCTGAAAAATAAACTTCAAGAAAAGTTTGTAAAGTAGTGTAATATTGAATTAAGAATTGTACAGTTTTATGTTGAATTTCATAATTTCACATAAGATATATGGTTATACGTATTTAGATTTATATATTTATATTTACTTATATTTTGGTTATATTTATATAATAAAAAGAAGGTAAAGACTTCCAAAAACAAAATATATAACCAGAATTACGTAGAAAATTTAAATTAGTATGACTGAATATTATTTATATATTTATATTTATATTTTGGTTAAATGTATATAATAAAAAGAGCGTAATAAAGAACTACAAAAATAAATATATAACCAGAATTATGAAAATGTCTAAATTAGTTTAATTGAACATTATCTATACCTCTCATTACTGAATTAAAAGTCTAACAACTTTTAAGATGAGATAATATAATATACACAAAAAAATTTAAAAGTACATTTTAATTAAAAACACAGAACACACGACAAACGCGGGCCGCGGTAGCCCAGTCGGTAGAGCGCCGGCCTCGTAATTGGAAGATTGCGGGTTCGGTACTCGAGCCGGCCAAAGACCGTCGTGTACACTAATGGTGGCTGGTGCACGTAAAATCTGTCGTGGCCGCAATGTCCTCCATGTTCCCATCAAAAATTATACCTCTGGGGGTTACCGAAGCGGGAGAGCCATCCCTTCCGTGGAGGATCAAAATTGCGATGGCATGTCTCCAGACCACCTCAAGGGGTGTGTCCCAGACCGTCGCCAATTGCCCATCTGCGCAGCATTAGTGCGACGTAAAACCCAATCACCATCACCACCACGACAAACACTTCGGATAAAAAATAACTCTCTTCAGTGTCAAAATAAATTCAGTGCACAACATTTAAATTCCAGTACTAAAACATCGTAACAAAATTAAATACTCAGGACTAACTGCTTTAGCCTCGATTAAACGAGTCCTTTATAAAAGAGATATCCGTTAACTCGTTTTCTTTTGAATGAGGCTAAAGCAGTTCCACCTGAATATTTAATTTTGTTATGATGCTTTACAACTGTAATCTAAATATTGTGCACTACATGCATTTTCACACTGAAGAGAGCTAACTGTCTAGCCGAAACATTTATCGTGTGTTCTGTGTTTTTCATTAAAATATGATTTCAAAAAAATATTTAGTCTACATTATTATATCATTTTAAAAGTTATTTAAATTAATGTCTACATCTTACTTGAAAGAAACTTTCAAGATTACATCTTCAATGTACAATCTCTAAACTGTACACGGAGAAAACACCCAAGCTAGATTGCAGGCAACGCCCGGCAGCAGAGATTCCATGTAAAGCCCGTAAAAAAGCATTCTGACCATAAATGATTTATTTCACAGTAATTTTACGTTGTGATAAACATACAACTTTGAGTACACCAATCGCTGTTTGTATGAATGTATAAATAAACTTTCTAAACCGATAAAACTACAATTATATTTTCAGTTTCAAATACGAAAGGATATTTATATGACCTCAATGTAAAGAAAACACTTTACATTTAAAGAGATTTGACCGTAAAAATACAGTTTGATGGCAGATTTGAGCAAATTTCAAAGATTTATGGCATTTGCTCGTAAAAAAATGCCAGTATTCTAAAATTATACATTCATGACATCAGTTTACAAGTTTTTACCATTTTGCTGGCAAAAAGGTCATTTACCGTAGAATTTTACTGTCAAATTCTGTGATTTTACTTTTTTTTTTTAAACAATGTCTAATAAATAAATTAGTATTTACATATAGGAATAGTTGTCTAATATGGATTGGGTACTAAACTTTCAGATCTTTGCCCTGAATATAGAAAGAAAACAGAAAAAAAAAAGTATTTTTAATGTACTAATTTATAATCAATTAATGCAACATTTAGATAATAAAAGAAGAATTAATTAACATATTTTGATACATTATGTTATTAATCTTTTCTTTACGTCTGAAATTCACGACACAAATTAAGAAAACATATTACCTTATTTTACGAGATTACCTTATTATAAAAGAAGTTGATTCTTTTTTTCTAAAAAAAAAAAAAAAAAAAGTTAATCTCATTAGACTGATGTTGACATTTTTTCTTATTATATCATTGAACTGACAAGGAGAGGTCACGACATGGAAAATTCAAATCGGGACGAAATTGCGCAGGATTGTAGTATACTATGAGGGTAACAATATATTAAAGCAGTTGGACCCACTATTCACAAAATTTCGAGAAAAAAGCATTTAAAGTTTCAGTAATCTTTAAATACAAGTTATTTCACAAACGAGCAAGCGCCCCAGTGGTGTGATCCTAGAGCGCGAGTCTGCTAGCCAGACGACTTGGGTTCGAGGCTACCTCGAGACTACTTTTTTTTATTATTTTTCTTTAACTTTTTATGTAATCTAAACTTTTTATTTATTTTTACTTTATTTTAAAATTCAATTCAAAATCTGAAAATTTTAATAAATTATTTAATTTTTTTGAGTATAAAATAACTTTTTCTATTTTTAATATTTATAACTTAAGTATACAATAAATTTCTATAACTTAAAAAATAAAGTTTAGTTTTACAAAACCCTAAATAAGAAACATGAAGAAAAACAGACAAATATTTAAATAATTAAAAAATAAGCAAGCTGCAAACAAAGTGTAAAATAGTTAGCAGGTGTTACTTAAATCTTGGTTTGAGCTTCCTAATTTTGTTTGAATGTGTATAAATTACGTAAACGCTTCTAGTTTGTTAATAATAAAGGGCAGTTGGAATTTTATTTTGTGCAAGGAAGGATAAAAAAAAAAGGAAGTCGTTATCGAAAAAGAAATGATGTTCATTAACATTTAAAATCTACATTTAAAGATAACATTTCTTTACTTGTAATAATTTAACAGCATCGTAATCCTATACTATAATTTTTCAAGAAACTGTATTGATTGGAGAAGTAATTATTTAATTTGGATAGTAATTATATATGCAATTAAAATGATCATTTCTCTGTATTATTATTATTTTTTTTTATTTGAAAAACAAAATTTAGTATTGTTTCAAGCATACCTAAAATAAAATAAAATATTTCGATAAATAATCAAAAACAGTTTCTTTAGTTTTACCTTATTTTACAGTTAAAATAAAACCAAAATTTATTTTTTAAGTTATAGAAATTTATTGTATTTTTAAGTTATAAATATTAAAAATAGAAAACTTTATTTATTTTATATTCAAAAAAATTAAATAATATTTTATTAAAATTTTCAAATTTTGAATTGCATTATAAAATAAAGTAAAAAGAAATAAAAAGTTTAGATTGCATAAAAAATTAAAGAAAAAAAAAAGTAGTCTCGAGGTAGCCTCGAACCCAAGTCATCTGGCTAGCAGACTCGCGCTTTAAGATCACACCACTGGGGCGCTTGCTCGCTTGCGAAATAACTTGTATTTAAAGATTACTGAAACTTTAACTGCTTTTTTCTCGAAATTTTGTGGATAGTGGGTCCTACTGCTTTAATATGTTGTTACCCTCATAGTATACTACATTCCTGTGGAATTTCGTCCCGATCTGAATTTTCCATGTCGTGACCTCTCCTTGTGAGTCCACAAGCTTAAATATTGCCCATTTATAAATTTTATTTTATATTTTATTTCATTTTGCACGCGCGATTTTTGGTTTCTGATTCAAATTACAAAAAAAAAAAAAAAAAAACTCTTTCGAAACTGTCCGTTTTCAAAACTGATTATTATTAATTTTCTTTTCTTTTACTTAAAAGAAAAAAAAAAAAAAAAAAAAAAGGGATTTTGATGAAATTCTAAGGACGTATGACTATTAGTTTTTTTTTTTTTTTTTTCAAATTAAAACATCACTTTCAAATTATTCAATTATATTTTCGATAAATTTTTGATTTAGATAAATGCCCAACTATCGTAAAACTGTTACAGTGAAAATCCGTAGATTGAGACTAATAGCCCTCAGTCCAAAAAAAAAAAAAAAAAGATTCCAAAACAAAAATATTCACGTTACTTCAACGAAACAATACATCCAAATTTATAAATTTTATTCACGACGATTTTTCTCTATTTATAAACATTGACAAAACAAAATAAATAAATGTAGTAGATATATTAAATGAAGTTTCAACCTTTTCGAGGGCAAAAGTGTTTATATAAAAAATAATAAAATAAAATGAAATGCTAAAACACTTTGTTTAAAAGGGTCATTTGACAGAAAGAACATTCAAAGAAATGTTTCTTCTATTCTGAGACCATTTTGAAAACACAACTGCTTTGGAAACTTGCTGTTAGTAAATTGCTTGCAATAGAAAGAATATTTCAGAAGTTTTTTTTTTTCTTTTCATTGTATGTAGATGAGGTTAAACTATGCTTATAGCTTTTATTGTTAGAAGCAGTATTCAAAGTATGTTTCTTTATTTAAAATTAACTAGTATGATGTGGCTACCACAAGACTTTCTTCTATATAATTTTACACAAACTCATGTAGTACAAATTATTTATTAAATTATTTTCCTTGATAAATGCAGATAATGTTTATCTAACAGAATTATAACAATAAATGCCGAAAGAAAGTCAATTTTGTGCAAATATAAGAAGAAATATTATTATTATTATTGTTATTATTATTATTATTTTTGAGAGGAAGAGGGTAAAAAAACAAAAAAAAAAACAAAAAAATAAAACTACAACTTTGTTTTGAATTATCCAACATATATGGTTCAACCATTCGTTTTAAAGGTAGTCACGAGATCTTTCGAAAGATACCCATACTGAAATTTTACACTACCCGGGGAGGTACCCTCCCCCCTTCCGCGCGGGGGATGCGATGCTCCCACATACACAAACATTTTTCCTAAGTTTACTACTACTATTATCAATAATTTACATTCATTTTACAATCACGCATTAAAAATGACTCTCATTTATACAAAATTTTGTCCTATACTGCCATGTTAAAAAAAAAGAAAGAAAGAAAAAAAAATGGGATTACAGCACCACCTGTTGAGCAATTGGTCTCCAAATCTAATCAGCACCAGTTAAGGTTAGGGTCCAACTAAATACCAAAATTTGTTGAATTTCGTTCATTGGTTCCTGAGATATAGCTTCTATAAAATTTTTGATACAGACACAGACAGACTGCAAACAGTTAATTCGTGCAAACAGTTAATTCGTGTTCAGAAAGTCTCAAAACGTATAAGTCCATCAAAAACTGGAGTTCAAATATTTTCAGAAATCCAATAGTTTTATATGTAGTATGATTCAAAAGTAATAGAAAAAATAAAAATTGATTATTTAAAAAAAAAATTGACCCTATAACTATACGGTTTTAACTGAAATGCATAGAAAAACGGGACTTTTTCTAGGTGACAAAAGATTTATTAGGAAATAAGTTTAAATTTTCTTCATCAGGTGGCACTTTAACTGTAAATATATTTTTTTGCGTTTGTGCAGAAAATTCCAGAACGTAATTAGGTTTGTAAATGCTCTATTTCCCAGCCGTCATTCATTAAAATGACCGTCAGACATTGAGAATTAGAAATTCTCCTAAAAAAAACCTTCTGCCTTTGCAAAATGGCTATTTGGGCAGGCGGATCAGTTTAAAATGTGAGCGGAAACTGCGAATACAGCGCCATATGTTGATGAAAAATCTAACAAACACGTTTTTTATTTTATATATATATCAAAAAATCCCATGCATTTCTGATTATTTAAGGGAAAACCGCATAAAGCTACGGGCAGTACTTTTTGAATAATAAAATTTTAATTTTTTTAAATAACATATCTTCTGACACTTTTGGATCAAAAAGTAAAAAAAGTAAAAAGGTGTACTGAAACGGAAAGCAATAAATAATATATTTTGAAATAAGTAATTCAAATATGCATTAAATGCTAGTTACAGACAGTATATTTATAACAATATCGCTTAGTATTCTGAATATTTGTCGTTAAATTTGTTTATAATAATAAATTATTTGTAAGTATTGAAGAATTTGAAGAATTTTAAAAAAATGACAGTCTAAAATTTGCAAAATTTAAGGCAAAACTTTATTTTTTATTATCCAAAAATTGTACAACTGTCAATCTGTAATGATATATGTATATGTATACGACACAGAACCGCTATAAATATCTAAAATGCAAAATGAATGAGTATTACTCTTTCAATTATTTTATATTTTCATAAAATATATTAGGTAATATTTTAAATCTTTGACATAGAGTTATATTGCTTATAAATAAGAGTATTATGTTAGTGATGTAAGTTTCAGCGGTAACAACCTGGCACATCTATGACACCTCTGTTTTCATACTGTAATCTCTCATAAAATATTTTTTAAATATAGAAATAAAAAATAATAACTTTTGTATAAAGTTTTTATGGGTTTCGATAACGCCGCCTTTTTTAAAAGACTTCTCTATTCTCTAAAATGAAATGTTTTATTAAATGTATAGCCATATTTTATTACGAAAACTTCAATAAAAAATTAATGATAGGAAAATTCAAGGACGGTGAAAACGTTCATTTACCAGAATATCAGACATGCTAACTTTTCTAAATTATTCTGTAGCATTGTATTGTTACTAACTGTGTTTATTTCACACCACTTTGTTTTAAAATTAATTTTCTTTTTATTTAATGAAACTTAGATATTAGAGAACATTGCTCTACAAAAAATATGGCATGAAAAATAGGGGGGGGGGGGGGTAGTAATATTATTTATTGAAAGTTTATTTTTCCGACTGAGTGAAAATAATGCCAGGACCGGGAGACGAACCCCGTATCTTTGACTTACAAGGTCAAGACTCTACCAATTGAGCTATCCAGGCCGAAAAACCGGTCGACATTACTCACTCAGACAACCTTTTAGGCAGAAACAATCTGGTCTATCATTTAGATAGCTCAACAGAAATAAGCCGCAGGTAAAGGATTTCTGTTGAGCTATCTAAATGATAGACCAGATTGTTTCTGCCTAAAAGGTTGTCTGAATGAGTAATGCTGACCGGGATGTCGGCCTGGATAGCTCAATTGGTAGAGCCTTGACCTTGTAAGTCAAAGATCCGGGGTTCGACTCCCGATCCTGGCATTATTTTCACTCAGTCGGAAAAATAAAATTTCAATAAATATGATTTTCTTCCACAGTTGATTGTGTGATTTTATTAAAAATTGTAGTAATAATACTCTGAAATAAATTAAATTGATGTTTACAATCTTCCATATGATAACAATCACACCCTCTTCAACAGGTAAAACGCAAATTTACGATTCCTGTACCGAATGTATTAAATTATGTACGTCAGAACAATGTAATTAGTATCTTCAATTGGAAAAATTTATCTAATAGGGTTCAAGTATGAGGAATTGCAACCTATACTACAAATATAAAAAGAAAATTGTAAAAAACATTTAAAAGGAAATCTCGATATTTCAACTAAGAAAAAATCTAGAGTGACTCCACTCGACTTTCCGAACATTGAGTCATTAACAGTCTTGTAGATAAAGTAAAGAAAGAGGAGTTGTTAAACAAACAAAAGAGAGAAAACCATAATAGAGTGTTTGAGTATTTTTCTCCATATAGTACACGATGTTTTATTTAACGCTACTGAACTTTGAGCCCATAGATCATAATGATAAAGAATTTTTCGTTGTGTCCCTGTAAAAACCTATAAATGCTACATTCACTAAAATGCTTATAGTTAGTGCAACAGTGATTTATAATATTCATATAATTTTTCAGCTCAGTTGAATAAAGCGTTTAGGTGCTATCGCACTTTTAAAAATTTTGTCCCGTAGGCCATAATGATAATGAATTTTTCTTTGTGTCCCTGTAAAAAAACTGTATGAGCTAAATTCACCAAAATCTATACAGTTGGTGCAACTGTGATCTATAACATGTGTAAAAATTTTTTGCTCAGATTAATAAAGTGTTTAGACGCTATCGCTCTTTTAAAAATTTGGCCCCATAGGCCATAACGATAAAGAATTTTTCCTGGTGTCCCTATAAAAAATTTATAAGTGCTAGATTCACCAAAATCAATAGGGTTCGTACTATGGTGACTTACAATATACGTAACAACTTTTAGCTTATTGGAACAAAGCGTTTAGATGCTAGCGTGTTCACTCACAGACATATACATACACACACACATACACACACATGCACACACATACATACACACACACATCCATACATCATCGTAAAAATAGTGGAAACGGACTCAGGGAACCTCAAAACGTACAGAAACTTCCAAATATCAAATTCGGATTTTGACATGATTACAATACTTGCCTCACTTATAGTGTTCGGAAAGTAATAAATCAAACGATATAAGACTTATGCCGAACGAATTCAATCTGTCTATAGACAATGACCCACAATATAAATAAAAGGGGTAAATATATTAAACGAAGCTCCGACCTTTTCGATAAAAAAACAAATATACAAAAATAATAATTTACAACAAACAGATGAATTGTTTTGTTTAAAAGTGTCATTTGCAACAATACAGAAATCATGCTACGAAATATTTTTCTATTCTCAGAACATTTTCAAAACACAACAACTTTTAAAACTTGCTGTTAGAGATTTACTTACAATAAAAAGAATAGTTCAAAAGCGCTTTTTTCCTCTATTGCGTAAATAAAGAGCAAAACTATGTTTTACAGTTATTATTATTAAAAATCATTTTCAACGTTATTTGTATGGCTGAAGTTCTATAAAAAACACTAAAGCTGTAATAAATGATAGAATATATTTTAAAATAACATTATCATATAGACATGATGGCTACAAAATACTGTTACAAATACCGAATCATTTTAATATACAGATATGAAGCAGAAAATGACAAACACACCGATGTGGTGAACATTATAAATGAAAGTTTACCTTGAAAAAAATTTTATTCGAATCGACTGCCATCTTTATCGATTACTGAAGATAATATCTTATGTCACTGTTCGATTGTGGCACGAATCTATTTAATAGAATGACTCGGCCACAAGAGACTAAAAAAATAAGGGAAAAATCAAAAACAAAAGTAAAATAACAGGGAAAGAAAAGAAAGAAAAAAAAACACGAATGTGTGGTGAAAAATAAATAAATAAATACATAAGCCCATTATGAAAATGCAGTAAAAATTGACTAGGAAAAGAAACTGAAGCTTGGAACAGAGGGCACAAGGGCCTTGCAGTTATGGTCGAAGCTTAACTACGTCTTCCTTAATACGTGTATGATATTGTTTTACCAAAGGATTAAAATTAACCCTTATTTTTTGGAGTGTTACAGTATTTAGTAGCCACCCTTTGTATGGAATAAATGGTAGTTATATACTGTGTAATTCTAACAGCAGTATTTCAATTCTACTATCTTATAGCTATATATTTTTTTAATAATAACTTATTAATAAATAACTTTTAATTGTTACATTTACTAAAGTGATAGTTAAAATTATGCAAAATTTATAATGAATGTTTTAGATTTTCTAATCCACAAACTATATAACAATTAATCTATATTTACACGTATATTTGTGCAAGATATTTAAACTGTATAAAGTTCTAAAACACAAAAGTTATGTAAATTAATGTTTTAAATATTATAATGAATTTTAGTATTGCAACATAAAATAGTAGGTAATATTCTTAATAATTTTGCATCGGAAATTAAAAAAAAATAAAATAAAATATTTCAGTGATATAATGAACAATTGTAGCAATCTAGCGCAGAATTGAGAATGTTATTGTTATATAATAACTTTTTATTATAAAGTTTTGTAATATATAAGAAATAATAACTTTTAAATAAATATGTTAATTTCAGTGGTTTACAGGATTCTCACGGCTTCACCTTTTTTCAAGGACTCTTTTACAAGTATTCTCTAACAACAAATTTCTTCATATATACATCCCTTATTTTGTTACAAATATTTGCTATACAAAATTACTGGCATGTAAATTCAAGAAGATAAGGATTCTTGGTTTGCAATCTTGCAAGTGATAGTTGACACGTTCTCCAACCATGAAATGTAAATCTACAGTTCTCAAAACAAATATATTAAGATATTTATGCTTAACTGTATAACATCGCAACTAACGTTTCTCATATCGGATCATTTATCTAACACGGTTTAAATATAAAGATTTCCGACCTACATTACAAATATAAAAACAAGATTGAAAATTAAAATAAAATAATATATTTATGTATATATATATATGTGTGTGTGTGTGTGTGTGTCTGTGTGTGTATATACAGTAAGGTTATAATTAAACTTCCCTTATAAAGAGTATTATACAGCGTAAACAGGTGACTGGAACTACTACAGGTGAATGGAATTACTACAATCTACAAAAATAAATATCGAATATATCTACATTTTAAATCGCTTCATTTTAAATAAATATAACATTTTATATTCATGAAGTATTTATTCAATAACTTGTAATATTCAAGACTTTAGCAATTATATTTAGATTTTAATAGATTTATTTTTGCTAATTTATTCAAATATAGAAAAAGAGCAGAATTTCTTACGGTTTAAAAAAAAAAAAAAAATTATTTTCTCCAAAATTAAGTTTATAAGTGTATAAAAATTAAATAAATAAACTAATTGATTAAATAATTATTTTGAAAATTAAAATATTAAATTATAATGTGGGAAAAAATGTTTATTCATATATTTTCTGTAAATATGAACCAATATTACAAATTATTAAATAAATTTAATAATAATACATTAATTAATGCAACTAAAATATGTTATTTAATAAAATGATAAACTATCATTAATTCATTACAGAGCTTTGAAAAATAAAAAGGTCTAAGGAAAAAATTACAGTAAAATAATCTGGTGTGTCATTCACACGACTTTTTCTTACCCTGAAATTTAATTCTATAGGTACGGATTCGAGATTAAGAGTTAAGATAATGCGTACTGTTATGTAAGCCTATGTTAAAACAATTAAAATTTTGCTTCGGAATTATTTGACAAATAATTCTATGTGAGGGGGGCTACCGCCCGCTCAATCCTCGTTTCATTATCGTACCTACATTTATCGTACCTCCTACTCTTTGCAAGCATGCATATCTCGACATTTTCCCCCTAGAACTGACAGCTTTTACCGGTTTTACATCTCATTACTCATAAATCTTGTTCTGGATTATTAAAATTGTTTCAATATTCCGTCTTGGTCGTCTATTGTGTTAAATTTAATGTTTTTTCGGAAAAGGCGTCCTCTGGTGGACATTTTGGAACTATTTTTTTTTCTTCGAAATTCCGAAAGCGCATCACATGTACAGTCTATTGTCAAGTTTTCGAGGTTTACATGGCAATGCTCTATTTCGATGACTGTGCGGACACAATTTCTTAAATATAAATTTCTTACATTATAAATAAAATTGCTATAGAAAATTATTAGTATGTAAATTCAAGACCTTGGAAACCCTGGTTTATTGCATTTTTTCAGGTGATAATAGCTACGCACTCCAACCGTAAAACGTAAATTTGCGGTTCCCGAAGCGATTGTATTGAATTATTTACTCTAAATTGTAAAACAATATAATTAGTGTTTTCTGTTTTAAACATTATTTTAACAGGGTTTATGTATGAAGATTTCTGTCATATATATTAGGAATACAGACAAAAAACTGTAAAGAAAATATTGAAAAAAAATATTCATGATGTTTCAATTAAAAGAATTTCACCCTTTACAAGAGAAAAAAAAATATATAAAATGGCATAAAATGATATAAAATATTAAAAAAAAAAAATTGTTAGAACTCTTTTTGGAGAATTCCTCCACAACAGTTCATTAAAAATAATTTCTTCTTAAATGGATAGACTTAAAATATAACAAATATTGCCATACAGAATTACTGGTTTTTAAACTCAAGGACCTTGGGTACCATGGTTTACCACATCCTTTTAAGTAATGCTCTACAACCGTTAGATTGTAAATTAGCGGTTTCCAAAGCAAATGCATTTTTTACTCTAAATTCTACACTCATGTCCATAAATTAAGGATAATTCAGATTCACACTGAAATCGAACTTTAATGCAAAAATTTCACCTGTAGAAATATCACACACATCTTCAAGAATAATATGCAAATTATAGGAAGCCATCAGATGACGCCGATATGATGTTACAATGACGAAAGTGCAAGAAGGGGGTAGATAAGGAATGGGAGTAAAGAAGAAAAATTGTTCACAAGCGTTCTGTGTGCCGCTCAGTGCCACAACCGAATGGTTATGACACAGAGGGCGCAATGCAGATAATTTTTTACGTGGTAGAATTATCGGCCGACTAGAATGTGGGCGTACTCAGATAGAAGTATCGGGGGAACTTAGAATCGCCCAAAGTGTCATCTCTAGGCTTTGGCAACGATTCCAAAATGATGGAAATGCCAGTCGACGTTACAGTACTGGTCGGCCCCGAGTTACAATGCCGAATGACCACTGGTATTTGGCAGTAACTGCCAAAGTAAGCAGATAAAGCACAGCATCAGACCTATCTCGTCAGCTGTCTGCAGCCACGATTGCCACAGTTTCCAGATAAATCGTGTATAGACGTTTGGGAGATATTGTTCTATATCCTCGCCGGCCTGTTAGATGTGTTCCACTCACGGCATTGCACTGTGCCAGCGGTTAACTTGGAGTAGAGAACATTGAATATGGACAGCAACACAGTGAACTTGTGTGATGTTTTCCGACGAGTCCAGGTTTAGCTTGCAGTGTGCTTCACGCCAGACTTTCATATGTAGAACGTCAGGTAGCCATTACCACCAAAACAACATCATTGAACGCGTTACTGTGGGGCAGGAGTGCTCGTTTTGGAGGGGGGGGGGCATATTGGGCACCAGAACAGATCTGCATGTTCAAATCGGAAGAATGATAGGCCAGATGTATCGGGACATCATTCGGGAGCAACATGTACGTTTGTTTAAGGCTGCCATGTGTCCAGAATTTGTGTTTATGGATGACAATGCGTGTCCTCACCGTGCAAACGCTGTAAACCGATGCCTACAATCTGAAGCTATCACCCGCATGGAATGGCCAGCATTCTCACCTGACTAGAATCTGATAGAGCATGTGTAGGACATGCTTTTACGACGAGTTGTAGTCCGTCAACCACCTCCTACATGTGTACCGGAACTTCGGAACCGTTGTAAGGACTGCATTTCATCATCTCAGAATCATACAATGTATTAACCATCATACCAACCATGTAATGTTAAGTTTTTGTAAGGGAGATATTTTTTGTAATTGCTTTAGGGAGCAAAAATCGTAGTTTTTATAAATGGTATCCTGCATTAACCTTGATCTTTTGTTTAATAAATGGACTTTATGAATAAATCATGTTTGTTTTGCTTCTGAACCTTTATTTGCCTCAGCTAGCATTATCCTTAATTTATGGACATGAGTGTAGAACAACATAATTAGCATTTTTAGTTCAAAATAAATATCTAATAGGTTTCATGTATGAAGATTTCTGACTTATATCACGAATGTAGAAATAAAGTGCAAAGGAAATAACAAAAATACACACAATCACGATGTTTCAACAAAAGAATATATCAAATGATATAAAGCTTACGCAGAACATATTCACACTATCCAATGACATACAAAAGAAGTAAATGGTATAAATACATTAAATGAAGTTGCAAATTTTTCCAGAGCAAAAGAGTTACATAAAACAATAAAATAAATTAAAATTTTGAAGCACTTTGTTTAAAAGGGTCATTTGACAAAATACGGAAAGAAAGATTCCAAAATGTTTTACAATTCTGAGAACATTTGGAAAACACAACCGCTTTTAAAAGTTTCTGTTAGAGAACTGCTTGCAATAAAAGGAATATTTTAAGAGTTCTTCATCTAGAATTGTTTGTATATGAGACAAAACTATGCTTGCAGCTTTTATTGTTAGAAACGATGTGTGTTTATATATTTAAAATTCAAAAGGAACACAAAAGCAGGAATACATAGAATTTATTTTAAAATAAGCAGTTCAAATGCGTAGCATAAATTCTAGTTATGTAGTGTGTAATTGTAATATAAAAATTTAAATTTCTACATAGTTATAGTTTTATTTACATTAAAAAAATTATTCCAACAGTGAAATAAATTTAAATAATATTTCCATTATTATATAGCTATGTAACAGAATATACGATTAATCTCAATTGAAATACAAAAGATAAAAGCACTGAAATTAGAGTTTCAGGATATTGATTAATATTACATGAATTTAGGTTTCATTTTACAATAAAGGAAAATGTTGTAAATGCCCTTTAACCCGTTAGCGCCCAGTGTCCTCATTTGAAGACATAAAATTGCACGTATATTTTTTGTGGTTTCTTGGAATGATTTCTGCTTTTTAAAGACAGTTTATAGCGTCACTCTAAATGATCCCTGAAAGTTTTATGTGTCTGCTATTAATTATTATTTCATAATTTGGATAGTCATTTTATGATTTTTCATTCGTCGCACATACGTTTGCTTTTTGCGCAGTTCTACTAACTTAAATCAAGTTGAATAATAATACATATTATAATACTTTACTTTCGAGATCTCTGTCAACATATAATAAGAAATTAATCTGTTATCTCAAAATTTTTCTGTCTCGAAGTTTTCTCGCTAGATCACTAAACATGAGGATAGGCTTTAAATTTAAAACTATCAGAAAAATTGTTTAAATTATTATATTTTACTGTCAGTTGTCTATATTAATTTAGAAGTGAAATAATCAGCTAATAATATTTTGCACAATTATTTCGATCGTTAAAAGGATAATAGACAGTTATTAAAACTATATTCTGTAAAAAAAAAAAAAAAAAAAAAAAAAGACACAGGGGTAAAAATTTCAAAGGAAATATATTTTTTGCATTAGTTGAGATTCTTGGTACATTTGTCTCCACGTTGTCTCCAAATATTTTACGAAAATATGCGTGTTTTATAAAATTTGTATGTTAGTTATATCTAAACATCCGCTATAAATGGAAGGCTACCGTTAAATGGAGTAAAATGACTGCTACCAAATTTGGTATATGAACGATTCACTACTCAAGAAATTTTAAAAATATGGTTCGTAAATAGACGCTTTATGACGATTTGTATGGAAAAATGTTAAATATAGCCAAAAAAGTTATCAAACAGCTTGAACATTTATTGATTACTTTATGATATTATTTGAGTATTCACTTTGGTAAATTTAATATTATTTTCATCCAAATCAATATTTTCTATAAACTTCAAAAAAAAAAAAAAAAAAAAAAAAAAAAAATATCTATTAATATCTCGAATACATTATAAAATTATGCTGTCCGGTGTTTCATATAGGTTCAAGATGGTTTTTATAGCTAAAATTTAATTTTATGCATCCTGCAAATGAGAAAGCAGGTGTATTTTAGACTCATAAACACAATTTTAAATTTGTCCAAAGTATTCCTCGTACGAATTCAAAAATGCAATTTATGAACACTAAAAAAATAACGGTAGATTTTACAGCAGATTCTGTCAGAAAAAAATAGGTAGCACATTGTCAAAAAAAAAAAAAAAAAAAATGTCCTATTTGCTGAAGTTTGTTGCCAGAAATTTTCTGTAATTCAGAAAAATGCGTTCTATAAACGCAATTTTTCCGTTGATAGAATGTATTTTTCTGAATCACAGAAAATTTCTGGAAGCAAACTACAGCAAACAGGACTTTTTATTTATTTATTTATTTATTTTTTTTTTTTTTTTGACAGCACATATTCTGCTGTTAAATAAGTTTATTTATAGCGTGATCATCTGTAAAGAGAGACCCATTTAGGGTAGGTTGGGGTAATTGTAAACCCTTTTGATTACTTCTGAATATGATCATTCATACAAACTAAACAAATACCTTTTAGTTTAAACAAATGACAGAAACTTAATTTTTGAACATTTACCTAAGTTTTGAGCATTTTACTTTGCATTAAAGTTTATATTTAAATTTATAAGGACCTGTTTACAATTACCCCATAGTGTTTACATTTCCCCCATACAGTATGGGGTAATTATAAACAGATATATTTCCATAATGTAATGAATAATAATCTGAAATATAATACTTTTAGAAAGTTTTTTAATGTTTATATACTATGTAATAACTATTTTTTTTAATAAGTACATCATGTCTTAAATAAATAATAAAATAAATTTTTGATGATAATAAACCTAAAGCATTTTATTTAACATTTGTTGAAGTACAAACATATTGTTTTACTAGATTTTTCATTTTTCCTTTACACTCACAAAACCAGAAATGTATGCACAAGTTTCCTTTCATTATACTTAATAGAGGATGCTGACAAAATAGCTTTTATGGATGATAAATTTATGGGGGGAAAATGTCATTTTCTACAACGTGACTCTACATTCGTCTTGTGCTATGGAATTTGTAACACAGACATACTTGCATTTAACCTTATTTTTATCGTTGGCAATAAAGTCTATTAATATATAACTTCAAGGAATGAAATGCTGCAATTTGGGTTTTGCATATTGGACTTCCGTAGAATTTTCCTTTATTTCTTCAACACTATCAATCTTTTTGTTGTATCATCATTAACTTTCTTTCTTTTTGAAATTTTCTTTTTTTCACATTCCTTTAGACGTTCTAAGACACTAGTAGAAGTCAGTACTTCCCCATAATTCATTTGCTTAAATCTGCACGTTGATGTCTTCTCTTTTACTGCTACTGCATATTCATTGGTTTTGATACTGTTTGAAAAAATTTCAACAATGGTTTTTGGGGATAAAATACTTTTTGTGGAGAAGGATTGTCCTCTCACATCATTCATTGCTTTGATTCAATCGTCAGAGCTGTAGCTAATAGTTTTTTTTTCTTAATTTCTGTTACATATAGTACATATATACAGTCGGTAACAAAAGTGTCCGAACACTAGCAGAAATTCCTATGTAAAAAAAGTACACTTCTTACGGTTTTGTTAAATAAATCTTTATCTAATCGTGTTCTTACACTGACTAAGAACAGGATTCTACAAGGATTTATTTAACAAAACCGTATGAAGTGTACTTTTTTTACATAGGAATTTTTGCTAGTGTTCGGACACTTTTGTTACCGACTGTATATATATATATATATCTGAATTAGAAAAAAATTAATAGAATAGTAGACAGAAAAAAATCTGGAGTGACTCCACTCGACTTTCCGAACATTGAGTAATTAACAGTTTTGTAGATAAAGTAAAGAAAGAGGAGTTGTTAAACAAACAAAAGAGAGAAAAGCATAATAGAGTGTTTGAGTATTTTTCTCCATCTATTACACGATGTTTTATTTAACGCTACTGAACTTTGAGCCCATAGATCATAATGATAAAGAATTTTTCGTTATGTCCCTGTAAAAACCTATAAATGCTAAATTCACCAAAATGCTTATAGTTAGTGCAACAGTGATTTATAATACTCATATAAATTTTCAGCTCAATTCAATAAGGCGTTTAGATGCTATCGTACTTTTAAAAATTTAGCCCCATAGGCCATAATGATAAAGAATCTTTCTTTGTGTCCCTGTAAAAAAACTGTAAGTGCTAGATTCACCAAAGTCTATACAGTTAGTTCAACTGTGATCTATAACATGTGTACAAATTTTTTGCTCAGATTAATAAGGCGTTTAGGCGCTATCACACTTTTAAAAATTTGGCCCCATAGGCATAATGATAAAGAATTTTTCTTTGTGTCCCTGTAAAAAAACTATAAGTGCTAGATTCTCCAAAATCTATACAGATTGAGTATTTGTGACCTATAATATGTGTATAAATTTTTTGCTCAATTGAATAAGGCGTTTAGATGCTATCGCACTTTTAAGATTTTGCTCCCATAGGCCATAATAATAAAGAATTTTTCTTTGTGTCCCTGTAAAAAAACTATAAGTGCTAGATTCACCAAAATCTATAGTGTTCGTACTATGGTGACTTACAATATGCGTACCAACTTTCAGGTTAATTGAACAAAGCGTTTAGACGCTAGCGTGTTCACTCACAGACATACACACGTACACACATACAGACATACACACACACATACATACATCATCGTAAAAATAGTGAAAACGGACTCAGGGAACCTTAAAACGTATAGAAACATCAAAATCTCGAATTCGGATTTTTGACATGATTACAATACTTTCCTCACTATAGTGTTCGGAAAGTAAAAAGCCTACTTATAACATAGAATAGATTAGGCCTAATTACTAAAGAAAATTATAAAATGGAATGAAATATAACATTCATATTAAAATTATAATACAATTTAGTATTAAAATAAAAACCTAAGATGCATTCATACTAAGTTGTGTTACTGAGAAATTGATGTTTACAATTACCCCAATCCAAGATTTTTCTGGGGTAATTGTAAACAAGCAATAACTAAAATTTAGTCATGAATTTCAAAGAAAAATCATTATAATAAAGTAAATTAAAATGTTTAAAACTATTTTTAAAGAAAATGAATTAATATTTTACCTTTACGTATGATTTGGAGTATTTTTAATCAATCCTTGCAATTCTGTGTTTCACTTTTTTCACAGACCAAAACAAAACTGCATAAACAAAATGGTGCTTCATAACAAAAGTGATTTAATAACAATGAACATCTATTGGTCCTTGAAAGTATGAAGATGTGCTGGCATCTGCATTCTGAAATTTGAACTAACAAAAAAATAAGGGGTGTGTTTACAATAACCCCATGTTTACAATTACCCCAACCTACCCTACAGATGTTTCCGTTAAAAGTTATTGTTTTTTAACAGTAAAATGTGTTGGCTCTTTTTTTTGCCAGCACATTCTGCTGTAAAAACTACCGTTATTATTATTTTTTCCAGTGTATGTGTGACAGTTGGTTTGAACTCTTTATAAATTTCGTTTTCTCAGTTTGCATTTTTTTTTTTTTTTTGAATTTGTGATTTTTAAAATACTAAAACTTCTACAGATATTAAAAAAAAAAAGCCTTAATATATATATATATTTTAATGTTTAATGGGACCTCGCAACAATTGTTTCGGGTCGAAAAAACACACGACCTTCATTAGGCGAATAAAGTAAGCACGAGTGCTGCAGTCAAAGCGTCAAAGCGTTGCCGCTTTGACTGCAGCACTCGTGCTTACTATTCGCCTGATGAAGGGTCGTGTGTTTTTTCGACCCGAAACTATTGTTGCGAATTTATTGCATTTTATGGTGTTTATTCAAAGTTTGTAAGTAATATTTTTTACAACGCCAGTTCTGTGGTGCTTTTTTATGAAATTTAATGAGACCTATTTTAAAGGAATTAATGATGGGTTTATAAATTTATTAATTAGTTTTCCAGAAAAAAATTAAAAAATGCATGTCTAGGTACAAGTTTGAAAAAAAAAACACACTTTATGCTATATTTTTATTTTGAATATTTTATTCTTTTACAGATATCGCAAAGTTCATCCCTAATTCTTTTAAGTAGATTGTATAAAACACTCCAAAAAATATTAAGTCTTTTCTTAAATATCTGAAGGTGTTTCAGCATTTTGAAAATCACAAATTCATAAAAAAAATGCAAACTGAAAAAATACAATTTAAAGATTTCAGATCTGTAAAAAGTAACTGAAAAACCATAAAGATTGTTGCTTGAATATATACTCTGAGAAAAAAAATATATGTATATACCGCCTTCATCTAGAATGAATAAGTGGCCATTTTCTAAATCCCTTAACTAGAAATATAGATTTCCGAGCTAAGCGCATAAGGCACGCCAATAAAGTGAATAGACGAAATGATCGAGCATTTCTAGTCTACACATTTCTTGAAACAAATTTCTGAACGTTTTGTATGGAACGTTTTTATTTACGAAATCATACCTTGTAAATAATGTCAATCAATTTCAGCTACATAAATGTTACATAAATGTCGTTGATAAAAGATACATTATGTATATGAATAGCTGAGAGAGCACTGAGAAAAATAAATGTATCGTTTTCATCTAGAATAAATAAGTGACCATTTTCTAAATGCACTAACTAGAAATATAGATTTCCGAGCTATGCATATAAGCCACGCCAAAAACTGAATAGAAGAAATGATCGAGAATTTCTAGTCTACACATTTCTAGATGGTGATACAATATTCCGAATCTTTTGTATGGCGAGGCATTCTCGCTGGATTATCTAGAATTGGGTCATAAACCAAGATTATAGTTGCTGAAACCCGCCTCTTGTGTTCGCATTTATTTAGAGATATTTTCAAATAGATTTGACCTCGATAATGTAAACAAACTCTCTGGAATTCTTACAGGGTTTTCTACAACTCGCTTTCAGAGGGACTAGAATTTATAAGGATGACATGAAACTATTTTTTCTAGAGCTACAATTTAGATTCTAGATGTCAGTTACATAATTTTTTTCTCAGTGTGTCTTAGTGAACAAACTTAATAAGTTAAATTTATAAATTTAAATGGAAATATAAGCTTTTATATGAAATCTACTTCAGTGGTACGTTAAAGATACTAAGTCTTGTTAAATAAAATTCTCCGGTTTGACAGACAGGACTGAACCAGGGTCCATCGCATAGCAAAGGCAATGTTCGCATTTTAGCCAATTTATGTTAGCTTAAATATTATGCAAAATTATGTTAGCAAATTTATTTTTAGCATTTCCCATTCCTACTTTTGTGCCATTTTCTCCGCATACAAAACAGAGAAAATGTGTAACAATAAAATTTGTATCAATGGTTATATATTTTATCTGGTTAGAGAAAAAAAAAATTATTCGATAAAAAAAATTTTATATACCATGTTTATAAATTTTCTGTTGAATCATAGCTATAGAACTGTATTAGCACATTATCAATGTGTATAAAATTTTTAAAGTGATAATGACGTCAATTTTTGTGAGATGCATAACTGAAATTTTTACAATTTTTTAACGTTCAAAAACAATTAAAAGTTTAAAAAGTTTTTATGTACCCTGTTTATAAATTTTCTGTTGAAACATAGCTATAGAATTGTATTAGCACTTTATCAATGTGTATGAAATTTTTAAAGTGATAATGACGTCAATTTTTGTGAGATGCATAACTTAACTTTTTACAATTTTTTAACGTTCACGTTTAATTAAATGCATTCATTTTTATCTCGAAAGAAAATGAACTCGTACATTTTTTTTTTTTTTTTTTTTTTTTTTTTGGCAACAATTAAATTATAGCTAATATTTTAATGGCTATTTTTAAAGCTATTAGGAGGTTGTTATTTTTATATTTTAGTTAGTTAAACGAGAACTAATCTAAAATTCGGAAATCGGACTTAGAAGTATTGTGTTGTCATCGGGTACTGAGCTATTCTGAAAGTTTGAAATGTCTAGCTAGTAGAGAAGTTAGTTAAAAATCGATTTCAAGATTTATATCGGACAAACAAAAAATAGTAGAAGTTAATAAAAACGTGGTAAAAATGTATCCTCTGATAGATTGAGATGCAATTTTACAGTCCATTTCTACAGTTTTTGAAAAAAAAAAAAAAAAAGAAAAAAAAAACACATTTTATGAAGAAAAGTTGCAAGCTTTTCTTTTTTTTACTACAGTGTAAAGCAAAATTTCTTTACTTAAATTTACGATAAAGCACAAAGTCTAAATGCGCAATAAATTACGCATAAATCACGCACTACATCAGTGTTGAATGTTAACAAGACTTTAAAACAAAGAATCATTTATTTTATGCTAATTTAACGCACTGAAATCATTTCCAGTACGCCGGCGATGATCAAATACGTTCCAGAAAATTCAGTCGAACTCTGTCGCTTCCAAATAAAAGGCACCAATGTTTCCAAAAATATAAACTAGGTCTCAAATAACAAAGAGGTTTGTTTTTTCTGTGAAATCACGTTTAGGCCAGAGAAAACAATGAATGCTTTAGTTGAACAAACTAAGTGCGGAAAGAGTTGTGAAAAAAAAGGACTACTTGTGACTATGACAGATTTAAGCTAAAGTTAGATTACTAGCAAAAAGATGGTTTTAAACAAATATTACCAAAAGGCGACACATATAGATTACCTTTATCATTAGACGCATAAGGATAATTTATGAAATACAAGGTAAAACAATCTGAGATTTTGATGTCTCCAGGGCAATTATTTTATAACATATTTGCTTAGTTTATTGGTTCCCCATCGTATTACAGGTATGGGGAGCTTAGAAAATCGTGCAAAACTTCGATCCCAATTTTTTTTTTTTTTTTTTTTTTTTTTTTACTTTTTTTGCATGTTTTCAAACTTGAGAAATTCCAAAATAACAAAATTGTCATGTGTCCGTCTGTCGAGTATCAGTCTGTTAGTGTTTTATTTTGTTAGTGTGTTAGTGTGACAGTTTGGATGTCTGTGTACACGATATAGCTTTTAGGATGTAAAAGTTTCGGAATCATTGCATTGAAAATAGCATGGAATTGAGGAAAACTAAAACATGAAACTAATTTCCATACACTTAATTAATAAATTAGGATAGCATACATATATCTAATTAAACGACTGATACCTGTTAGGTGAGGCATTTCAGTTTGTTCCCGTGTCAAACGATGGGTCAAATTCCTTTTTTTTTTTTTTTTACATAAATATAGTATACCATGCAGAAGATATTTACAAAAACAAATTTATGATGAGGAACTGACCAATATCCACCTATGTCAAATAGTTTTCACTATTCAACACATAGTAATAAAAATACACTAAAAAATACATTATATCATACACTTCTGTGTTTTTACTTTCGTCTGTGTTCAATGGAACCAAATATTGCTTACGTGAAAATTTTAGACTCGCAATTTTGGATGGATTTATAAGTTTAAGGAGGTTCAAAATACGATTTGACGATTTTTAGAAAATTTCTTGCTGTCTGTGTGTCTGTATCTCTCTGTATCTGTGTAACAAAAGTATTATGGTAGCTCTAGCTCAAGAACTAATGCCCAAAATTTCGTATAATTTTATACGTATTTGTACTCTCGCCAAAATTAGTGTCTCTCAACTTTTGGTGAAAATCGCTCGACAGGTGACATTGCCAGCTCGTTTTCTCCTATTTTTTAACATGTCGGTATATACTGAGAAAAGAAATATATGCCGCCTTTCTCTAGAATGAATAAGTGACCATTTCTTAAATCCCTTAACTAGAAATATATATTTCCGAGCTACGCGTATATGGCACGCCAATAAACTGAATAGACGAAATGATCGAAAATGTCTAGTGTACACATTTCTAGATGGTGAAACAATATTTGAGAATACTCTAAATATTCTGAATCATTTACATTGCGAGAAATTCTCGCTTGATTTTTTAGAATTGGGTCATAAACCAAGATTATAGTGGCAGGAACCCGCCTCTTGTAGTCTCATTTATTTGCAGAGATTATTAAATAACTTCGCCCTCGAGAATATAGGCAAACATTCTAGAATTCTAATAGGGGCTTCTAGAACTCGCTTTCCAAGGGGACTAGAATTTATAAGGATGACATGGAACTATTTTTTCTAGAGCCACAATTTAGATTCTAGATGTCAGTTACAGAATTTTTTCTCAGTGTAGAACAAAATTTCTTATAAATTTGCACTCTTGAAATTATTTTTAACAAATAACTAAAAATTAAAAAGAAGTACTTATAATTGTTTCAAATAACTAACAAACAATTTATAAGTAAATTTATTTTACAAGTAAGAGTATCGTTACACCCTCCTCCCATTGAAAGAATGTTTTCCCGAAAGAGTGTATTCCTTTATGATTATTTTTCGGGAGAATTCATCGGTATATTTAAAAGAAAGTGTTGAATCATAGATATGTGATAATTAAAATTGAAGTTGCTGATTTATTTTTCACTAGAAAAATAAATAAATAAATCTTCATAATAAAAGTATTTTCTGAGATGTCGTCCATATGGAAAAAATTAACATTTATTTGATATTTCGACTTAAATTTCTCTGTCATGAAAATCGTCTGCAATCATTATGGAAAATAATTTTTATAAATAATTTGCGCTGAGTGAATTTGTATAGGAAAATATCGAAGAAAATTTTGTGATCGCCACATCCTAGCGTCATTTATTATTTTTATTTAAAGGCACAACCAAATAACCTCTCTTGAAAAATTAAAAAAAAAAAAAAATCCATTATATTTTAACTTTCACTATTTCTTTAAGATATCCATAGATTTTGAATATTTCTAGCTCATTTGTCGCTATTCTATCGCAGTGAAAATAAAAGATTTTTTCTATATTGTCAATCATTTTTAAAATTTCCCATTTATATTCATCTTTTTTATTTAACGCACTTGATATCCCATTTTGATATCTTTTAAAATACATTTTTAATCGATATTTCAATATAAATGCCGTCATAACTTAAAAACATACTTCGAAATGTTAAACTGGTTATAACAAAGTAAGAAGCTTTAGAAAATGGAAGGAAATTTACCATAGGTTAAGTGGTTCAAAGCGCCGCATTCTATGTTATTTTTAGTTGGAATTTTCACTTATTTTAAAATTTTATTGTCGAACAATTATCTTCTTTTTTTCTAAGACAAGCATAAGCAGTACAAAATAAATAAATAAATAATTATGATATTTAAATATTTACTCATGAATATAATATATAACATGGTTTTATATGCACTACTTGTCATTCTTGCTGTATGGAGGTTATTTACTTGTTTTATTTACTTTAATTTTTACTATATTTGATATAGTGCAGCCACGTTCTCTAAAACTACCAGCAACGAAGTGTCCAAAATGCTGGAGGGGTGCCAGATTGACAGGCAGGTTGTGATTTGGAAAGCATCCAATAATTTGCGCTCTGTTGTCATTCATTTTCTCAGAGCCAGATGACTGTCACCCCTATTTTAACAGTGGACTCGTTGAATTAGTGCTTGCGCATATCCTTCCATGCTTTCATTAAATGTGGTCAAAGAATATTTGTTTGTTTGTTTGCTTATTGATAACATGTACAGCAGATTTGTATGCTTGATTCGTAGTCCGTTTGTAAACCTTCGTCAGATAATTACAGATAGCACATGACAGAATTACAATACGAAGAAATGGAAAAACACCCAGGGACTCGCGGGAATCGAACCCGCACTCCTACCATCTAAGGCGATTAGCAGTTTGGTGGCATAACCACTCGGCCACGGAGGGCCCTTTGATATTTAATAGATGTAAATATTGAACTTATAAACATTTTTAATTTACGATTTTCGATGGCATTGTATGTTTTGAGAGTTTCTAAACACGATTTCATCATTTTTTAGAAAAATGTCTTCCAGTGCGTGAAAGACATTTTTGTGTCAATTTTAGTTTAATAACTAATGCAAAGAATTTCATTTAAATTTATATCTAGTTACACCTTGACATAAAGTAGAGTATATTAACTTTTGATGAATATCCATCAACAGATGTCGTTGCCATCGCGTTTTTATCATAATTTTTCTTACGAGAGCACAGGACAAATTTTGGTATAAATATAAAAAATGAAATATGTTTTTAATGTTTAGAACAGTAGTTATGAAGTAGTTAGAATTGTAAATTTTAGTTTTCATATATTTAGAACTATTTTAAATGGCAATAGTGAACTAGAAAAGATATTTTGCAAATGTAATGACATTTCTTCCCTCCCTGGGGGGCAGGAGGGATGCTCTCTCTGGGATGTGTATATGTTTGTGTAAATTTATAACATAATAGTTTTTTCAAAGAACTCGCCAAAACCTTTAAAACTTTTGATTGAATCATAGACTTGTAATGCTTTAAATCAAAATTATCGACTTTTCTCCTTTTTAACGAAAAATAAAAATGTCTTTGTTAAATAAAAATAGCTTTTCATTAGATGTTGTCGGTAGGGCACAAAGTTGACTTTCTTTCGACACTTAGTGTTATACCTCTCTGACAAGGAAACATTCGAAAGGTATCGTCTTCAAAAAATATTGAAATATATATATATATATATATATATATATGTGTGTGTGATTCTAATCTTTATTAAACACCAGAAAGTGAAAAAATTATCGGCTGAAATGAATTACAGCGACCACAAAAAATCATCAAAATTAAGTATAATTAACAGGGTGCAGCCCCCGCTCATCACTCTTGGAGTGATGTTGAGCGCTTCTAAGGGACTACTCGCAGTTTATTCAAAAATAAATAAATAAATAAATAAATAAATCGCCAGGCCTTAGCCTAGAGCCGACAGTGGGCGATGGTGTGAGAATTGAACAATTTCAGAGAAACGTCGGAATAAAACCAAACCGACAATGGGCGTGAGCTGATGAACAACAAAGTTTGCAATCAGAGATGACTGCTGATGAGAACAGTCTGATAAAAGTCCTATCTACAAGACGTCCGTGTATATTTTCCAAGTTGCGCCGAGGATTTGCTCTTCGCGACCAGGGGCACTATGGAGAAAACTGTTTAATGCAGATAAGCAGTCATATTTTTGATGTTGTTGAAGTTGTGGGTAACACTCTAAATAAGATATACACTACAATGTTAAAGATGAGATGAAACAGTCTTTCGAAGGAATGAGAACAAACTTTTGTATTTGCAGTGGGAAATCTTCAAGTCAGATTCTTTTAAAACTGCGCTGATTGCAGCACCGAGGGGGAGAATACAGAAAGGATATTTCTAAGATTCTAAGACGGAAGGTGGCCGCTCACCACTATGCAGCGGTTTTGAGCGATTTCAACCTTTAGAGAGGGGCTCCAATGGCAATGTGGTGATTCAAAAGAGCCCGTGTCTAAAGGTTAAACCTCCTCCGTTGTTTATTGCATAAACAGAAAAAAAAAAAAAAAGGTTACAGAGGTCGCCAAAGCGGAGCTTTCACACGACAGAGGGCGACAAGGAACAAGAATATGAAAAGAAGAACGGAGCCTTGATCCCGGCGATTTCACACTGTTAGGCGATTGATATTGATTACTTGGCGGAGAAGAAAAAGATGGTTCGGTTCGTACACGGCAATCTCGGTGCCAGCAAACTTATCGCCTAACAGCGCTAATTCTCCAAAAATGCTTAATTTTGATAAATTCTGTGGTCGCTGTAATGAATTTTAGCCGACAATTTTTTCACTTTCTGGTGTTTTAAGAAAAGTAGAATCACATATATATTTTTCAATATTTTTTGAAGATGACACCTTTTGAATGTTTCCTTGTGAGATAAAAATGGCCAGCATTCATGATGGAAAAAAAATTAATACCCTATCAGTACATCTTTTCTCCCAGGATGTCTTGGTAGATGTGAAAGGACATCCCGGGAATGTGCGAACATCCCAGGGACACCCTCAGGATATACTGGGGATAAATGTGTTGTTAGAGTAGAGACTTTATGCGTCGTATATTCGTATAGGAAAATATAAAAGAAGTTTTTGCGATAGCAAAAACATACCAGTTTATTAATAATTCCGGTACATTTTTCTTCTGGTATATTTATTTGTATATAATTTTCCTTTCGTATGGCCTTCTTGCATATTAACGTGTGTGTCGATACACATTGTATAGCATAAATGCATAAAAAACTAACATACAGTAGTAATACAAGTGAAGTATTCAATTATTTTTAGGATTTTGTTTTGGTACAATAAGAACAGTCTACATAGAAATAAATTCTCCTATTAACAAATAATAACATAATTTATTTATAATTCCCATTTTTAAACTATTTTAATATTTTCTTAATAACTATATAACATTAAATAGAATTTATCCTTCAACAAACAGTTCAAGTAGAACTGTTTTTATTTTTCCAAATTTTAATAATATGATACTCATTAGTGTTAAAATATCAGCAGAGTATGGATACTTATTAATTGTTACATAAAATTTACATGAACACGGACATTTTCTTTTTAAATTAAATATTCATTGAGTTTCAGCATTGAATGAATATAATTTATCTAACTCTTGCGCAAAATTATCTGTTGCGGCATTCACATTTCACTACCTTACCATTCACTACTAAAGACATATATACAGGTTGTCTATAAAATGTTCGACACATTTTGATGTTCAATAATTCATAAAGTAATGAAAATAAATTTAAATTGATAACATTAGTTGATAGATAGACTCAAAAAGTTTTATGGCTTTTGTCAATAGACATTCACATGTGACGTTTGTCGCACGGAGAATATCTAGACGGTAGTTACTTTTTCGCATGTCGGCATCCACTGAGGTTATTGCGGCTGTAATCCTGGTCCTGTTTTAGTCATCAATATTCAAAATTTTCCTCCTGTAAACGATGTCTTTTACGAACGTCTAAAGGAAAAAGTTCACTGGTGTTATATCAGGTGATCTGGGTGGCCAAGGAATTGAGTTACCTCACTCAATCAATCTTTCTGGAATATGGTTATTCAAAGAACTACGAAAGGTTGTACCCCAACGATGTGGTACACCTAACATTGCACTCCAATCTTTGCCAAAAACAAAAGAGAAATACATATAATTAATAAAGCGCGAAAATGATATTCGCAAAAGGAACGAGAAAAACGTAAAATTTATAACATGGGGAGACGATATTTAAAAAAGAAATGATATTCAAATGGGAAAAGGAAATTTTCTATGCCGACGTTCACTATAAATAAATATATATGAGATATGATAATTATTACGCCATTCGTTTGTCTATATTTTCCTTATTTTATGAATTATTAAACATCAAAATATGTCCAAAATTTTACAGACACCCTGTAGTTTTATTTTATGCAAAACATATAAAGAATGTGCATATAAAGAATGTATATAAATTTCAAAAAAAAAAAAAAAATGTATTTGAATATTTTTGTATTTTTATACTTTTGTTTATTTTTGTACCCGATCTATTTGTCCAAATTACATAAATATTTCAAGTACAATCCCCTATGAAACATAAAGCGAATACCAAGTTTGAACTTCCTGCTAGTAAAGGATTACATGTGTATGATATTTAAATATTTATGTATGAATATAGCATATAACTCGATTTTATGCGCATAGCAAGTAGCAGGTTTAAATCCAAAGGCCCATTACAAGAGTCACTACTTGATACTCTCACTGTCTGAAGGTTATTTATTTGTTTTATTTACAATAAATTTCCTTTTCTTTTATATATTGGATTCGTAAAAGTTTCCGACTTACGTTGTTTGATGGCTTTAGATATTTTAAAAGCCCTAAACCATCTTTAGAAAATATGTATGTGTTTGGGTAAAAAAAGACAAAGTAAAATTGTGAATTGTAGTTCAGGAATTACAGTAAAGAATTTCATGTAAGGGTAAGTCAAAATGAATATAGCGATTACAAACGGCTATAACTATTTAATGGAAAAGAATTTATCGATAAGAGTAACACAGAATGTAGACAGAACTCCAAAATTTTGTATACATTCGTCATAGATGTTCTTTGTGACTTCCCTTGGTCACACGGACAACATCTAGACGGTTGTCCATTTCACGCCATACATTCTGAAGCATGTCTACAGTCACCGATGCAAGCGCATTACAAACGCGTACTTTGAGACCCTGCGATTTTTATCATATGAAAGACAGGGTGCATGTGCTTCCCATGCCCAAAACAATTGAAGAACTCAAAGTACGCATTTGTAATGCGCTTGCGTCTGTGACTGCAGACATGCTTCAGAATGTATGGCGTGAAATGGACTACCACCTAGATGTTATCCGTGTGAACATGGGGAGTCACATAGAACACCTATGACGTTTGTATACAAAATTTTGAAGTTCCGACTACATTCTGTGTTAATCTTATCGATAAATTCTTTTTCATTAAATAGTTATAGCCGTTTGTAATCGCTATATTCATTTTGACTTGCCCTGTATATTTATATGTATTCATATTAGGTGTACAAATAAGTTTTAGGACAGTTTTCAAAAAATTCAAGATTTATTAAAAAAGAAGTAAAACACAGTTATTCATCGAAGTAATCTCCATCGCACTGAATGACCTTCAGCCATCTCTCAGGTAACTCGCGGATGACTTTCGCAAAGAAACTTTCGTCTTGCGAGGTGAGAAATTTAGCGACCCATTTTTCCAGTCTTCAAATGTTTTGAATCGCATGCCAGACAAATCGTTCTGCATTTTCCGGAGTAAATGATAATCGGATGGGGCTAAGTCTGGTGAATACGCCGGGTGTGGTATAGCTTCCCATCCAAGCGCTAGTAACGTATCCTTGACCGGTTTACCCACATGAAGCCGCGCGTTGTCATGGAGCAGTTTTACTGGACGTTTTCCTTTACCAGAAAATGGACGTTTCTTCTCAATTTCTTGATTCACTTGCATCAATTGATGACAATAGCGATCGGCAGTAACTGTTTGACCAGGTTTGAGAAGTTCATAATACAGTACGCCTTTCATATCCCACCATATGCACAGCATGACTTTGTTACAATGAACATTGCGCTTTGGCGTGGATGTTGTCGGCTCGCCGGGGTCAACCCAATGATGTTTGCGTTTCGGATTATCAAAATAAATCCACTTTTCATCGCCGGTCACAATTTTCCACACGAAAGACTTTCTATGTTGCTTGTTGTAAAGACTCACACAAATGTTAAGAAGGCTGTTTTTATTTTCTTGAGTCAGAATGTGTGGTACCCACTTTGTTCCTTTTCGAATCTTACCCATTGCTTTTAAACGATAAGAAACAGTTTGTTGAGTTACTCCAAGCTGTTCCGAAAGTTGTTTCTCCGTCTGACAAGAGTTTTCATCCAGCAAGGCTTGCAGTTCCTGATCGTTCACCTTTACAGGAGGCCCGGTGCGTTCACGGTCACTAACGTCGAAATCACCTCCTTTGAATCGCTTATACCAATACTCACATGTACTTTTAGATACAATGTTGTCTCCAAGAACAGAACATATCGATTCACACGCTTTCCTAACACTTTTTCCTTGATGGAATTCATAGCGAATGCAGTGTCTAATAAATAGCTTATCGGTCTGCATGTTCAATTTACAGAATTTATAGGTTATGTTTATGACTCATTTACGTTTCGATACTACATATCAAGCGCCATCTATGATAAGTGAGTGGGACCTTTGAATTAATTTAGAATAGCTGTTATGATACAAAATCGAAGTGTCCTAAAACTTATTTGTACCCATAATACATTGATATAAATTAATACGTATCAACTTGTTAGGAAAATCGTTAAAAAGGTGGCGTTGTCATGTCGCCCCCCCCTTTTTTTTTTTTTAATATGTTAATATAGGACGAAATTTCATAAAAATGTGCACCATGAAAAATATTCTTAACGAATCTTTGTGAAATAAAAAATAATTATTTAAAATTGTAATAGCCTATTAGTAAATAGATTTTTACATATATTATATAAGCATTGCTTCCCCCTCTGGAGGGGGCAGAAATTTTCCCTAGAAGGTTAAAAATTTTAATATGAGCATTTCTTATAATAGTATTTGTTATTATTATTATTATTATTATATGAGTATTTTTTATAGTTCGTCAATGTCTATAAAACGAATGCTTGAACTATAGCCTTGTGATAATTTAATGCAAAGGTATCGATTTTTTTGTTCCTTATTAACAAAAAGAATAAAAGGAAATTTAGAAAAGAAATACCTTTCCTTATATGTCGTTTATAAAGCACAATATGAAATTTATTTCTGCATTTAGTGTGACGCTTCTCTGAGATGAAAATCGAGTATAATCACCATGGCAAATAATTTTAATTAGTAGTTTGTGCTTCATAAATTTGCATAGGAAAAATATAGAAGAAATTTTACGCAATAACCACAACATGTTAGTATATTAATAATTTCTATATATGTCTCACTTTTGTACTTGTATATGATTTTTTTTTTTTTTTTATGAAGAGCACTGCTGTTCGTTTAGTGCAAACTTGTGTATGTGTGTTATTTTACTTTGTATTACATTAAATTAATAATAATAATAATAAATACCAGTATTGTAATACAAGGAAAGTGTTCTATTATTTTCAGGAATTTGTTTTGGTATCACAAAAGCGCTTTACACGGAAAAAAACTTTCTTGTAAAAGCAAATCAATATTAAAAAATATAATTTAGAAAAATTACTTTATTTATAACCACCATTATAAAATATGTTATGTACCTTTTAGTAAAAGTATAACAGTCGATAAAATTTATCCTCCAACAAGAAATAATTTAATTACAACTGTCTTTATTTTTCATAAGTAAATATTATGACATACATTATTATTAAAATATGAGAGTATGGATATTTATTAATTGCTCCTGAAAAATTTATATGAGCACTGATATTTTCTTCTTAAATTAAATATTAATTGAGTTCTAGCATTGATTTAATATAAATTATCCAGCTCTTATGCAAAATAATGGCATTCAAATTACATTCCCTTACCCTTCACTACTAAAGATATGTTATTATAGTTTTATTTTAAGTAAAACATGCGTTTGTGCATAAAAAGAATGACAATAAATTTCATTTTGTTGTGTGCAGTATAATAAAGGTAAAGCTAGGAGAGATCGCGTGGTGGGAGAGATTGCGCCCATAGGGTATCGGAAAAGAAAGAGTAGAATGGACGAATTGGAATGTTAGGTGGTTGTACAACACCAATAGTGAAGTGTCAACTTTGCATATTGATTGCTTTAGGAGTTTAAGACAGAACGTTGTTATTTTGTCTCGTTCTCAAAAATAAATG